>OW799235.1:17626200-17983700 GCA_941918925.1 Phyto melanocephala
TCCAAAACATTTTTTTGGCATCTATGTTTTACATCAATATTTTGAATTTCGATTTTACCTATTTCCGAATATTTTAGAGAGGTTGATGCCATATACGGGTATTTGCAGCCTTAAAACCAACATACAGACAGATGAAAAGATGGGGTCGCAAAAGAGGGTTGTAGAAATTGCAAAATATAAAAATAAAGTTAAAGATGTCTCAGCAAGAGTAAACTTTTTTTTTTTTTTAAAGAACCCGATTTAGGTACGGAATAATACATTCGTCAAATGATCAGCACGGCCTTGATAACAGACCATTACTCTTTTAATTTAATTTTGGTATTAATTAAGGTATTGCTCTATCTAATCATTGACGTATTGGAAATTATTTCTGGTTTGTTTGCGTAAGCCCGAAATTTCATAAAGTCCAAAAGAAAATAAGTAAGAGCAGTATATTCGGCTGTGCCCACCACCTATTTTATGTACTTTTCTAGCACACAATTTATTATATTGTTATTCACAGTAAACGCTATGGAATAATCTATTTATATTAAAATACATTTGTATTGCTTTCTTTGTGTAACTTCGATTTGATTACCCCTATTACGGTTCTCCACTCAACTCAGTTTGGTTGTGTGAGAGCCAACCCAACTTATGCACAACCAAACTTATTTTAGTTATTGTGATACTCAACTGTTTTTAGTTGAGTTTGCTATAAAGTTGCCAACTTAAAATATCGAACTGCCAACTTTAAATATTATGTTTGGCAAATGAAAATTAAAAAAAAAAAATGCCGAATAAAAGGTATTTATAATGATAAGTGCCGATTTATATTATGATGATGAAAATAAAAACTCTGGTGTAGATGTGCTAAGTACAAAAAAAAATTCGTTATGATTCAAACCCTCTTGAGCTGCCCAGTCCCAAGTACATACTTATATAGGTATTTCTAATAAGTAACGAAACTAAATAATTATTTTATATTTATAGATTTATAAGTTATTTCCGACTAAGCAAGAAAGCGTTTTTTTATTTGCTGGATGAAATTAAAGATCACCTAAAAACACCTGTTCGCGTGGTGGCTATTCCTCCGATATTAAAGTTATGTGCTGCTCTTAGATTTTTTGCTGACGGAAGCTATCAAAAATGCAATGAAATTAAAAAGTTGTTATAAAAATGTACATATACTTACGATCTCTCCATTTTGTTTTCCATTCTAAACGCTTTTAAAAAAATCAACCTTAACTGCCAATAACACAACAACTCTTAAGCAGTTGTGTGTATTCAACGTTTTTGTCGAGCAAATTTTTTCAAAGTTGAAAACGGTAATGCCACGAAAAAATAGATACACAACTGCATAGACAACTGTAAGTTGAGTTGAGAATGGCAATGTCAATTTGCCAAAGACAACCAAACTGTTACAAAACAGTGGAGAACCGCAATAGGGGCAGATATTAATTTATTTTCCTAAAATTTATTCTTTCAATGAAATCTTTAGCATTTCTACATTATAAGTTATACTACTGACTCTTTTTTTTTCAACAATGTTGTATTTTTACGGAATCTGAAGAGTATTATTCGGAACCCAAAAGAAGTTTAATAATAGTATTAGCTTTGCGTGGGCATGGCATCTCCATTGTCCATTGAAGGGTGCGTGTCACCTTAATATTTTGGAATTGTACTTATATTAAAGAGAAATGTATCTATGCAAAATTCTTCCTCATGCTTACAAAATTAAGGTCATATAACGCCTCCTGTCAAAAACCGCATCAGATAGTTTTGTATTCAGATGGAAATGCGATTCATGGGAAAGTATGAATTTTTGCCCCATAACGCATTAAACATATTGCCGGTGCTTTCTATGGTCTGCTGGCTTGAAGGATGACGAATTAATGTTATTAGGTTTTTGGCGACCGACACGGTATATTTTTAATGCTTAATACGGCAGACACATTCTGTTTCATAATTTACTCTTACCTTTCTAACAATGGTTCTGGGGCCAGCCTGAACAATGTATGTAATTCCTCATTATGTTTCTTCTGAAATAACACAATCCATACATAAAGTGTCAGACTGTAAACGAATACAATAATACAGGGTATGTAATAATATATAAGAGCAGACCAACGAAATGCTATAATTAAATTTAATTAATTTGATTAATAACATTTAACAATCAATTTAACTACATAATTAAAGCACTACTTACTATTGACAGCACACATATCCACCGTCATGCCCGGTTTCAGTGTGTCTGGTAGACCAGAAATATGAGCAAAAAATGTTAGCAGTGTCATTAACGAAGGTATCAAGAAACCAACAAAAGAATATGTAGCAAATGTTGGTTGACATTGGGAAATATTTGTTAAGGACTTCCAGGTGTCATAACTTAAAATACAGGTCCATGTGAGATACGCTATAACAGTATAATAAACTAAAAAACCTTAAAAGCAAAAATATAATCAAATTTTTTAGAAAATTATTCTAAAACAAACATGTCATCACCATTTACCAAATATTTGACATGGTATACTGGTTAAATATATTCCCGTAATGGTATAGCAACATATCAGTGTATAGGAGAGGGTCAGAAATGAGAGATATGTTATAAAACATTTACATCTAGCCTCTTCCTGGGAAATTGATAAGTAGTAATAACAAATCATGGTAATTATAAAAAATGGTATTGAAAATGCCATTGCTTAAATAAGAGAAAAATAAACAAAATTTTATTACAAATACCTTAAGTTGTAAACGATCTTGATTTGATGTACTTACCCCATATTTTAAACCATGGTATTTTTAAAGATTCCCCACAAACCACTGGATTTATTATAAACAATGAGTTCTGCTGCAGTATTTCAAAACAGTATTCCGTTATTGTTAGAGTCATGTTGTCGTAATGACGTAATAAGGTATTATTCTGAAATTTTTTATATCAATATTTGTTATATAGTTAAATCATTAATAAATTAGTAATGGCAATGCCAACGTATTAATGCCATTGTTTCTTAAAAAGAAGCTTTTAGATAAATTAAAGTTTGTCCACTGGAAGTGGTATTATCACCATTTTTCCCCAAAAAACTTGAACATACACGCAATAGGGTATTCAGATAATGCACAATTGTTATTGTTGGTTAGTTTACAGAGATCATACTAGGTTTTGTGAGACAGGCGCTTAAAATAGAAGTTGGATCCGAAATCAACCTGTCCTAAAACCAACCTGGAATTATTATGTTAAAGCAAGAATACAGTATCTCGCCTATGGTGTTTAACTCTGTAATTGTGAGAACCCTGTTGGATGGATTGGTGCGGGTAGACTTTTTAAATCTGTGCTCGTATTGAGCCCGAAGAGCCTCATGGCGAAAGTGCAGAAAACGTGAGTCACTTAAACTTCAAACCTAATCTGAAAAGATCGAAGATGACAAAACTTGTAGGTTTTCCACGAGTATTCTGAGACAGCAGCGTAAGTAGCATGCAGATGTCCAGCATTGGCTAGCAGAAGGTTGAGTATCATTGGCAGCAACATATTAAGTGTGATACTAAAGGCGACTTGGCTAAATAAAAAAAAAATTGGCTTAGCACCGTTGCCATTATAACTTACTTTTCTAGTGACAGACAGCTTACTGTCTTCTTATACTCAAACTAGCGAGTTGGTCTATTGTATGCTCCATTGTTGGAGAAAAAATTCCGCAGTGGAATCATAAGAGCTTTCGGAATCGTTTACGCATTTTCTTAAGAAAATGCTTCCACGAAATAATATATTTCCCTGCATGACCATTTCGGTACTGGTGTGCCCTTGATTTAAATCAGCCGTAAGAATCCTCTTGAACTAGCTAATATTCAAAGAATATAGCGCTCTTACTTGTTTTAAATTGTTTATAAGGAAAAAAATAAATTTTTTGTAGTTTCGTAAAATCAATCTCTGGGAGGGAACACTTTTGGGGCATGGGAGCGGTCTCATTCGATGCTCAGATGTTGTCCACATCAAAAAAAAAAGTGAAAATTGTTTATTTTATCCTTGGGTCCCTTTCTCTGTGCGCTGTCACATATATACCCTTTTTCACTGTGTGAAGGGTATAAAAAGCATCTTCTCCAATGATTCACCATCTAAATGACTTCGTGAATACACAAAATTTTCGAATTTGGAGCTAAGAAAATCGTAATGCACCCAAAACAAGATTGTAATTAGGCGTATCTTTTTTAAGATACGGCCAAAATTTCAGTCACATGATAAAAGAGTTCTTGTAACTTCAGCTAGACGGCATGGAACTGGACAAACATGCGGTTTCAACAACACGTCGCCACCTGCCATACTACGCATAAAACAATCCATTTATTGCAACAATAATTTCCTAAACAAATTACCTCAAGTAATTCTAATGTCAACTGACCACCAAAATTATGCGAGTTGACGCCGCGAGAATTTTCTCTTTGTAATTTAGTAAGATCTCAGGTTTTTGTGACTAAACCAGAAACAATTATTGACAACGCATCAACGGTGCGACACAGCCACATCTATGTGGAAAAGTTATGAAAATTTTCATTAAAAGTTTAATGGACTGCTATCAGAGCCTTGAAAGCCATTTAACGAATATTTAATATGATACTAAATCGAAACATGTGAATCGTAACTATATCAAAAATTGCGTATTTTATATAAAAATTGAAAACGGCATTCTTTCTGAGACACACTTTAGGTATGTGTGAGTATGTATAAAAGTTACGTATAAACACTAACAACGAATGCCAGAACACAAAAACATCTTTATATTTGGAAGTACTTGTATGTGATTACAATTTTACCTCAAACAAAGTCCACTCATTATGTTCCTTTATTTCTGGTGACATCATGTAACCTATTTTCATTTTACACACACTTCCAAAAATTGGATAAAAGTCTCGAATTAAATGTTTTTTCCTCACAATGCCACCGCTAAACGTCACATTTTTCGTAAAGCCATTATCAATACTTTGCAGTTTATGACTATTATAGAAACTCAACATTTTTTTCGAACAAATGGGCAAACACTGTTTAACGGCACAAATGCAACCCCGTTTATGGGTACGAACATTTGGGCTATTAGATTCATTAGTCTGTATCGTATAATTAAAGCTTTTAACATATTTGGGAGGTATTACTGTATCATTATGATATAAATATGAACCATTTGGTAGTAAAGGAGATTCAGTTAAATCTACTGTGTATTCAAAGGGACAATCTTTCGTAAATTCACTTTTAGATCGTGTTATAAATAATAGCACCAAACCGAATATTAAATAAAAAAGTTTTAAAATCATTTTAATTTTTTTTACAATATTTTTTTTTAACTGATTTTTAATGAATTTTTTTAACACTTCTTATTAGCGGTGATTGCAACAGACTAATTAAAAGAGTATATTGTTTAATAAAATAAAATAATATTTGTACTTCCCGGTTGCCGTACTGGGTATAAGGTTTTTGAAATATTTATAAATTTACCGCAAACTTAGCAGCAGAGACCACTGACTGTTGGCACAGTTGTTAGGGCATTTCATGTTCCATTATATACATATGTACGTATAAACTATATGTTAAGTCTGAAAAAGATTTCTTGCAGATTTGTCTACGAAATAAAAAGGGAGAGAGAGGAATACAAATTAGTTTATACTTGCACGTATACAGAAAAATATATGGCTTAAATATTATAATTTGCTACATATGGCAATTTGCGGTCTACATGTAGCAATTTTTATAGACTCAATCAAGTTTGATAACTGCGGCAATAAATATTGCTACGTGGAGACCTTGGGTATACGAAACCCGAAATTCTACTAACATTATACAGCGCGAAATTATTTTAAATGAAATCAACAAAAAATTAATTGATTCCCTAAAAAAAACTATCAAAACAGACATAAGCAGTTTTTACTTATTGCCAGAGAAATAGTTCTTACTATGTATTCTTAAAATTAAATGAATGGCTTAGCACTTTAGTTTTTTTAATTGTATGATAGAAATTTTTTTCAAAGGCAGTTTCTAAGTTAGAAAAGCGTAGATTTTTGGCATTTTCTTCATCTCATTTGTATCTTCAACATGGTTTTTTAGATACTAAACTTCAGTTTATTAAAAATATTTTCCGTTTAAAAAATGAAATGAAAAATTGGCGCGGCAGGTTCCCAATCTTTTACCAAAATCCCCAATTATGTTTTTTAATAAACAGTTGTCGATGGTTGAAATCTCGATACAGTTGATTTTAAGCTCTTGAACTGTTGTGGAATTATTGCTGAACACTTTCGATTTTAAAAATCCCACAAAAAAGTAGTCTAAATATATAAAATCACCAACTAACTTGTCCTCTACGAGAAGTAAAACGATTGTCGAACTTTTCTCTAAAAGATCAATTGTTTCTCTTGATCGGTGGCAACTGCCACAAACCTGTTGATACCACATTGTTTCTACGTCTTAATCATAAATTTTCCGCCAAAAAAAAATAATAAAATTCCTTCTTGCAGCATGACAGATCAACCTAAATAAAAGCAGCAGGCGTTGCGATATATTCCGCCAAGCAGTAATGCTGAGGTGACAAACCTAAACAAGAGCGTCAACGTTAAGTAATGAACAGTAATGTTCACTAATGTTTTAAAAATAAAACTCACTAAGTAAAAATAAAAACGACAACAATTCAACAACTACAAAATTAAAAAAGAAACATCAACAGTTGTACTGCAGCCAACTTCCATACCTAACGCCTTGTCAAAATTTGATTTTCCAATTGCAAAGCGTTGCCGCCGCGTTATTTCGGTTTGTTTCATACAAATTGTATGAACATGATAATTTTTGACAGCCAAAAAACGCTTGCCGTTCTTGCTTAGGTTTGGCTGTAAATTATCCAAGACAACAAATTTAGGTTTTGCAAATTGCATTATTAAATACTTATTGAAATCGTTGGCACTACAGATTCTACTATGATGATTAGAACTATTGAAACTTATTTGCGGTTTTCAAGAGCGTAACATACATACATACATACTAACGTACATATGTAAGAATATCAAGAATTCAAAAATGTGAAAGCCCTCAGTTTATATTCAACTATCGCTAAACAAATATCTAATAACGCATGTATGCGCTTTCTCGTCGATCTATCAAACGCGTGCTGCTTTTATTTTTGCCTATTTGTATCTGTTAGTCATTTTATGACGTTTAAAGCGTTATTTTAAAAATAAAACATGATTTTTAAACATGCAATGCTATTAATAATATTGTTGGTGATATTTATAAGAAAACGTAGTCAATACTATGCACACAATCACACTGAACTGGGTAATGTAGCAAATTTATATGACAGTCCCATGGATGTGTTGAAGGAAGGAATTAAAAAAAATACTAAAACTGCTCAGACAAAGTTGAGTGAAACACAATTTAACAAAATTGGAAGTATAGCGGATTTGTATTCATTTGCCTTGTCAAATAATTCAAGTATTAAAAGTATTGCTAACAAATTACAAAAACATAATGAAACTGGCAACATTGTGGATTTAAATTTTGTGCCTTTAAAGAAAAATGCGGCAAATGTTACTCAAAACTTTTCAAGTTTTGAAAACTTGGCCACAAATGCAAGCCAATCTTCACTGAACGTTCAGAAGATTAGCAATGTTCTGTCCTTGACAAATAAGTCACAAACACAAAAATCAACAGTTGCAAGTATAGCAGATTTATATTTTCTTACTTCCCCAGACATCAAGGGAATTTACAATTGCTCCTACGACAACACAGTTAACATCACGACATACCCTGTCTTAGCAAATGGTTCCTATGTCTACGATAATCATACACTGATACCACCGCATTTAGTGGGCAATTATGATTATGAAATTTTATATGACGGCTCTAGACGTTGGGTGCCTCAGCATACACGCGCCTGTATTTGTCGCCTAAAACAATGCATCACTTTGTGTTCCGACAACATCATCGAATTCTATCAAGATGTTTTAAATGATGATGAAAGTGATGATGGTTTCATGGATTTATTCTCAATTAAATTAACATTGACTAACAAAACTGTTGTTACGAGAAATATCGCCAAAGATTTCGAACACATTATATTGAATGACTTTTGTGTGCCGTTTTATACTTTATCGCCGGAAAAGAATAAAAAATTGGGCTGGACTCTGTTTGAGGTAGAAATTACGATAAAGTTAGGAATTAAAAAAAAATAATTAAACGCTTTTTATTATAGAATGGCACTTTATTGCGCCACAGTGATCAGGTGCAATTGACTAAGAACGAATATTGTTTTGAATTGTATCAGGATGCATTTTTGAACGAGTCTTATTATTTAATTAATCCCTTAAATTGCGCCAAGAAACGGGAGGACTTAAAACCGATAGAAAAATTTAACTATTTGAGTAAGTAGCTTTTTTTTAATTTCTGACTTTAGGGGCCAAATTCTCCAAATTATAGGCATCAAAATTGTATTTGAAGGTGTAATGCTAATCAGTAGCGCAAACCAAAACAAGCACTAAAAACACTGTTTTAAAAATATGAAAATAAGTTGTTAAAATTTAAAACAAAGCAGTTTTAATTAAGTTTTTATTTCCCATTTTATTCGTCAAAAGCGATGTTCTAGTAAATAGAAAATGGCAACTCTAGTAAATAGAAAAACAACTCTGTCTATTTGGAACCAACACATTTTTATACATAAACAAATTTCGTTCTGCATCTAAGATATAAAAGGAATAAAGGTCAAAATATGATTTTGAGCATTTGCTCTGAAGTATATTTTATACGTTCGGTCCTACAAGTCAGCTTGTCACCCAATATAGGTAGGTAAGGCTTGTGCAAAGTTACCCTCACCCGGAGACCATTCCGGTCCATTGTGACGCCTTAATATATAAACAAAGAGAGGAATAGAAAAAGAATAGAAATTGTTAGAATAGAAGAGAAAGAGAATCAGACCAGTCCAGAGTCTCTGACGGGAATTGAACCCGCAACCCCCAAACTAGCAGACTGACTAGTGCACCGGGGCACCCCTTGTCACCCAATATAACACCTATATATTTTTAGGTAGGGAAAATCTTGATAAAACTGTCTTTAATTTTGTATAAATTCGCTATTTTTTAGAGGGACATTTACTGACCCAGACCCAAGGTGAATGACAAGTCTAACTCAAGTGAGTATACACTAGACCCGGCTTTCCCGGCCATAGAGAACCCTTCAGTAAAGAATCTAATGTCTCTATTCATTTGACCCAAAATGATATCATCTTCTTGCATGCGAATAAGTTCAACGGAAGCAAATCTAGAATTGCCTTCTAAGCTTGAATTGGTTTGGTATGCATTGCACCACATATACCCAAGCAAAGGAAGCTCTTAACAACATCCAACTTCCGCCTAATAGTTTTTGGAGGGGCCTTTGGCCACCAGACGCCTTAGCCGAGTTTCCCCACCTTTGACCGCAAACTCATATACACTGATGTAAACTCCTTTTTGCCTTCAGTGTTCTTGTTGCAACATTGTCATTCTAGTTTAGTTTCGTATCCAGCTTTACCCGCCGATTTTTCACCTTGATTTAAGTTTCCAGAAACAAAGATGATCGATCTTATTTTCCAGCATTCATAAACCAAGACTCGGTTACTTTAAACGTCTGTCTCAGACAATCTAAAATGGTCTCCATTAAGTTATAACCATGTTACCAAGTAAATTGTAAACAAATATTAGTGTGTTTTAACAGATTGATCGGGTGTTTAAACTTTATGAAAAAATATTTGGACTCAATTTTGCTGTCTTATATTTAGCCATCATTGCAGTAAAACTTACAAATTTTATTTATTTTTTTTTTTGCTTTAATGACATAATAAATGTTAAATTTAATTAACCAAAATAAATGTTCTATTTATTAAACCATTTTAATTCCCAAATACTTATTCCTCTCTTACAGCTCAAGTATTTTCGATACCCTTTTTCGTGTTAACTATATTCGCCTACTGTTGTCTACCCGAACTGAGAAATGTGCACGGCAAATGTTTTGTATCCTATTTGAGCTGTGTAACAATATCGTATGGAATTTTAAGTTATATAAATCTTTCACAAACAAATTTTGATCCTGTTTCCTGTTTAGCAATTGGTAAGTATGTAGTATGATTCAAGGAAGAAAAAAACAGAATTCTCTTACATTAATTTTGTATTCCACAGGTTATTTAAATCATTATATGCAATTGTCTCACTACACCTGGTTGGGCATTATTTGCTACGATACCTGGAAATCTTTTAGCGATCTCAATTATAAGTCTTCTTATTGTAATTATGCTATGTACGGCTATCATTTGCCATTTCTAATGACGCTGTTAACCTTTGTGGCACAAAATTTGAAAATAGATGAAAGCTGGAAGCCCGGTATAAATGAATACAAATGTGGTTTAGAAGGTTAGTTAAGTGGTGATTGAAAATGGTGAATAATTGAATGTATTAATTTCGTTTATATTTATTTTAGTAAATAAATGGGCTGCCTTGCTATACCTTTATGGACCCTGTTTAATTATTTTGATATGTGGTTTAGTTTCCTTTATCTTGACCTCAAGAATAATTAAATCCAATTGGCGGGAAGTTGTTCAGCTAAATGAGTGTAGAGTTGAAAGTCCAAAAGCACGGTGCGAAATAAAACATTCAATTAAACCTAAAACGAAATTCAACTTTTGTTTGTTTTTTTATGATTTTAGTTACACCCTCTATTTACGTTTATTTCTAATGATGGGCTTATCCTGGTCTCTAGATGCTTTATCCTACATATTTAACATGTGTAAAATGAGATCATTGTCCGGCTTAATGGACTATATAAATGGGCTACAGGTGAAATATGTTTCTTCCTGTCTAACAACTATTTAACAATATTTTTTGTTTTATTTACAGGGTTTATATATATTTGTTAACTTTATTGGAAGGAAAAGGATTCGAGATATTATACGGCAAAGGTATTGTATTGCTATTATATTAAAATTTAAGGGGAACAAGATATTCAATAAATATTTCTTTAAGGTTTCTCAAAAGGGAACAACTGTAGACATTTACAACTGCCTTTAGATGCCAGCCGATATACAAAATTAAAACTTGTGATGTAGAATTAAGTCAAATAGAAGATGATTTAAAGATTAAAGGATTGTTGCGAAAAAGGGTAAGTCCAAATTAGTACTTTATTCTAGCTATTAGCACTCCTTTCACAAAGGAAACTTAAACTATTGCTTAAATCAGGTCGATTGACAGTTCTAACAACGGGTGTTTTTTTGTAAAGGTGGAGAATTTAACCGAAATAAAACTAGAACTATGGCATTAATGTTAAAATATGATTTGGGACATGCGGTTTTTGTAAATATTTGGCTCTGATATGATTTTCAATTTTTACACACCCTTAACAGTAGTTAAGACTGTATTTTAAAAATAACGCGTTGAAAGTTCGCCTTGAAGTGCTTAATCGTTTCTGCATATTTATTAGACTTTCAGTTAAGACAAATCACATAAATTAAGTGCTTAGTTAACAGGACCAATGTTTTCTTCGTAAATTAATTGTATCACGCACCATTTTGTCTCCAGTATTAATACCTTTAAATTAAAGCACAAAAATTCTAACCATCGTTGGAATAATTCCACCTGAAGCCAGATGGTGAAGGGGTTATGGTGATTCAATAAAAGCTTGATATAGTTATGCCCTAAAATATGACAGTTCTGTTTGTTGAACTAGCTATTTACTCAAAGTGTTTATTATTCGATGATCAATAAGCTTATCGAATGGAATCATGATATTGAGTAGACGAGCGTCTATTCTGGATGAATTTCTCAGCCAAACTAACCTCATTAGATATAAACGAGAAATATCACAGAGAACAGTGCTGGACAAACCACTGACTTTTTACAAAATTTATCAATTCACTGCAGAACAAATTTTTCTCCGTATAGCAGTTGAAAAGGTTTATCATACAATTTTAAGAAAAGCTTTAAATTTTGGTTAAAAGCGTGTCTCTTTACATTGCAACACCTTTTCGCTTTTTATCAAGATTTAAATTGAGCTTTTATATATTTTAAATAGAAACTTAATGTCAAACGCCCAGTTTTTAAAAAATTAAAAAATGGAAATTACAATAGAAAGAAAGAAAACTTATAGTCGATTCTCAATAGCTTAAGAAAAGTTAATAGTAATAGGGTAGGTTAAGTCATCTGGGGCCAAATTACGGCATTCGATCACGATCGAAATTTTACTCGAACGATCGAGTTTGCTGTGCATAAGGTATAGAGATTCTAATAAGAATTTTCAAATTTCGATCACGTTCGAATGCCGTAATTTGCCCCCAGGTAATGATGATTACGATATTCAGGTTTCCTTCGGGTAACCAAATACTATTCTAAATAATAAGAGTAGTTATTGTAGGGATTGCTTTAGATATGATCAAGGGATTTGTACAAGTCTTCTGCAATGATTCCAAAAATATTGGTGATTGGTTATCACCTTCAATTTCAAGAGATATGATGGTATACTTAGAATATGTCGGAGGTAATTAAATCCTTGCTGTGGCATAATAAGTCTTATCCATCCATCTGTTTCGAAGTTCGTAAATTTACGCAGCAATACAAAGCTTACATGCGAAGAATGGTTTTCATTAAAGGAATTAATGCACCTACATTAGAGTAATGTTTAAATGACCCGCTAATTATTCAAAAATGCTAACAATTCCTGATCAAAATAGGTTGAAAATAGAGCACTAAAGTCCTAAACAAATTACAGGTATAAACGTATGCCCAATTACCACAATTTATGCTCTAAAGTAATAAAATTTCCCCAATGAAAACATAATCCCAATAACAATAATCCAACTAGATCAAGAACGCAAGAACGTTCCTTGAATATAATTCCTTTGGGATATACAGTTGTATTACTTTAGGTATTCCAAGTTCGTCATAATGTCTACATTAAAAATCTAGCGTCTACTGAACCCAAACGCAGGTCATCGACAAAGTTAGTGTTTCAAAGTCTTATCCTGCTCTTCGAAAGCTCTACATGAATGCTCATCGAACATCTTACAATCTGGAGGAGTTCTCATATTGCGAACTGTTATTAGTAATTATTAATCTCATAACTGTTGGTTTTCTTAGCTTCAGAATATCTTACGATTTTGCAAGATTTGAGTTACCCTATAGTATGTTCCTCACCTTACCGGCTGCACTAGCTTGCGACTTTCTGACGTATTCGCCCAAACTTTAAATTAATTTTTGAACCTTTAAAAGGCTTCAGTATTCCCTTAGGTGATGGTATTCAAAAACTATCATATTTTGGATATTTGTCGGCTTCTTTGTTTTCAATTATGCTGTGATGGTCCAGAATCCATATTTTTTCTAACCGTTCACAATTCGCATGCGAGTTTATCTCACATTTGCTTTGCAGGACATTCCAAGATTCAACTTTTTTGGTTATCTGGGTCCTGATAACTAATTATCTATTAAATAAAATGCGAATCGTAGCTCCGTTAAGGGACTCGTCCATCCATTTAATGCCTTCCGTAAATGCCATAACCTCAGCCTGGAAAATATTATTGTGATCTGTTAGACAAAAATTCTTACCTCTGTTTCGGCTTATGTCGTATAAACCCATTCCAGTTCGCTCAGTAATCTTTAATGCGTTCAAATCCTGATTAAGTTTACGACGCCAAGTAAACAGCTTTTGTTTATGCCTGGATATATAGACTTTACCGACACCATCAACCCGATTCATACCATCCATATACACCTTAAGGTCTACTTAATTAAAGGTAGTTTCTTCTAGTAAAATTAGTTTCTAGAAAAGTTAATTCAACTGCGAAGTTTTCATACTTGCCTTTGCGTCAAAATTTTAATATTATTCCAACCTAAGAACTGTGATTGCAGGGAATCAATTTAAAAGTAATTTAATGAGAAAACGATCAAAACAGACTTAAGCTTTTTTTTCCTTATTGCCACAGATTTACGCATCTTCCCATTCATATTGCCCTATTTTATTGGAAAACTTTATATTCCCTTGCTTTATTTGAGTTCATTA
Organism: Phyto melanocephala; assembly: GCA_941918925.1. NCBI lineage: Eukaryota > Metazoa > Arthropoda > Insecta > Diptera > Rhinophoridae > Phyto > Phyto melanocephala. The sequence continues at coordinate 17,640,221 of OW799235.1, forward strand.
AAAAAAGGTTACAGTAAAAAGCTTAAATTCTAAAATATAACAAATCACTACAATGTCCTAAACAAATCCAATTTTCACATATTTCATAAGAATTCTATTTAAAGACGAGCACGATATTTAATTCGACGCACAGTCTTATAGTGATAACCATCATCCGCCAATGCTGCACTTTTTACTTCAACTGCATCATTGGACCCAATCTCTGTGACAGCTTCCACAGCTGGCGGCAAATACTCATTGACAGGCACATCATCGCCAATATCACGTCTATGACGTCTGTACTTTAATTGCTTAACAGTTCTGTAACGATAACCATCCTTACCAATTGTAGTCTTTAGATCTGGCGACGATTCAACATTGGCCGGTGGTAAATAATCTTTGCTGGGTTGTTCATTTTTAACAACATCACGACGTAGACGAGAACGGAATTTCAATTTACGCACTGTCTTGTAGTGATAACCATCATCGGCTAATTTAGTTTCAGCATTCTCATCTACGGGTGGTAGATATTCTTGTTGGAGTTCTTGTACAGGTGGTAAATATTCTTGGTTGACTTCTTGTGCGGGTGGAAGATATTCTGGGTTGACTTCTTGTACGGGTGGTAAATAGTCTTGAGAGACATCACGTCGGTGACGAGAACGATATTTTAAATTACGTTTAGTTTTATAGCGGTAGCCATCATCGGTTAGTTTGGCAGATTCATCTTCTTTGTTGGTGGGGGGTAAGTATTCGGTAGAGGGTTCATTAGCATTAGCTGAATTCGAATAGGTGCTGACCAGTAGAGCAGAACTTAAAGAGATAAGAACTATAAAGAGTTTCTAAAAAGAAAAGAAATAAAATAATAATATTATAAAAATTTTATGGGAAATGAGTCGTTTATCGAAAACGGAATATATAATACTTTCTATTAACGATAGGCCTTCCATATTTGCCGATTTTTTTCCTCAAAATTACCAAAGTGAAGATTAATTGATTTTTATTTCGAAAATTCTAATTTATCAATATACACTTAAAACATGGTTACTCTGTTTATTATAGTATAATTTATTAACTTTGATCAACACTTGAATGCTTGTTACATTACGTACGGTCATAGCTGCCAGATTTGACGATTTATCGTCATTTTGACGATTTTACGTGCTAAAATTAAGTGTTGACGATTTGACGATTTATGCTATGTTTTTGACGATTTTCAAGAATTCAAGTTTGCAACATTTTTCATTACTTTTATATCAACCTTAAACTAAATAAAAATAATTTGTAACGGTTTTTTATGTTATTAATAATAGAACAGAGTGAAAGAGATATATCGATCATTATTTAATGTGTTTGTGTGGGTAATTTTTCCACTTTGTACATTTTTAACATAGTATATACGACATATTATCAACTGATACCTACAACACGAACAAATATAAATTTGGAAATGCGTTTTAAACAATTTTACTTTTTTAAGTAAATTTATTAAAATTATTTAAGTGACAAATTAATATGCTTAAATACTTCAAAAAAATGGTAAGTTCTTTTTAATTATACATTAAAACCTTAAAAATCAAAAATTATATTTTCAATAGAAAACCAAGATGATGAAAATTCTAGCAGCTCTTCCTCTGTAAGTAGAAATTTCATCCATTTTTTAAACAAAACTTTGTAGTAGCTAAAATGAAATTTTAATGTTGTTTTTCACAGGTAACCAACAAGATGAAGAAAATTAAGGAAGACTGGTTTGCAGATCCAGAAATAAATTTATGGGCTAAAAAGCGAAACGGTGTAGTTTATTTTGGCGTTGTGCTCGTCTAACGCTTGCCTAAAGCTACCTTAATCGGTAGAAGTTTTAGAAAGAAATAATTATAATTATTTGTCAATTAGTCTGAATTAGATGCAGCCAATTCATTATTTATTATTTTTTGTATTTATATACATATTAATATTTATTTTTCGAAATTAATTCTAAATTGTATTATATTTATTGTCATGTTCTTAACTTAAAAGGGTCTAATAAAACCATTGATCTGTCTGGATTTAAAAAGTTTGTTATGTTATGCATTAAATAAAAAATGTTTTGTTTTGAAAAATGCGTTTTTTTATTTTGACGTTTTTATGACGATTTGAGTAAACTATTTGACGATTTTGACGATTTTTTTCCCCAAATTAGACGATTTTGCCCCTATTTTATCTGGCAGCTATGCGTACGGTCCACACCAGCCATCGATTTGTTCGAACAACAAACAAATTTTTGTGCGCACATAAATTTGCCTGGTGTGGACCGCTGTGTCGATATTTTGTTCTTATTCAAACAGTGTTGTGTGATATTAAAAGGCATTTTGAATATGAAAGAAAGAGAAGACACATAAAAATAGCAACAAAATACTCTTTATACGTTTTCGCCATATCAAAGAACATGAACAATTTTTTGACAGTTGCTTTGCTGACGTTTTGTTCTAGTCTAAACAAATCAATGGCTCGTCTAGACGTAAAGGTTAAAAAGAGACAACTGCCAATAAGTCAGCGCATAAACTAAAGAATTATATTTATGAACACAAAGAACTTTTTGAAATTTATTGAGATGTTTTTGAGCTTGTTATTTAAAGAATTAATATTATAAAAAAAACATAAATAATTATATTAATTCTATATCAGAATTGCAGATCGCTTCTGATTTTGAATATAAGTCTTATAAATCTTTGAACAAAATAACATAAAGGAGCAATATTTTTCAATGAGATACTAAAAGAAAATTGAACTCTAAATTTAAACAGTAAAAAAAAATGTTTAAATACAGTAGACTCGCGCTAACGTAAACTATTTAAAACCGAGCGTGTTCACGTTTGCGAAGTTGTTTCTGTTGACGAAGATATAACTCTTTAAAATTTCCAAATTAATTAGACATTAGATTTAACTCAAATTCATATAATTTTTTGTATTTCGGATTGTTATGTAAATATGTTTTGTTAAGAAAAAAAAAATTACGTTAAAATTAATTTTAAAAAATGTGTTACCTTTTTTTGGTTTATCTTTTAATTTCTAAATTTTTATTGCTGAACAAATTATATCTCTCAAAAAGCTAACGCGATATTCTCTTCACAGTCGTTTTCATCTCCTAAAGAGGTAAAAATGTTCAGCCAGCATTTTGCTATTGTTTTCTTTTCAAGGCATTGCCAAGTTAAATTTAAATAGCCAATAGCGTCCATTAATAGTTAAAACAATTTTCAAAAATGGCAGCTGTCATTTATTAAGATTTGGAGCAATGTAGTCCACAGGAGATTTAAAATTTTTAAAAGAGGGGGGATCTTCTACCTTTCTAATCACAAGAAGTTTAACTTTAAAATTTTGGTAGTTTTTTGTGACATTTTTTACGAAATACTTTAGATTAGATCATGCTAAATCAGCAGTGTGCACTAAACTAAACCTGTGTAATCATTTACGGGGATACCCCTTTTTATGAAAACGATTTGAATAACCGAAAAATTTGTTCACGTTATAAGGCTTTCTCACTGTGTTCACGCTACAGAGTAGTCAGTGTAAAAAATTTTATTTTTATCTTATCCGGTGTTCACGTAAGGCAGTGTTTTTGTTGCCGCAAGTCTACTGTATAAAGAATTTAAAAATTTCCATACTTTTTGGCAAAATAAATTTAGATTTTAAACGTTAGGATTCTAGAGGTGCATCTCTATATATCTCAAATTCTATGGCAACCTTGTGTACGATTCAATAAGTTCGCTTGAGCGATACTTGACAACTGTTATAATAAAATGGCATCATTACGAAAATTATGAAAAAATCAACAAATAGAGGGTTAGGGAAAATGTTTCTATAAAAGAAAATATGTATATATAATAATTTTCGATCAAAAGAAATATGTAGAAAATCAAAAAAAATACAGTGAACTCTAGGTAATGTAAACTTTAAAAATATAGTGGACTATTCAGAAATATGAACACCTATTTCTTTACATGAACTCTCTATACAGTAAACAAAGTTTAAAGGCTCTAAATAGTGAACAAATATTTCGGCAAATTTTTATTTTCATACAACAAAAATGCCTACGAATCAGCAAATGTTTTTAACACTTTAAGAAAAATTGGAAATTTTTAAGATTTACAATTACAGCACTAAATATAAATTATATTTCGCTCAATACGAAATAAGAAATCAAATAAAATATTCCAAATACTAATAAAACCATAGAAAACTTTAAAAATGTTTAACAAAGAACTGCAGTGGACTGAGTCTAAAATTATCGACCTAACGGATGTTAAAGTGCTGAAGAAACTAAAAGAGGTGGCAAATAATTAGTTTATAGTAAAGGGTCTGCCATCTAACGTTTTTTTTTTTGCAACTAGTGCTTATTTCGTGAATGGTAACACTTAGCTCATGTCTGATTTGACAGATAATTAGTCTTATCATTCCACTGAACAAATATGGTTGCGTACTATACGCTTGAACAACGCTGGGAAATATTGCGACATTACTTTGGCCGACTTTGCCAAAAAAAATCATTTTTTCAGATGAAGCTCATTTTGATCTTGGCGGGTATGTAAACAAGCAAAATTGTCGCATTTGGGGCACAGAACACCCGCACGCATACATTGAAGAGCCGATGCACCCAAAACGAGTCACTGTTTGGTGCGGATTTTGCTCCAGAGCCATAATTGGGCCATTTTTCTTCGAAAATGAGCAAGGAGTGGCCGTAGTCAATGGCGATCGTTATCGGGCCATGTTGAACGAATTTTTGTGCACAAAAATTGAAGAGAAGGATATTGGCAACATTTGGTTTCAACAGGACGGCGCTACGTGCTACACAGCGGAAGCTACACTTTTTTCTTTATAGCATTTTCCAAAAAAAAAGCTATTTGGCGGACCCTTTACAAAAGAACACTTAAAAAATGGTAACAGATTATAAATTTTTGCAGATTATAAATTTTACAAATAGGTACAATGAGTTCAAGCATTTATTTGTTTATGATTTTTACGTAAACATTTAATATTAAAAGTAAATCTTGAGAAGCAAGAAAACGCAGTATGGTACTACAAATTTCAACAAACAAAAACTAAACTGAACTATCTTGGTTTTAATTAGTTCACATTATGGCGAGTTCATTGTAATAAAAAAAATATTTGTAGAAGAATTTTTTTTTTAATTTTTTGTAAATGGGAAGAATTTTTTAAAAAAATATTAATTATGTAATTAAAAATGTATTTCTATATAATTTAAAGATCACAAATATTTATTCAGCCTTAATTTTTTTACAAATTTTTTAACTTTTTAAAACTTTGCAAATTATGATTTTTTAAATTTTTTTTAGTGAATTAAAACTTTTTAAGCTTTTAATTTAAAAATATAATACTTTTACAATTTAAATAACTAGTATAACACTTTAAAAACTCATTACATTCTTTTGCTTTGACTTCTCTTCTTTCAATGGCATTTGCTTTAATTAAAACGTTACTACTCGTAATTTTTGACTATTATTATTTACCAACAACTTTAAACTTTAAAACTTTTGCCAAAATGCTTTTATTTTTCTTTAACCAAATAAGATAACAGAGCACCAGAACATTTTTAACAATTTGGTTGAATTAAATATTTAACTTACCATCTTTATTTGTTTAAAGGATTTTAAAATTTCTCAACAAAATGAGTGTGTGTGTGTGTGTGTATGCCTATGAGTGTGTTGCTAATGTATAAAAAATTATTTACTCTTCAACTGTTTGGCTTTTAGGCCAATGATGTTTTATTTGAGTTTGTTAACTGTATTTATAGTTACGTTCGAAGATTTTCTAACCATCATGCTAACTATACTGACTAACTGACTGAATGACTGAATTTTTGCTTTTAATGTTGTTGTTATATGCTTTACTTATTTTTTCCCTTATATAAAAATATAAGTGGGTTACCAAACACTTTATAAAATTTTCAAGTACTTTAATAACTAAAAAATCAACAAAAAAAATCTTTTTAATATTTTTTTTATTGTATCTCTGTATCTTCTATAGTTTTAGTTTTTTTGTTTGTTCTACCACAAAACGAAAGCCAAAATGGAGATTTATAGGTTTTTTTTGTTTTTGTTATAATTTTTTATACTAAAAAAAATTAGAATGTCAGAACTTTTCAATTTGTATGGTTTTTAAACGATTTTTTTTGTAGCCAAAAACCACTTGAACAAATTTGATAACAATTTGTTCATACTTAGGCAAGGTTTATTATATTTAATTTATTATTATAATTTTTTAAGCGGCAAAAGTTTAAAGTATCTATTTTAAAATATATTGTGTCATTATTGAGTTCATCAATGTAAACAAGTGAGAGTACAATATTTGGCTGTGCCGAATTTTTGATACCCACCGCCAATTTTGTGTACTTTATAGCACAAAATTTATTATTTTGTTATTAACAGTAACTGCTATGGAATAATCTCTTTATGCTCAAACGTGTATTGCCTTTTTTGTGTAACTTCCATTTATTTTTTAAATTTAATTTTGCAATGAAACCCTAAAAGTTTCTACATTAGAATTGATACTACTGACTCTTTTTTACTACAGTCTGGAATTTTTATGGAACCTGAATAGTATAATATGGAACCCAAAAGAAGTTTAATAATAATATTAACTTTGTGTGGGCATGGCACCTCCTTCTTTTAAAATAATATAGTTAATGTTTGAATTCAACTTAGAACATCTATAACAAATTTCTTTTTATTTATTCTTGTGTATAGTTGACCTGTTGTTTATGTTGTTTTATTATTTCGGCTTGAGGTCATTATATAAATAATAAATAAAATTCAAAAACTTTAATTTTATTTTTATTTATTTATTTTTATATTTCTATATATTTCTATATATTTCTATATATAAAAATAAATAAATAAAAATAAAATTAAAGTTTTTGAATTTTATTTATTATTTATATAATGACCTCAAGCCGAAATAATAAAACAACATTTCTTTTTATTTTTAAATTTTTATTCATATAGAAATAATATTAATTTAAGATAAAGCATTATGTGGGAGGTGGGCGTTAAAGCAGGCGTGTCACCTTAATTTTTTGGAATTATACTACTTAAATTGGCATAATTAAATTTATGAAATGTCATCATCTAAAACAGATAATCCTGTCAATTTTATGACCTTTTAAATTTCATTAACATTAAAATATGTTATAAGTGGGCGTTGAAGTAGGTGTTTCAAAGTAGTTTCTGCTTATGAATTTAACTTAGATATATAAATATAGAGTCCTTTATTCTTTCAAAATCTTTGTCCATAGGGAAATAGAATGAATTTTAAATAAAGCTTTATATGAGAGGTGGCCGTTAGTGTGGGCGTGTCACCTGAATTTTTTGGAATTATACTTATACTGACGAGAAATGTATATCAGCAAAATTTCATCATCATACATTTAATTCTGTCGATTTTATGAGCTTTTTAATTTTATTAACAGTAAAAAGTATGAGAAGTAGGCGTGTCAAAGTAGTTTCTGCTAATAAAATCAACTTATATATTTCAATATAGAGCCAAAATCTTTGTCCATAAAAAAATTATATAAAGATAAAGCGTTATATGGGAGGTGGGCGTGACACCTTAATCTTCCATTATTGCAAGCCTTTTAATCATTAAGCAATTTTTATAAAATTTCATATTCGTACATCTAATTTTGTCAGTTTTATTACGTTTTAAATTTTAAATAGACCGAAAAAGACACTGTGCGGTATACATTTTCATACATATTGATCTTTCAATCTTTTCCTAACGCATGGATTTAAGCTTTTTTAAGGGAAAAAATATTTTTGTACTCAGGAAATATACTTTCAAAATTTCTCTTGCGTTTTGACACAATTCCATTTTATTCGATGTTGAAAGGACATGTTTTTTTTATCTACTCTTGCATTACGAGCTAAAATTATATTCCTTATATATCGATTTAGCCCATTTTGAGAACCAAACAAGCATTAAGAAATTTGATCCCCTAACTTTTTCGGTTTGAGCCCTATTGTGCTTTCAACAGACGGACAGACAGAAAGACATAACTAGATCGTCCTTAAATCAAACCAGCACTCAGAAAATATGTATATACTTCAAGGGGTCTAAAATGGATATTTCAATCTGTTACAAACGGAATGACAAAATAAGTATATACCCACACCATTTGTTTGGTGGTGGGTACAAAAACCCAAGTAAACAACAATTTATTACTGCATTTACAGCTACGTAATAAACGAATTCGTTGTATGTGATTTATTACCAGTGATGGCAAAAGTTTTCGTTCATCCATTTTCTATATTCGAATTAAAAATCTTAAAGTAAAAAAAATAATAATGATTTAAATAAAAATCATAATTTTGGAAAATAAATCTTATATTTTTTTATCTGCAACATATCCCAGCTTGCAAAACTGTCCATCTGTCAGATGCCTGTAAGGAATTTTGGCAAACAAGTAAGAATTCCATACGATACGATATGAATTTTGACAGACATGTCGTGAGAAATTCTGAGTTTGTATTTACCGATGTCTGTGATAGAAATCCTAATTTATTATGCGACATTCTTTTACGTAGCATCTATTCAAATATTATATCTGTGGCTTGGAGCTAAAAGGTCCAATGTCGAAATTTTTATTTTTGAAAAAATTGGAATTGAACTTTAACTTTTATAGATGCTGTCATAGTGACATTGGCCAGCATTTTATATATGAAGCTGTTCTGGGTTAAGTATGACTTTAGCTGTTTTACCATAATGAAAAAGAGCAAGAAAACAAATCTAATGCAATGATTAACTCAAAAGAGCAAAAAAGTGACATTGGCCCTTTTAGCTCCAAGCCACAGATATGTGCAATGACTAACGTTAACAAAATATGTCAAGAAGTTTTTTATGATAAAAAATAAACTTGAAATTTTTCTTTTCTAGACTTAAGATATTTTATCAAAAAAACCACAGATTTAAGTGGTCTAATTCATTTCGTTAAAACAATAGGAATTTGACAAGCAAATATTATATTTATATATTTTTTTAACTTTCATAACAATCCTGACACGTTTCAAAATCTTTTCAAGCATTCCATCCAAAGTTGCTGACTTTATCTCTAAATATACATACTACTTTAACTCTTTGTTTCATTCATAGTTTTTTTTTTTAATTTGCGTTCTATTCTAATTGAAATGAATTCAATTACATCAGCTATAATTAAATAATCCACCATTAGTTGTTCAATAAAACATTAATAAGTACTTTACTAATAACAATAATGGAATAACAACAACATAAACAAAAGAGTATAAAAATATGTACTATAGCTACAACATTAGCTACAACAACAACAAAAATAATGATATTTATTCATTAACTTTTAAAATACACTTTTAACAATCATCATCACTTTTTAATTATTTATGTATGTATCGGATGGTGATTTGTGATTTTCACGTTAACAACACTTCGTTAAACATTACAGAACATTTATGTATTTATTTACTGAGTATTCAACAAATACATTTCGGATATACATACATACAATACCTTATGCCTTTGATGCGGGACCGAACGAGAATTTTCTATGAATAAGAAAATTATAGAAATTCGGAAAAATAATATTATATTTCCGGTATTAATTTCGCGTTTTAGTGCAAATATTCATTTTCGCTATGAAATTAGTTTATTGTTTTTTAAAGGAATTGCAATTTTTGTGAATAAAATTTAATTTATAAAAAAATAATTTCTCAATTAAAAAAAATTTTAAATTTAAAAAAAAGCAAACAATTTTTTCTTTGACATTTACCAATTAGTAACCGATAGAAAGTGCCTTATTAAAGCCCCCTATTACCATTAAAGACCCATTATTTTACATAAACATAAAATTATTATTTTTATTAACAACGTTGATGTAATACTTGCATTTTAAACAGTGTTTTGATTTTAGAAATCACCTAACGCAAGTAAAAAGTTTTCTTCAAGGCTGCCTTCGTACCTGAAAATAGACAATCGCGGTATGCTACAATTTGCAATTCAGCAGGTGAATAAAAGTTAATACCAAAGCTATGCTCAAACACATTCTTTAATTTGTCTTTTCGAGTACATGTGTACATATATTTAAATGTTTTGAAATGTACAGTAAAAAAAAAACTTAAAAAACGTTAATAGGTAATAAGAAAGAAAAGAAAATATTTTAAAAGTACACTCATTCCGTGTATATAAAAATCAGGTCCTTCTTATTATGTGTATTTTTAATGGCATTAACATATTTTATTTTTGACTAGCTAATACCCGGTCCCCCCATCGTAATGAAATAAAAATTTTATAGTTCAAAAATATATTTATTTTGCAAGTGCCACGCCTACTATTACTAAATCAACCATTTCTTATTCAAATAATTATATAGATGTCAAAGCTTCTCGTGCACAATTTTGGTACTCTAACTATTATCGCTTCCCAGACATACGAATTTTTTTATTTAATTCATATGACAGGTGCCACGCCCACTATTACTTAAGCATCCATTTCTTATCAAAATAGTCATATAGATTTCAAAGCTTCTCGTGCAAAATTTGGGTACTCTAACTGTTATCGCTTCCCGAATATACGAAATTTAGTATTCAATTGCTATGAGAGCTGTCACGCCCACTATTTCTTATGTACCCATTTTTTACAGAAATGTTTATTTGGATGTCAAAGTTGCTCTTGCAAAATTTTAGTATTCTAATCGATATCGTTTTCCAAATATACGAAATTTAGTATTTAATTCATGTGGCCACGCCTACTATTGAAAGTCCACCCATTTTTTACTGAAATGTTCGTGTGGATGTCAAAGATTACCGTACTTAATTTGAAGACTCTAGCTGCATTAACTTTCGTAATATATAATATTTAATACTTATTCTTTAATAGGGCGTGGCAGCCCGCCCACTTACAATTTCAAACCAAAGTATAGCCTATAGTTCCTTCCAGACAGATACTGTGAAAATTTCAAGGAAATCGGTCCAGCCGTTTAACCATCTATAAAGCACAAACAAACATACAAACACATAGATAGCATAGATATGCGATAAATACAAAACTAACTCAGTTATTTGTTTTATAAGGTAAACAGGACCTGAAGTAATTGTTTTGCAATTTTATGTTTTTGGACTATATGTTTAGATGCTTTGCAACACTTTATTTCGTATAAAGAGATACCCAACAAAAACTATGTAATGACTGGCTCTTACTTAACAACATACTTTTCAATGACTATTACATATCGTCTGTCTTACTAAGAAGTATTTTAGTAATGACTCGATTTATAATGTGATACGTAAGTACGTACATTTGCTTAGATACACACACTATACAATTTCTTATTGCGAAATTGGTTAGAAGCCATTTAAATACATAAATTTTTATAAAGCTCATTTAGTTTAACGCGCTTAGGCTATAAGTAATAATGATTTTGACAACAGCGGGCAAAGCATATCATTAACTAAGTGATGCCTTATATATTTTCACTGATTTTTAAATTTCAAATTAACGTATCGCAGAATAATCCAACCGAATTTTCGTCCTTAGAAGAACCGAACGACTTCTGTAAGTCCCTAATAGTAAAGGGTTATTTAGGTTATAGGTTAGCTTATATCCGGCAGCCGCCCCAAGGCATAGCTCACTTGGGTCCTCCGAGGGTCCCGTTGTGATACCGTAGGCACCAACGCCCGTTCGTCTATGTCCTCTGGCCGTCGTTTCTCAGCCATCCTGTCCTGTTTACAAACGTGTGGATCTTTCCCAGATCAACTGCGGAAAGACAAGTTTTACTTTCAAGTATTCGCTGACCTAGAATCTGGTGTCTCAGGTCCCTGAATGCAGGACAATTACAGAGAAGATGTTCAGTTGTCTCCTCCTCTTTCTCGTAATCGCAACTTCTGCAGAAGTCGTTGTAAGGGATATTTAGCCTTTTCGCATGTGTACCTATAGGCCAGTGTCCGGTAATGACCGGTTCCTAAGGTAGATTCGGGGCATATGCACCGCATATTGCGTCCTATGCACATCTGTGTCAGGCCAGATCTTTCTGGTTATTTAGGCTATAAATATCAAGTACTTATATATTGCTATAAAAATAAGTACTTGTTCAAGTCCCTATTTATAAGCGGGTGTAATAAGTACATACTGTAATCCAAAATGCTAAGCATTTATTTTAGTGGCTGCAAGCTTGTTAAGTACTTGCCTCCAATAACATTTCCGTGTTAAAATAATGTTTTTACATGCCAACTTGTAAGTAGTGAAAAACTGCTTTTTATTACATTCAACTCATTATTTTGTAATGAGAATTTCGGCTGGGTATGTTTGAAAAATACCTGTATTCTATGTATTGATGAGTTGGCCTGAACAAATATATTTAAAATATTTATATTGTTACAAAACAAACACACTAACATGTTCACAAAATTACAAAGTTTTGTGACATCCATAAATACGATACACAATTTTTTTTATCAAAACGCAAAGGGATTTTAATAGCAGTGAATGTATATAATTTTAAAGATGGTGGGATATTTTGAATGTATATTTAGGGGTAGATTTGTGTCTTAATTACACTCTCACAGCCACTCATACACAATAACAGTTAAAGATATACTTTAACTATAAAATTTATCCATTCTATTGGGAATGGTAACGGGACAAAAGACAACCTCGAAATAATGGTTGAAACAATTTTCTGTGATATTTTTTCCCAATACATCTTTTCAACGAACACTATACGTGAATTGATAATTATTTTCGTTATAATATTTGTTTAAACACAAGTGACAATATATCTGTGGCAATAAGGAAAAACTGCTTATGTCTGTTTTTATAGGTTTTCAGGAAAGAACATTAAAATTCTTAAGTTGATTTTTAAAAATTGATTCCCTATAAAATAAAGACTATTATTTGATTTCTGTGCTATACAAATTAAATTACAGAGCATATTCATTTTCGTATATATAGCTGAATTTTAGGTTAAAATAACTTTTTATTCCAAATGATATTGTTCTTGAGAAAATATTGGCAATAAGTTTTTACGCTATAACTGTAAACTGTAAATTTGTCTAAAATAGCTGGAAATTTGTTTGAATTCTTCAATCGCAATGATGTGATTATCTCAATTTAAGCTTATGTCCACTTAAGAAGTTTTTCCTTTTTGGCACAGTTATTTAAAGGGTAAAAAATCGACAAAAAAATAAATGTTAAGGTTTTGCTTAATCAAGTTTACTCCTGCCACTGTATCTATTTATTTAATAATTGCAGCAAAACTATCTGACGTGCATTATTTGTTATTGAACGTTATTTCATGCAATTGCTGTATTAGCAAAATTCTTAGATTTCACAATATTTAAAAAAAAATTGTTGTTGTTTTTCAAGTAAAAATTGTCTTTAAACAATACTACAGCTAGTGGCATGTTTATTGTGTTGTCATAACTATTCAGATACCTACGGCAATCGGCTCAGAATCTGATAAGCCGAGCCTTCTGTAATATTTAAAGCCGCCCCTCCAAAATCAGTTAAAAATCGTTTATAAAAAACTTAGCAAAATTAGCGATTTAAATTTATATATGATAAAAGTCATATTTTTTATGTTATTCTTTTAGAACATTTGAATTTAGGACATCTTGTGAATACAGTAAATATTTCCTAATATTTTTTTTTTAGTTCTTATTGTAAAATAGCAGTTACAATAGTCTGCATTTGGGAGTTCAATACCAAATGTTGCACATGTATAAATAATTTGAATAGGGATGTTGTAGCATGTGGAATAAACATTCATCTGTAAACATTTTCGCAGATTATTAATTATGAATTAGTGTGTGTTTTTTTTCCACTTGCTTTCAGTTTTGATTTTTTGCAAACATCCACAAAATTTCCAATCAATTAAATAATTGAGTTCGATATATTAGTAGAACACTATAGCAGAACAGAGTGTGTAAAAAACTTATCAACATACATACATACGTATGTTAATAACTATGTAATAAATGTTTATGTGTCCTCATAATCATCTGATGCAGAGTTGCTTAATCATTAAATTGTATCCTATATACAATGTTCAATGACAATTTTTAAAATTTTTTTATTTTTTTAATTCTAATTTTTTTTTATTTATGTGTAGAGAGTTTTTTAATAAATTCTTTATTTATAAAAATTTTTTGATAAATTTTCCTTCGAATGGAATATTTTTGAGAAATTCTCTCTAGAGAAAACTTTTGAAAAAAATTTTCTATACCAAATGATTGATATATTTTTTCATTAGAAAAAATATTAAAAATATTAATGTTGTATTTTCGTTAAAAAAAATTTTTTAATATTTTTTGTAATAAATTATTTGAATTTTTGGAATAATTTTATATAAAATTTGTCTTTTAGAGAAAATGTGAAATCAAATTTCTTTTGTACATTTGCGCTTTATTTTATTACAAAAATAAAATTAAGAAGTTTTAAAGAAAAAACTCTTTGTTAATTTATTTTATTTACATAAAGTGTCATTTAAAAATATTTGAAAAACTTAAGTTTGAGTCGTTTCGGTTTACACCGCTTTTTTTAAATTTACAAAATTTATTTTTGCATTTTAATAATTTCGATTTGCGTCTCCACACACGTATTACTTCAGAAAAATTTGTTTTTTGTTTAGCATTTAAAAAGGGGATTTCCCATTTTATATTGGAAGTTTAAGTTATGTTAAGAGCGTTTTTTTGCTTTGTTTAGCTAACTTTTTAACTTTTAAGCTCAACTTAAAATCAAATCAAATGGTTTCTGTGCATAAACAAATGTTATAACGTCCATTTTGCTTTTTTAAATACAAATTTCTAACCACTTAATGTAATTATGTAATAAAAAATTAAGTTTATTCATATGACGATTTTTATTAAAAAACACGAAAATTGTGTTAAACGTTTTCTTTCTGGAAATAAATATAAGTTTAAATATACGAGTACGATATGATTTGTGTTGTTTGTTTTTAAACTTTATTTTTTCGGTCTCCCCTAACGACGCAATTCGAAGCTCTAGTGTAGTTCATATAGGAATGAATGTTCTTAACATTCATTGGCAACATTTTGATTTTAGTTTTTTTTTTATTTATTAAGGTACATATATTTTCATAAAACATTAGTCTCATTAGTGTTTTAAACACTAATTAAAAGGTTTTCTATACGATTTTATTTTTCAATGCAGATTTATTCAAGTTGAATATATGTATTACAAAAACTGTAATTACTTAACATAATATACATGAATAAATAATCTGCAAAATATCTAATAAATGGCTGTTCGTTGCAATATACATATGTGTGTAGGTATGTATGTGTTATTTGTATGCATATGTATGTTCCAAGATTATTTAAGTGTAAAAATTAATTTTAATATAATTTTTTTAATATACTTATGTAAATGTATTAAGCTAAGTTGTTAAATTTATTACAGATTGTAGCTTTTCAGGGTTATATTATTAAAATATTCAAAAACAAAATTAATTAAATAACAAAAAAAAAATATTTTAAAACATCATATTAAAACACATAATATAATGCATCCTTAAAGTATGCTATACAAAACCCATTTTTTTTTTACTGTGTTAGTGTATATTTTTTGCTTATTTGATGCATGCCAAACATGACAGAGATGGAAATTTCAGCACTATTTCAATTGCTTAGTAATTGAATAAAAGAAGTTAATTAAAAATCGCCAATATTAGCAAAAATCAAAATTTGATTACTTTTAAACAAAGAATTAGTATGATTTTTATAATTATACATATTTTTTTTTTATTCTTCAAACTCAAAGAATAAAATGTTATATGTTTGTACATATTTAAGTATAAACTAAAATATACAAATTTTTTTAAGTATAATAAAAATTTTAATGAAATTTCCCAATTTAAAACCTGTCGTAGGAAATGTATTTCCAAAACAGGTGGTCTGTTCGGCAAACTCATAAAGTATTTCATCAAGTTTACTGGACGCATAATCGTCCATCTGAACAGATAATAATTCATTTAAGTGTGATAAGTTAACATAAATATTATTAATGATGATTAGGGTGCCAATTCTCATTCGTTGAAACTGTAAAAAGAAAAGTGCTTGTACAGTTTTAGGAAAGGTGACACTTATAAAATAAGAAGAATAGCCCAAAATCTCGCCACTTTATTGAAAAATCCCCCAAAAAAAAAAACTTCATTTGCCAAACTCGAAATTCAATCGCCAAAAGCACTTCAAACTGACATCGATTGGTAAGAAATTGCCATATCTAAGGCCGAATTACGGCATTCGATCACGATCGAAATTTTACTCGAACGATCGAGTTCGCTGTGCTTTAGGTATAGAGATTCTAATAAGAATTTTACAATTTCGATCACGTTCAAATGCCGTAATTCGTCCCTGATTGCCCTGGTAGTAACTCGACTACAAGGATGAATATTGTAGAGTTTTGAACCGAGAAATAAGAAGTGTTCTTTCCGTATCCTCTGTAGTTTGCTTTTAACTTTTACTAATTATCCTTATTGTTTATTGTTATTTTTTTGTTTATTATATTTTTATATTATTAGCAAAACAATTAAATTGTGGTTATTTGTTGCATAATTTCAACACTAACAAGCATTTGTGGTTTTTACAGGTTTTTGTTTTGAAAAATTTATTTAAAAACTTAAAAATATAACGAAACATATTTTTCATTTAGGTATATATTTATGTATGTATGTATGCTGCTGAAAATTAGAAACTTCAAATAGCAAATTTTGTAAAGA
The DNA here is from genome assembly GCA_941918925.1 of Phyto melanocephala. Classification (NCBI taxonomy): domain Eukaryota; kingdom Metazoa; phylum Arthropoda; class Insecta; order Diptera; family Rhinophoridae; genus Phyto; species Phyto melanocephala. The sequence goes on from OW799235.1 coordinate 17,656,953, forward strand.
CCCTAAAGGAAATAAGGTTCAGAATATAACAAATATAAATACAAAGATAATAGTCCACTTAAAATGTTTTTGTTATGTTAGTTATTTAGTCAAAATTGTTTAAAATCGTTACCAGTGATGTCAACTATAACTTACCTAAGCTAAAAAGATCTAAAATTTTATTTTGCTTTGATTTTCGATAACATGTCTTTGATGAAAACCTATTATTTTTTAAATCACGTCAGTGATAATATTGTGAATTTAACACGGATTAATGTAATCTTCTGCTAATTCTTTAATTAGTTAACAAAGCAGAAATTAAAACACCGCATATCTCTGGCATACTTTAAATATATAAGATAAATAAAGGATATCTAAATGTGAGGAATGATTTTATTTAAAAAAAAGAGTTTTTTGAGATATTAAAAATATTTTTACTTTTATTTTAGTTTAAATTAAATAGTTTCCAGTTAATAAAAAAATTCGATTTGAAAAAACACCACGAAAATAGCATAAAGCTTTTAAGTCGTACGATCTTAGTGACCAATTCAATTGTCCCCTGCTAGAAATAATGCGATTTTCGAAATTTTCTTTTAAAAGATCCATTGTTTCTCTTAATGCGTGCCAAGTTGCACCATCCTGTTAAAGGAAAATTTTTGGCGTAGAATACGTCTTACCTTACGGTATAGGGAGTCATGTCAAATTGTTATTGTTGTAATCTTTATTTCATTGATTATGAGAAAACGGCGAGATAACTTTTTTTAAAAATCTTTTTGTAGGTAAATGAATGATGTTATCTTTCGTTTGATATACATTTCATATTGGTTGATATCTTTCTAATATTTAAATTTCTCAAATGAAAATTGTTTAAACACATACACTCAAACATATGTGTGGTGTTTGGTTGAGTATTTGAATTTGTAGCGTGAACACAAACTATGCTGCTGTTTCAGTGTGGACACAAACCTTCGGCTGTTGTTTTGATTGATAAAATACATATTTAAATTTCTTATATTTACTTATGTATTTAAGTGAAACAAAATGTTAAATGTAAATTTGAATTTAACATGTATATTATCAAAAGTAACTATCAAATAAATAAATTCATTTGCTTATATTATTTATCATTTATTGTTATATATGTTTTCTGTCTTATCGGATGGCGTATTCTACGTTAAACTTAATGGCCGTGTCTCTGACACAGCCTGCAGGGACAGTCCGTGGCCGAAGGCCTTGGACAACTGTCTGCTGTTTTTTTTTATATCTAAATCATCAGTTTTCTTCTATTAAAGCTTCGGATCATGTGCTTGTAGCAATTTCTATTGACCACTAATACTTCAAATTTGGAAACCCTTTATAATGTTGAATATTGTATTGAAATCTATATTGAGGTAATTTTTTTTAGTTTTATAATTTTTTTGTAATAACCTAAAATTTTTAATCATACAAGTGTTGGCCGAATTATTCATTATTCGAATTATTTGGGCTCTTTAAAATTAGTGGATACTTATCTTTTCTTACTTAAAATTTCTACGTTCAAATTGAACAAAAAAGCATAATTGGTAAAAATATTATATCATTCTGATCATCTTACTTTTGAAATAAATCGAGCTAACTGTCTTAAAAAAAAGCCGCTGACCAACAAAAATGCGACTCGCGAAAAGCACTAATTTGGCATCACTGATCGTTGCCTAATAAGATTGGGAGGGTTAATGCTTGAAAAGACAAAGCAAACTGTTTTAACTGTTTGTCATTCCGTTTGTAATTTTTACAATATTTATTTTAGACCGTGTATACAAATATATCGTCGGCTTAATATGCAAACCTGCTAAATCCACTTTTTAAATAAATTGAGATTTTGATGTCGTGTGGTAGATAAAGATACGTCTTTTCTTAAATATAAGTCTTGAAGTGTGTAAAAAGGTTTGATAGGAAAAACAGCTAAATCCTCTTACCGAAAAATTTTTGTATGAAAAATTGCTTAATCCAATGCAATATTAGTTCAGTGTTTATAACTAACTTAAATATTTTAACTCAATTAATACGATTTTTATTTTTGTAGATTGTAGTCGTACATAAAGTATATCATAAAATGAATCAACTATATTTTTGGTTTTTCTCTCAAGCTACAAATAATAAATATAAGAAGTTTTTTGTCTCTTCTGTAAAATTTGCTGAAAGGGAGTGAGCAGGTTTGCATATTAAGCCGACGATATTTTAAATCTTTATAGATAAAGGAATTCATTAAGATACATCCGTTTATTCTTGTATATGTTTAAATCAACTTCTTGAAGCCCACACGTTTATTTTGGATTCTTATATGATATTAATTTATCACTTATGCTTTAAAAATTTTTTTAAATTGAAAATCAGCTAATTGGCTTTGTTTTTTTTACAAAGCCATATTTTGCCGCTCTTGCATCCTTTGTTACGTATATACAAAATATCTATCTTTGGCCACATTTACAGAAAATCTTGGTTCAATGGATCATTTATAGACAAAGATATCGGCAAAACAATTTTAAAAAAAACTTGCAAATAAAAGTTTAAATTATCGATTTCCTAGATAAGGGTTGGTCACAAATGCTCCATATAATTATCAGTTATGGTCACTACATAATGGTACAAACTGTGTGCAGGGTATATAATATTTAGTAGAGCCAAATATAGCGCTGTTACTTGTTATTTAAAAGATAGCCATTTGAAGGGAATTGCCTAAATTCAGCAGAATATATATGTCATTGCAAATTAAACATTAAAGAAATGTGTGAAGCCATAGAACACATTAAAAAATTTGCACGGAATTCGAATTTACACTTTCTTTGCCGTATATGGGTCAAAAATACAACACAAGCTTGATTGATCTAATTTACTGTGTGTTTGTTTTGAGTATGTATGGCTTTGTGTGCGACAGAGGAGGAGTCCAGTGGTTATGTAAAGGGGCTAATATACGGCATGTTTTTTACAGCTGACTTTAAAATTTGTGAGACATATGTAAATCTACATGTCTGTCAAATTATAGCCTTAAATATCAAAACGCATTTGAAATAAAAGGTTCCGTCTAAATTTTCTTACATAAAATAACAAACTTATTATAAAAAATAATTAATTTACTAATTTTCTCTTCTAATTTCTTCTTCTTCTCTTCAAACATTTTTCCAACTGACCCCTTTCTTTTAACTCTATAAAAAACGAAAAAAATACATTTTAATTACAAATTTTACAAAACAACTATTTAGGTATAAAATTAAATTGAGGTTGTTGTTTTTACAACAAAAACAATAAACAAACAAATAAAAAACCCTTAAAATACCCACATTTATATACAATCATTTTACCATTTTTAATATTTTTATATTTAAGGTAATTTAATAAATTTTATAAATGACCATATTACTTGCTCTCAAACAAAGGAGACAAAATTTCATTTTAATACAATTAAATGCTTGAAAGGAAGTAAATATTAGATTCTTTCAAAGCTTTTGAGATTTCAAACAAGGATAATAAGTAATAATTTCCAAATTGAAACTTCATTTAGACGCAAGTTTTAGAGCATAGAAAATGTGCATAATGCGTGCATGTGTGTATGAGCGGTAGGGTGTCCCTTAAAAATGCTAAGCAGGGACTTTTCATTTTAAGTTATATTAACAGAACATGTTTGAAGGCAATAATTTATAAGATAAAATTTTTAAAAGAAACCAATAATTATATATAAATTAATTAATCAAACATTTTATTTATGTTTATCACTCAACCTCTCTAAAAAAGTATAATACAGTGGCAGGGTATACATATAGCTTTGTCAATGGGTTCTAATATCGCAATATTCTATAATATTATGGTCGGGCATAAAGTAAATATTTTCCAAAGCACTATGAAGCAAAAATTTAATAGTGCTATCATCTGTCCGTGTGCTAGTCAAAATCAAAATTCATAATATGTTGCACATTAAGGATTTTGTAGTGGTAACCACACTGATGTAGTCTATACTGATTTCAGTAAAGCATTCGATAAGGTTAACCATGATTTATTGTTAGTAAAGCTAAAAAAAATTAGGGCTTCCGGTTAACCTTTTAAATAGATTAGTTCGTATTTAAAGGATCGAAGACAATGTGTTTTTTATAATGATTGTATATCAAAACATATTGAAGTAATTTCGGAGTTCCTCAGGGAAGTCATATCGGCCCCATCTTATTTTTATTGCTTATAAATGATCTTCCAAAGGCTATTCAATATAGCAATATTTTAATGTTTGCTGATGATGTTAAACTTTATTCATGGATTAGAACTGATGACGACAGTTTTTATCTCCAAACTGATTTGAATAATTTTTTTATTTGGTGTACGGTAAATCTTATGGAATTGAATTTAACAAAATGCAAATCTATGACTTTCTGCAGATATTTACCGATTTTAAATGTTTACTCTCTAAATGGCTCTAATTTAAGTGTTGTTGATTCGTTTTTGGATCTTGGAATTCTCTTTGATGTAAAAATTAATTTCAACTCGCATGTAATAATGGCAGTAAATAAAGCTTATGGGGTATCAAGTTTCATAAAGCATTGGGCTAAGGAATTTATGGATCCTTATGTAACAAAAAATTTATTCACGTCATTGGTAAGACCTTTACTGGAATATGGATCAGTAATTTGGGATCCCCAATATGATGTGTATATTCAAAAACTTGAATCAGTCCAAAAACAATTTTTGCTGTTCTGCCTCCGTAACCTTCGTTGGAATCCTAATACAAACTTACCGTCATATCGTAAATAGTAGTTTACTACTTATTGCGCTCCCAACGTTACAAAGCCGAAGAATTGTTTCCAATATTGCATTTGTCATAAATCTAATTCAAGGTAAAATAGATTCTACATATCTTTAAGGTAAAATATGCATCAAGGCAGCTCAGATTTTATGAACCGTTTTATGTACCATTTCATAGATCAAACTACATTAACTTTGATCCAATTAGAATAATTTGTGCTGAGGTAAATAAGTTCTATGTTCACATTGACTTTACTGATAATGTTGCAGTAACAAGTGGAAAGCTGATAAGGTTTCTAAACTCAAATGCATACATTTAATGTTGTTTTTATCTTTCTTTATTTTTTTAATTAAATTAAAAAATATTGCTCAACTGTAAATTTTATTATGTTGATTAAATTAAATAAATAAATAAAGACGGGTCGGTCTCCATACACAAAAAAAAAAGTTGTGGCACACAACCAAAATTTTTAACACCATGAAGCAGCTTAATTTCGAAGGGACACCCTAATTTTGTAAGTACCGACAAGTGTATGATGATAGAGATGCCTCTAACTCATCGAGATACTTAATTGTTTGTATATGAAATTAAATTGATTATGATGATAACTGTAATGACAGTAATGTTGTTACTGTCTATAAAGATAATAATAATGTTGATAATGATTTTAGTTACTCAACATAATGTCGACAATGCTGACGATGTAGTATAACAGTGATGACAATTATGTTTATGATGATCATGATGTATACACTTGTACCATTTTACCGTTTCATTGAATTCTTAGGTCTTTGATGATGATGATGATGTCAACGTTGAAGGGTTTATTGTTGATGATGAGTTTCCGTTGTCATTATTATGTCAATATAATTCATTACATTAAAAGCATGGTAAATATGCTTATAAAATACGAACAACAAAATTTTAAATTCACCTAAGTTTATGTACATGAATATGATGTGTACGTGTATATGTAAATGGTTTGTATATATGTTATCCTGCGTAAATGATCCTTTTGTGCTTGAAACATATGTAGTTAGAAAATTGTAGGGAAAACAATAGAAGTTCATCTGCATACATACTATTTAACAATTAAAAAAGGTTTGACTTGTTTCATAATTTGTTTTTAATATTCACCTGAGTTGTCGCAGAAATTAAAAATCACTGGCAAATGTGTTAAGGTTGGAAATCTTTCTAATTTCGGCATCAATGTGTAATAAAATGTTGTGTAAAAGTATGATAGTGAAGTCATAATTTGCATAAGTATTTAAAGAATTCATTTTTTTATTAATTTAAATGATGAATTTAAAAGTATAAATGCCTCGAATAAGAAGTTTCATTTTGATATGGTAAACAACGAGTATTCTTAAGCGTTATCATAGGCCGTTCATTTAATTGTACAGAGAATGCTATAAACACTATCAACCAAATAGCAGGCACGGTTATGTTTTTCTTCCATCGGTTTCACGTGTTTGCGACTGTATGTTTTTAATTACCTCACGTACTTCATTACTACAGGTGCTTTCTCTGGAATTGAAAAAGATTTCATATAGCCGGAGGGTGATTGCTGACATGTCTCTCTAGCATCTTCGGTAAACTGATGTCCCCAACAGCACCCGCACTAAATGTGTGCCTACATGTATTCCTTAGTCTACCGCAATGTTAGTCTCTTTTAACTCTTTATGTACGAAATCCAGGATTCTCCTAAGTACAATCAGTAATAATACTGATGATACTATTCATGCATTAATTTTGAATGGATCCATACGCTTGACTCAATTGCCCCATTGGTATATGAGTCTTCCTAACCTCTTTGTGCATGAGGTCCAAGATTCTACTATATCCGAGTCAATTGTAATTTGGTTTTCTCAAATCTCTTCATATGTGAAGTCCAGGATTTTCCTATTCCTCATCAGTAAAGATAGTGATGTCACTATTAATGCCCATATTGTGCATGAATCCATTAGCTATAATCGTTCGATGCAATCCCTGGACCACCTTCACTCGATTCATGCCGTCAATCGGCATCTTAGTCTCCCTAAACTCTTAATGTATGAGACCCAGGATTTTCTTATGGCCCAACCACCAATAACGGCAAGCCGTGGACACTCCACCAAGAAATAAAAATAGCAACTCCTTTAGCTCTCTTAGTTAAGTATCTCACAATCATTGCTGCATATCGTCGTTGCTCTAACAAATTCAGTTATGTGTTTTTTACTGAGTTTCCAGGATAGTAAAAAAGCATTCTATATTGTTACTTTACAGTATAAAGCTTACGCATGCAGACTATTGCTTATTTTTGAATCAATCAATATATCCTTAAATGGTTTGGTGGATAGACGTGCGGCCAACAAAAGTTTAAAAAAGAGCAATAAAAAATATTTTCAAAATTGTCACATAACCGATTACGTCGGAGCAACGACGACTTCATCAAAACATATTATACATAATTAACCCACTATCATTGACTAAAAATGCTGTTAATTAAATAAGGGTGTAACAGGACTATATATCCTTTTTCAGAGTCTTAAGCAGAAATACAAATTTGGAATTAATACTCTTCTTGCTGTAGTTAAAGTTGCACTTTATATTTAAAGTTTATTTCATTCTTTTAATTAAATTTTATAACTTACAGTTATTTTTTATTTTTATTGCTAGACTAACGCCCGGGCAAAATTTATTTCCCTTAATATTTTATGTCTGTTGTTTTGTTTCTCCAACTCCTTGCTTTGCCAAAAAGATCCATATAAGATTTTTTCCTCTGCACGACTTTTCATACATGTGCAAATCTAAGTTTTATTATTTTTATTTTTTTAAGTTTTATTCATTTCGTTTCTGTTGGAGTATCCTTTCATCTTTAGCCTTTAATTTATGCATTTCGCTTGACATCACTATCAAAATGGCTAATAAGTCCTTTATGTTAAAGTTCACAAAAAATACAAAATAATAAACGGAAAGAGCAACATAAAAAGGACACACAATATGATGACTGTGTCTAGAGCTCCATTAACAAAAGATGAAGTTATACATGTAAAGAGAAGGCAAAACAAAAACGAATATTAGTTTAGAAAACAGACTTGCTAAAAGTCTGCTAAAAACTTTTTCTTTTGTTTTCTCACATATGTGTAAAAATTAAAATATTCACACGTTCTTCAGATCAAGATTATGCTGCTTCTATTTACTTTAAACACTCATAAACAAAGAGTTAAAATTAAAGGTGTGCATCGAATAAATTTTGGCAGCTTAAAGGTATCCGAATATTGGATAAAATACCTATGCGCCGCGTCTTTACTTGCAAGCCTCTGAAAGGTTGAAATTTTAATGATGACTGAATTGATTAAGCACCACTGATGAAATAATAAACAATTAATTAGAAAGACAACACCAAAATACCTTGTCCAAAAATGACAGACTATCAATTTCGACCCAGCGTTTTCGGAAAGTCCTTTATTTACAACAACAGAAATTACAATTTAATCGAAAGTTTTATCAATGATGGTGCTTGAAACTAAATATGATTTTGCTACTCGTAAAAGCTTTCGAGCTAAAAAACAATCAATCGCTAAAATTTTTAACAGGTCATATGCTGACAGGTATATGTTATGACGAATTGCTACAACAAAACAACTTTTTCGTAGATGTTTTCTGTCAAGGCGAATTCAAGAGAGATGGAAAAGTTTAAATTATTAATTTATTTTGATGCTAAGTAAATTATGGCTAAATTTTGAGGGCCGATGTTGAATGTGAACCATACCTAAACGTCAAGTTGTTTTTCTGCATTTCATTTGGCTTTTCTCAATTTCAGACTAACTGAATTTGATCTATGGAAAGATACACAATCGAGCAATGCATTAAAGTTATTCAGTTTTATTATAAAAATGGGTTCAAATCAAAATGCATTTGTGCACTTCGTGATTCTTTTGGTCAACATAATCGTTCAAATGCGTCCACAATCGGGAGAATTGTGAAAAATATTCAAATTTCATCAAAAAAGGAGCTCAATTCTCGTTCTGTGAAATAAGAAAGTTTTTGTATAGAAAAAGGTATGGTGGCACCATATAATATGACACACAAAAACTTTTCATATCATAGTATCATAGAATGAGGATTGATACCTATGTCTGTATGAAATGTGAAAACATCTGTGAATGCCTTCTTAGTTCGTTGAACGGAAAACATTCTGTTTTTCGCGATAGTGTGGCAAAAGAGCAGTCATCCTCGACTCATCATCGTGCCCAACAATTGAACATCAACATTGTCATTGAAAATTTGGACCATCGGATGGAGGTGTGCCGCCGAGGTCGTGCCGGCCATTTGGCCAATATTTTGTTCCATACATAGTTCAATCATATCAATATTATCCTAATAAAAATAAATGACAATAATTTTCTAAATAATTTCTATTTTATTCAAGATCAACATCGGCCCTTAAAATTTAATCACCCTTTATTTGTGTCAAAATGATATTTATAAATAAATTTAGTATATTTGTTATAAAAAAAACTACTTAGTAAATTTGATATTACTGGAAAAAATCACATTTCCCATACCTGCAAAAATTAATAATAAAATTTCATTATACTGTTTCCCAATCAGCTGCTGCGACGATTCTACCTAGTGAATGTGCCTTATACTACATTTACACCTGAGCGAAATCTAGTAGATTTGATTTAAAATCTTTATTAAAATCTATACCGTTTATAGCACTGTTGTTTGACATGTTACAAGATTTCGTTGTCAAAACAGTATATTTATTTACAAGGTGGTCTGAGAGGCTCTCTATGCTCTACTTCTCCAAAATTCAAACTCCATATTAAAAAAATGTAAGCAATAAAGTACTTGTGCAATTGCAACCACCTTATATAATATGATTGAATTTTTGTTTATGCAGCGTAGTATATTTTAATACAATTTAATAAGAACCAAAATCTAGTGGCGAAGTAGATTTGGTTTTGTATGGAAAATCTGGCAGAAATGAACAAGATTTCGCCCAAAATCCTGTAAGTATTAGATTTTGTGTAGGTGTAAATGTAGTATTAGCCTAACTTTGTTAGTTAATATAAAATTGTCCACATTTGCATAAATAACACTACAGTGACCTAGCGATAATATGAACTAATTAAAATCAAGTCAGTTTACTTATGCAGAATGTTTCATATTTGCGAATGACATCTAATTTTCCTTTTAAAAATTTTTCCATAAAGATAAAGGTTTCTTATATCACGTTTTTATTTATTGTTTATTGAATTAAAAAAAAAATAATTTATTGAAAAAATTATTATTTGTTTTCTTTTCGTCTTTTTAATAACACTTTTATTAGTTACAGTAATTCTATAGTTAAATTTAAATCTATATTATTTCCGCCTTTAGCGTTTTCTTTTAAAATAAACTTTTTGTCTCTCATATTCAAAAACTATCGATTTAATTAATGAATTTTCCATATTTGGTTACTCAAAAAGTCGGAAGATTATTAACACATTCAATAATAGTATTTTACTTTTTATTCCACATTTATTAGATTTTTGCACCAAAAATTTTTTCGCTGAATTGGTAACACTTGGACATTTACAACATTGTTCTAATATTTCTAATTTTTCTCTTAATGTTTAAGACTGATGCTTTTTTGTATGCATATTAAGAACTTTTAACGTTGATTTTATATTTAAAAACGTGTATTTAAGAAATTTAATTGCTATCTGCAGACAATTTAAAATAAGGTGACCAACTATACCCATTTACTCAGTGTTGTACTCTTTTTTCGCAAAACGTTCTCTTTTCAAATCCTGTATTCTGAAAGTACTCATTTGTAAAATTATATACTCATTTGTATTTCTAAAATATTTTTTTAGATTATTTTATTTCAAGTTTATTAATTAAGGGCCGTATTCATAAAAAATATTGTAGGTTTATTGAAGGCTTATTTGACAAATTTCTCTACAACATCTGTCAAATAAGCTTTTAATAAACCTACAATATTTTTTATGAATACGGCCCTAAATATTTGAAATAATTTTGACAGTGATTTGAATTTTACGTGCGGACATTGCTTGCCGTTTCCGGCACAATTGAGAGGCCGTATTATGTACCTAGATAGATAGATACTATAGACGTCTTTTTCTAACAACGTCAAAATCACATTTGTGAATAGAGATGGATATTGAAATTAAAAAGTTGGCAGCCCTGTTAATCGTAAAACAGTTATGGTTGGGTTTAGGGCTCTCGAATCACTATCTTCTATAGTCTTGCATCTCACTCCCATTTTAGTAAAAGATGCCAGAGTCAAACTCAGAGATGCCATATTAAAAAAAAACAAGTAAGAGCGCTATATTCGGCCGTGCCGAATCTTATATACCCTTCACAACGTGAAGTCATGCAATAACAGTAGTTTGTATCACCATTCATCCCATATGAAATACGTACATACATATAAAAAACATACATATATAAAAGCATCCGATTGTAAAATTATAAATTTACGTATGTATGTTAAAAAAAAAAATAAAACAAAAAATAAAAAAAAAATTAAAAAAAAATTAAAAAAAAATGTAAAAAAAAAAATTAAAAAAAAAAATTAAGATATATATAATAAATATAAAACAAACAAAAAAATATAAAAAAAAATTAAAAAAAATAAATAAAAATATAAATAATATATTAAATAAAAAATAAAAAAAAATTAAAAAAAAATGTAAAAAAAATTAAAAAAAAAAAATTTTTTGGCTCAGCTGGCATTCGATGCCACGTTTTCTCTAACCAGTATACACGTTTGTATGTTGTTGTTGTAATGTTGTTTTTGTGAAAAAAAAATCGAGGTGGTCGTGGGTTTTTGCTCATATCTCAGTTGTTTATATACCGATGTGTCTGATTTTCAATACCGTTCTACTCCCGAATATTTCTGATATTTTAATACCTCACCCGGGTCCAAGCGATGTCGGGGGCTTCAAAAAGTTGATTTCAACATACAGACAGAGCTTAATCGACTCCCCTATTCATAAGCTTTCAGAAAATATATACTTTATGAGGTCGGAAATGAAAATTGTAGAAATTTCACACGGAATGACAAACCTATATATACCCTTTTTCACTGTGTGAAGGGTATAAAAATTGTAGCCATATTACTTGGAAATTATCCCCAAAGTGTTAAAAAATAAATATTAGTACATTTTCAAATTTTATGGCACTTTTTTTTATTGATATGCTGCTTTAAATGTGTGTTAAATTTTTTTTTACCTGAAATACTTGCAATGTGTACTTTTTTGAAAAAAAAAAAATAGTTGGTCACCTTATTAAATATCAAATAACTAGGGAATTCCCTAAATTATTATGCAGTTAAATTAGAATTTATCCACTGTCCTGTTGATATAGATTTTCAAACTGTGTAGATAAAATTCGTTAAAAAAGAAAACAACAGTTAGCTGTTCATATTGTAGAGCTTTTTCACTAGATTCATGTTTAAGAGCAGTCAGTGGAATAAAAACATTGTTCATATTTTGGGGTGTTCATATTATCGCGAGTGCACTGTAAAAATAATATAAATTCAATTATATTTTATTAAATTTTTTTTTTTTTAATATTTACTTTCGTCATATAAATTCCTACGATTTTAACTTAAAGTTATTACAAAATACTTTTTACTTTAATAACATTTATACATTTTAGCTCACCTTCTAGCATTATGCGATTTTTGTTGTGATTACTAATGTTACACATAATGCGGTTGTCAGAACATGAGCGTATATACAACTAAACTATTATAAACATTAAACAGTAACTGCCGTATTCATAAAAAAATAAGGTTTATTAAAGGTTTATTTAAAATATCGACCCCTGTGCGCGAAATTATCGTATGTTCGTTTTTTTAGAAATCGACTTTTTATGCAAATTGGTTCTACAACCATTATTCCATCTGCTGATAAAATATTAAAGCGATAAACTGTTTTAGTTATGAAGATAACACTGCGTACATTTTATCGTATGTAACAGTGTTATTTACGTTTTTTATTTATTTAAAAGTAATAAAAACGCTTTCCCGTAAAATTTTGTTTATGTAACATACGATAATTTCGCGCACAGGGGTCGATTGTTGTACAAAAATTTTTTATGAAAACGGCAGAATATAACAATGTTTAGAGAACTAGAAATCGGACTTAAAACCATTAACTTAAAATACTTACAGTGTTGACATATGCAAAATTTATTTTCAATATGTTTTTATAGCGTTCGTTATTTTATATACATATTTAAATTGGAACAGTTGTTCCTTAAAATTTTTTAAATTTATAATGAGGTAATGTTTACGACCAATAAATTAAGCATCAAAAAATGTCCTTTAACACTTATTCAATATTTAGAAGTTTTTGAAGGATTTATTTTATTTCAGATAATTTTAATTGTTTCATTAGAAACGTTTATGGCTTTGGCTTCCAAGGCATCACTTAATATTTTTTAATTATTTAAAGGGACGTAAGTAAGTTTTTTTAAGGATTTTGAACATGTTTTTTTAACTTATTTTGGCAACAAATTTACCTTTTAATTTTTTTTTACATCTTGCTTAATATAAAATATGTTTTATTTTCAAGAAATTAGTTTTTAAAGTCTTTTAAATAAAATGTTAGATTTTTCCTAATATTTATATGACAACACTGAGTTCATGCTTAAAGGCCCAAACAAGCCATACAACTGGTTTGTCAAACTCGATCACATTTTACGTTTGTGCTAGCCAGTTGTGTGTGGGGGTGTCTTCGTGTTTGACAAGCCAGTTGCTTTTTTTTATTTGTAAAAAATCAAAAAATGAAGATATCAATGAGATAAATGGTGATACAAACAATTTTTATTGCATGACTAAACGTTGTGAAGTGTACATATATAATTAATAATATAGTACTCTTACTTGTTTTATATTAGGTTTAACTTTCAAAAAGCTTGGAAATTCACCAATGCTTTCTCCTGTTATAAATTCCTCTAGCTGCAACGATTTATGTTTGTATCGTGTATGTTAAAATAAAAAAAGTAGTTTTGACAAGCCGCTTGTGTAGTTTATTTGGGGCTTAAATTTGAATACAATTTGTGACATTAAAAATAAGTAATTATAATACAACTGATTAAATATTTTTCAATTATCACAATGGTTATTACTAAATCAAATACTATATAATACAACTTTAATACAAATATTTTTACCATTAACATACATATATTTAACAAAATATCAATATGAAATAAAAACTTCTGGTCACAAGAAGTGACTAAATTCATTACAGATTTTATTAAAAAATTACGGCCATATGTATAAAAACCTATAACAGGCTTATAAGTCGTTTTTATGCAAAATTCACTATTGTTGCATTCATAAACCATTAATAGACTTATAAACCTTTTATAAACCATTTATAAAATCAAAAATTTTATTGTTTGATTAACCCTTCTTTAAACCAAAAATAAGGCGGCATTTCATGCATAATTTGCGTTAAAAAATTTTTTTAAAGAAATTTTGTAAAAAAAATTTAAGAAAAAGTAATTGAAATATTAAAATTGATTAGATTTACACATTTCGACATATAGATAAGTGCAATTTATAGAAAAGAAAATAATAAATTTAACACATTTTAAATTAAATAAAATTAAAAAAATTATAATAGTGATGTAAGAAAAACGTAAACAAATGTTTAACCCGAATACTTTTCTTATTGTTATTAACAAAATAGGTAAATAATTAATATTTGTATTATAATTTTTGCTCAAAATTTTTCATATACCAAAGTTATATACTTTTGAGTTTTTCGATGTTGTTTTTGTGCTTTAATTTTATGAAAAATGTAACCTTTACTTGATACCCGGGTAAATCTTATAGTAGTTATAAGCACCACTAACAATAAAATGACAACTAAATATAAAAAGCGTTGCCATACATACTAATAAAATCACTACAAACATTTAATAACTATAAAAGGTTTATTGTACGTTTATAAATACAAATTCTTATTAGTGGTTTATAACACAAAAAGCGTTTAATAACTATTGTACACTATAACCATAAAATAACTACTTTTTATGCATAGAGCCGTTAACTTTTAGTTTTTGTCTATTGATTGCAAATTTGACATGGTTTTGCTTTAGTAAATATAATAAAATTTTACATTAAGTCTATAAACGTTTAAAATTACAAACAATATTTGACAGTTTAACTTGTCTTTTCATGCATGTTTATTTATATCCACCAGTAAGTTTGGCGGCATATTAAGTTTATCTTTTTGTTTGTAAAACATTGACATATTTATATATCTAAGAGCAATTGAAGTATATAAATACATATTCCAAATCCTAATAATATTCCAAGACTTTCTTACTATATATTTTCGTTCATTCGAGTGTAATACTACCTGAGTGCGATTCATTAACTTGTTTTAACGATGATCGTAATGTTAAAGAAGTAAATAACAATTTTATCAATTTCGGTAGGCAGTAATATACTTTTGTTATTGTTATCTAGTTGAGAATTATTTTGTTGTTGTAAGTTTTTTCGACAAAAAGGTAAACCTTATACCCGCCTCAAATAACATTTGCTCAATGGTTCAAAGGTTCAGTTAGTATCGTGTTGTTACAAAAATCTGTCGCATAAGCAATAAGTGTTACTCTTTATTAAAAATTTATCGTCTATAGAAAATAGATTTTTACGGAGACAACGGAAAACGTAATTAATTCGCCATATAGTTAAGGATAAAAAGAGATAACACTACATTTTTACTCAATTTTTACTAACTAACACACACATTTTACCCCCCCGACCACACGAGCAATATGTTTGGCAATTATTGCAACAGCAATTGTCAAATTCTATTGCCAATACAAGATATTAACGTGTGGACTACAGTAATATGTTTTAGAACACGTATTTAGCATTAAATGTTAATCAATCGCTCGTGTGGTCGGAAGGTTAACGATACTGAGAGCAGTAAAGTAAAAAAATACAAATCTACCAACTGAACCTTATGTGTCGCTTCTGACGCTGTGGCAGGGAAGGAAAATGGCTTTTATGATTTTGTACCAAGTATGAAAACAAAATGTACTTTTTAAGCCATGACGGTACGTACCATTTTTTTAATATTTATTAATAAAAACATAAACTTAACAAAAATGTTTATAAAAATTCAGAAGTATACAATAAAAAATATTAAATATTATATTCATAGGTACATACGTAGAGATCGTTTATTTAACAAATTTTATTTATTAAATACTTTTAGATAATAAATTTTCTGTTATTTTAAAACTAAAGCAACAAGAATTTGTTGGCTTCAATAAATCTTTTGTTTGTATCAAATATGAAACAGTAGTAGCTTGTAGTCTTTTTCTTTCCTTTGTTTTAATTAGGTTTTGGAAAGAAAAAACTCGTTCGACGTTGGCCGAAGAATGTGGAATAGACAGAATTCCTCTTACAATTCTTGAAATTTCTGGGAACATGAACTCATTTAATTCATTTTTTGTCCAAAAATAGAAAATATTTGAATCTTTTCGAGATCTAAGTTCAATAACATCGGCTAGTGCTCTGTACTGATTATTTATTGCTTCAATATTTGTTTGTGTGGAAAATTTTTACCAGTAGGGGTACTATTGAATTTGTTTCTCCCATAATAATTATTTCTGGAGTAAACTTATCGAATCATTTTAGTACTTCATTATTAAAGTTCACCTTGCATGCTTACTAATTATAAGTAAAATAAAATTCATATAACAACAGCCAAGGCGAATTCATGTAGCAGGTGGTGCCAAATTAAGAGGTGATTTTTGTAAGAAGTTTGCAATAAAGTACTAGGCAGATTTTGTTGTTGCAGACTTGACACCACCTGGTAAATACATGAATTCGCTTTGACAACAGCATTGCAACAATATCAGACAAGCTGACAGTATAAAATAAAACACCCACAAACAAAATTAAAGGGCACATGGACGAAATTATTGTTGTCGTATAGTGAGACATTGGAATTTTTAAATTTTACCAAGTAGCTCGCGGTAGTACCACGGTATTAACAAGGTCAAAAATGTACCATAAAAAGTACAATTGTACCATGATTTCCATCCCTGTGCTGTGGAAGAGATGTTAATGATTAATTTATTTTGAAACTTTTGTAACAAAGATACCACTCGATTTTAACAGTTGTCGAATACCGCTAGAAAGTATTTAGTAAATCGCATAATCATTAATGTAAAAAACAATTAATTTAGATAAATTAGAAGATTGTTGGATCGTTAAAGTTAAGGGAATCGCACCACTGGTAAAAATATTTTTTCTTTTCCCAAATGTATACAATAGCGGATCCAAGAGGAAAAAAAAAGTATATTAAAAAAAATTTTTTTTTATAAGTAATAGTTCAAACAGACATTAAACAGTTTATATATTTTAATCAAAACTGAACCTCCCAAACGTGTAAGCTGGATCCATGCCTAAATATATACACAAAAGCAATATTAAAAAGTCACAATATGTTTAAGCAGGAAACGGTGGGAATTTAAAATTTCAAGCCTTAACATCGTTTTGGTTCATCAATGTAGAATTTTAAACGACAGCGCCACCTGTTCATAATTTTGTCCCCAAAATTTTTGCTTAGCAATTACGAACAAATCCTCAGAGAAAAGTATTTAGAATGGTCCATTCGTTTTCAAGTTTAATCATCCGTACAAACCACGATCCATTTATACATATATGTATGTATAAAGATTTGTTTAGCAAAAATAATTAAGTTCAGTTTCATAGATTTTAGTTATTTTAACTGGTGGTGGGTATAAACAATTCAGGATAACTACTATAATAAATAATACTTTAACATGTTTCAATACATATAAGTATTGTAAGGGAACGATATCATACTCTGTAATAAAGCTAAAGTTAATATGTGATAAAAATAACTAGAATTAAAGTTTTAAGAAATTATTTTTAAAATGTTTTACAATTTGCTTTTAATTTTTTTAACGGTTTACTGGATTGCGTTTGTTACACTGGGTTTTTGAAAAACTAGATTTAATAAAAAAATGCAAGACCTTTAAGTAGTTTAACATTTAAATTTATAAAAGATTACTATACGTTTTTACGAGCCTTTACTTTATTCGCACAAGAGCAAAACGTCTGTTATGTCCATGTTCTTTGGTGTCGAGAAAACGTGTAAAAGTTATTTTGTTGCTGTTTTTATGTGTCTTCTCTTTCTTTCATATTAAAAAGCCTTTTCATCTCGGACATCGTAGGGCGAACCATTGTTTGAACACTGTTTGAACAAAAACAACACATGGGCAAGAAAAAATTTCATGTGTGAACAAAAAATGATTTGTAGTCCGCAAAAATCTATCGCTACCAGCGAACGACGGTAAATTTAAAATTTTTTAACAATCAAAAGTTAAAATAAAAATCATGCACAATATTAGAAATGTGTATTCGCAATATTAGAAAGTTTTCTGGATGGAAATATTTTTTAACAGAATTGTTTTTCTTGTAGAAAATGTTATCATAAATTTAATTTTATGTGCCATTTTTATAATTCAAGGGATCATCATTAAGTCGAAGGTCACTCACGACGATTTTAATTACCCAACTTTTTCTTGCTTTTTTGTTCACACACGACAATTTCTTTCGCGATTTTTCTGTTTTGTCAAGCTGTATTTTCCTACAATTTGACATTTGTGCTTTAGCCGTAAATAGTAATATAATTGATTGTAATTGACCCTTTTAATTAAAATGTTTTCACTAAAATATTTTTTTTTTTTGTATTTTTTTTAATTTTAAATATTTTAAACGTTTAATTTATGACGTTTGTAATTTAAATTTTAAATTATGTATATACACACCAAGAAGCGAAACATTTTTTCCCTTTTTGTTCTCCTCACCTAAAACTGTAAAAAACATCTATAACTCAAGAATTGCCCAACTATAATCTTCGTGTGTGACCTTAGACTTAGTAAACATGTTTCGTGTGCCTTGTTTTTGTTCAACAAATTTTGTCAAAGCTGGAGCTCAATTCTCGTTCTGTGAAACTGTGAAATGAAAAAGTTTTTGCATAGCAAAGGGTATGGTGGCACCATATGATATTACACACAAAAACTTTTCATTACATAGTTTCATAGAACGAGAATTGATACCCTGCTGCTTGATTCTTAAAAACCGCACATTAAATGCTTTTCATTTCACATGGGCAATAAAGGTATCCTTTCCCTTCGACATTTGTTTGTTCATACTCTTTGATTTTCTCATTGTATTTAGTTTTTTTATTTTATTTGTACTTTTCAATGACATTTTTTTTTGTTAATAATGTATCTTTTTTATTTTAGCAAAAAAAAACACAATTTTTTTAATTAAATTAAATAAATGTCAATGTTTTGTAAATATGGCCAGCATTAATAAAAATATTATTATTTTAAAACGTTTAACATTTAGTGACAGTTTTAATATGTGTGTAATATAAAAATTATTTAATCATTTACGACAGCCGGAGAGGCAAAAAAGGAAATGTGATTTAAAGGGAAATAGTTTAATACTCTTTTTTATAAAACAAAAACATAAACAAAATATTTACAATAATTCTTAAAACTAACTTAATTAATTTAAAACTAGAGTTAATTAATATAAAACTTAAGCTACATACATACATAATTAATATAAAACTTAAGCTACATACATACATATATTAAATACAACTACAAAATAAAACTAAAACTGTACCTTAGAGAAGCCTTAAATGACAATTGGGGGTTTGACAAGATATGCTATTGTAGCGTTTAGTTATAGTGTCATTATTTTTTAAACTGCAAAACGGTACGAATATATTGTTGTTGTTGTTTATTGTAAAGTTTTAAACCATTTTGAAATTTTGTAAAATTATGACAATTTAATAATGCCACCACATTATAGCATACTTTGTGAATCCCCCAAATATATCTACAATTCTAACCCCCATATCCATAATCAATTTTTTTTCCAAAGACATGTTAAAAAATAAAAATTATATCATTTCTTGTTTTGTACAGTTATTTTTCAATTTAAAAACTGATACTAAATATAAGGGTGAATCTCTTTAATTAGCTTTTAAGCTGTCAGACCTAGAAACTTATTCCAAAAAGAAAAATCTTTCCAGGTTTTTTAAACGCCAATAAAATTTCTTCTGATCAGTGCTTCACTTACTTTTTTTCACATTTACCATTTTCAATCTTCCAATCTGGTTCGTAGGCCTCATTTTTTCGCTGCATTTTCAGGGCAGCATCAACATGATTTTGAGTTCTTGTGATTTGTGTAGAATGTCTAATGCCATAAAGGAAATATATGACATAACCAATAGCCACCCAGATTAAAAATCTTATCCAGGTATGCAAATCCAATTGAAACATTAAATATAGATTAACAAAAACACTGAGACAAGGTATTAAAGGTACCAGGGGTACTTTAAAAGTCAAGTCTATAGTGGATACTGGTTGAAAACCAATAACGACTACAATGACCACTAGTACCACGCCTACGACACTAAGAGCTATATTACTGTTAGTGGAACCGAAGTCATAAACATTATTTAAACTGCACCATAAAACAGCGCTTAGACCAAAGAGTACCACACCAATTTTTGTAATCGATGAACTTAAAACATTTGGCACACGATAGGAGTTGCCATTGAAGAACTGTTTCACGACCATAGGAAAGGAGACGGAAATATTTTTCTCCATATCCTCATCTTGATAGCGTAGAACTAAGACACAAACGGCAACAATACTGTAGGCCAAAAGAGTGCCAATGGACATCATATCAATCAGTTGATCCAAATCAAAAACTAAGGCCATTGAAGCTAAGAAAGAAAAACATAACAATTCTTTAGAAATCATTGCTAGAAACTTTTTTATAGACACAATTTTTTTCCTGTCAACTACGGCAATGTTTTCCCCAATAAAGCTTTTTATTATGAGATAAAGTTTTCTCTAGAAAAATTAAAAATTCTGGCTACTCACCCGCAAATAAGCCCGATAGAACAGTAGCTAGCAAAGGCGTCTGAGTACGTTCGTTGACGGAAGCCAATCTTTTAAAGAGAATGCCATCATTACCCATGGCATATAGAACTCGTGGCAAAGGAAAAATAGTTCCCAACAAACTAGTGCACAAGGCAAAAATGGCACCAATTGTAACAATCCATTTAACCGTATACCAGCCAATAGCATCAAAAGCAGCTGGAAAAGGAGCATCATGATCCTGTTTATAATACGGAATAATCATAGTCAAAACCGTTGAAACACCAAAATAGGCAAAGAAAATTATAATCAACGATATAACAATGGCCAAAGGAATATTTCGTTTAGGATTAATGGCTTCTTCGCCGGTGGTAGCAACACAATCAAAACCCACAAAACCGTAAAAACACTTGGCAGCACCAGCCATAACACCAGCAAAGCCATAAGGCATAAAACCACCTACACCAAAACCGGTTGGAACTTTTTCTTGAGGTATGGTCCAGTTGGCAGGATCGGCTAAACAGCAAATTATATGGCAATTAATAAAATAATATTTTATAGTTTTAAAGTCCAACTTACCGTTAATACTGCCAGCTACAATGACAATTAGAATGGTTATAATGTTAACACTGGTGAAAATGTTATTTAAGAAAGTTGATTCCTTAACACCAAATGACAACAAACCTGTCAACAGCAAAATCATGCCGAAGGCCAAAAAGTCAGGATAATCACCCAAGAATTCAATTTTGATGGGTAAAGCCTCAGTTAAGGTTTTTGACATATTCTTATCAATTAAGGAATCTATGTAACCGCTTAAACCTCTAGCCACGGAAGCAGTACCTAAAATATACAATATTAATGTATTTTAGAAAAAGTTCTTAATTTGTGATTTCATATTTTTTTTGCTTTACCTATCACATATTCCAATACCAAATTCCATCCGATTGTAAAGGCCACAAACTCACCTACGGTTACATAACTATAAACATATGCACTACCCGCTTTAGGTACTCGGGCAGCAAATTCTGCATAACAGATACCAGCAAAAGCAGATGCCACCGCTGCTATAAGAAAAGAAATAGTGACAGCTGGACCTGCTATATTGTAGGCTACTGAACCGGCCAGCACATAAACGCCCAAACCCAAAGTACTACCCACACCAAGCGCAGTTAAATCGAATAGATTTAATACACGTGCCAATTTGGATTCAGACTCTATAACATCTTCGGTTTTCCGCCGAGAAACAGCATTCCAAAAACTCATCATTCTGGTGGCTTAGCTACAAAAAGAAAGAAACACATTTTGGGGTTAAACGAAATCGAGAAAACTAAAGCTAAGTTAAAAAATATTCCATGATACCCTTTACAAGGAGTGTATGGGAAATAAACAGATTTGTCATTTTATGTGAAATTTTAACAACATTCATTTCCAACCCCATAAAGTATATATTTTCTAAAAGCTTATGAATACGGTAGTCGATTGATCATTATTCGTATGTCTGTGTATATGCTGAAACCCCCCAACATTACCTGGACCAACCTGTGTTTTCAAAATGTTAGAAGTATTTGGGAGCAGATCGGTATTGAAAATTATCACAATCGCTTCATAACTTTTTAAGATATGAGGAAATAAACAAGACTGCCTCTGTTTTTTTTTCCAAGTTTTAACCATAAAAATTACAAATTTTTAGATCTAGTACAATTTAAAGAAACATTTGTGACTATCTACAGATATGATGTGCCTCTAGAGATATTCGTGAAAATTTTTAAACAAATTAATTACTAATCGGCAAAGTTATAGGCAAAAATGATTTTCAAAAATATATATTTTTTAAATGTATCAAATTTCCTAACCTCCTGAATAATTTTTAGAGACGTTGAAGACACAAAATTATAATAAGTAGTCTCAAAACTTATTTTTGAAAGCAATTAACAAATCTGTATTGAACTAACTGAGATATAAGCGCCAATATACAACTGCCTCCATGTTTTATCTAAAACTAACAAACGAAAATCGATTTTTTTCAGTTTCTATTCAACCGAGAGAACTAATACAGGGGGCAAATTACGGCATTCGAGCGTGATCGAAATTTGAAAATTTTTATTAGAACCTCTTTATCTAAAGCACAGCGAACTCGATCGTTTGAGTAAAATTTCGATCGTGTTAAATCATCGATAAATCGATCATAAAAAGGATTTGGTTAGCACAATAATATTGTATTATAAAGCACTATAAAGCAATTAAAATAAAAGATGGTGAGTTAAATATAGCAGTTACGGCTTTCTCCCCTTAACCCCCACAATATATCACAATCTATTTAATAAAAGGGGTTGATCAGTAGAACACAGTAAACTATAAAAAGTGTAAAATCCAAGGTAGCGTCGGAAACAAAATTGCGAAATTTTTTTTTCAACCCCATCAATATGGGTATCAAATGAAAGGGCTTGACTAGTAGAATACAGTTAACTATGTTAAAAAATAAAAATCAAATATGGCGACATAAATAATAAAAAAGTACACGTAACATGAAATCTGTAATCTAGAATTATGGTGAAGGGTATTATCAGATTCGCCACGACCAAGTATATCGCTCTTTCTTGTTTTTTTTTTATCAGTTATTAAGGATCTCTAGGCGCCAAAGGTAATATTTAATTACGACAGAGAATTGAAGTGGAATAAGTCTTTTAATAAAAACCCCATTTAACACATTAATACGGTATTTATAAAACAAATAGAAAATGTAAGAGATTTTCTATTCACAGATAACGCAAGTTTATAAATTCTTGTTAACTTTTGAACAGTATTTAATAAAAATTGTTTCTAAGGTAATTCAAGGCGCTAAATTCATATTCATAGTTTCGAGATATATTCTTAAATATAAAATTAAAATCATTCCACGACATGTGTCGTTATGTGTGCTTACACACACATGAAGTGGTTCATGAGGAGGCACAACTTCGTTTAAAAAAAAACAATTCGTTGTGGTTTTCATATTCGCGGCATCATCGGTCAAATTTTCTTAAAAATTCGATTAAAAAAACGTCGACACAATATTGGATTACCCAAATTACAAAAATTTAGGCTGTTAAAAATATACCTGGTGGCAAATTACGGCATTCAAACGCAATCGAAATTTGGAAATTCTTATTAGATTCTCTATACCTAATGCACAGCGAACTCGATCGTTCGAGTAAAATTTCGATCGTGATCGAATGCCGTAATTTGGCCCCTGTTGTTACAGAAACAGTTGACATATTTACTCAAGTCACAAGCTGTCGTATGTATTATATGTCGTAGTGGTTGTACACATTCTGTTAATAATTTCTACATTAATTTTTTGTAAAACACTTTTATTTTACCTTTGTTTATACAATGTCGTATAAATACATCAAAGCTTGATAAGTTAGTACTATCGACGTTTTTCTTCAATATGGAGAAGTTAATTTCTTACATCCTACGATTCTTAGGACAGGTTGTGATCAATTGTATATCATTGTATATTTAAATACACACTTTATTTCAAATAAGGTAAATATATTTTAAATAAGCAAAAATAAATAATTTTTTTGCTTGTGTTTAAGTTGAATTTAAATATTTTCGGACTTCTAAGAGATACGCAAATCATTTTGCAAATTTTAAAAGCCAAGCAATCTGTAAGAAAATACGATTAAAAAATTTGAAGAAATTTATTGTTTTTCTTTGCAACAAAAACTGTTTCCTTTTAAAGTTATATTTTTTTTCTTGAAATGCCGAACATCTTTATGAGTAGGCTGTCTAGGGACACTCACTAATATTAAAAACAAATTGATTCTTAATAAAAATTTAAAAAAATAACTTAAATAAGCTCACTTTGAAAAATTCAGATCTTTTTTGCTTAAATTTCGAACAATGCTGGAAGTATGGTGCACATCCATAAGGTCTTTAAATTATATCAAAACGAATTTCTAAAGCATTTTCTTTCAGGAAAAAATACAAAATATATAATTTTATAAATAAAATCACAAGAAATATTAAAATGAGTGGCAACCCTTATTTGACAAAAAAATATATTTTTTTCAGTTTTCGTTTTAATTCAAAATTAAACATTTTTAACGCTAAACTGTTTAAGCAACAAAAAATATAATTATAACATTTTATTGTCCATTAATCAGGCAGATTTGGTCCTCTTCTACGAGTCCCAGCTTTTTTCATGCAATTCGGTTAAGTAGTTTAGAAATTACATATTTATTATCATTTTTTTCTGAAAAATTAACCACTGTGCAACGGTAAAGAGAGTGAATTCTTTTGTTATGTATAAGAGATTGTTATTAAAAAAATAATCAACTGGTCTTTCAACACCACCTTATAAATTGATACATCTTTGCTTTAAGAGTTTGTTTGGACTTATGTCGAGTAACCAAATCAACATGGCCTTCGGTTAATATAAAAAACACGGTATGCAACGCAAGCCAATTCGATCTTCACTTTAACGATCAGTGTTGCAATTAGAGGAATATGGAAAGGAAAGAGACAATTTTTCTGCTTCTCTATAAATAAGTGTGACTAACTGTTAAGTGACACAGATTTCAGGGGCATTATATATAAACTAACTTGTGTAATAAAGGGTGGTTCATCAATTTGTGTAAATTTGAACCAGCGGTTATTTTAAATCTGACAACACTTATGTCATTCTATTCTGTCACAAAATTCAGTTGATTATCTCCGCTAAACGAAATGAATCGATTTACGCTTGAACAACGTTAGGACTTATTGAAATTTTTTTCCAAAACAAAGACGAAAATGTCGTACAAAAAAAATCATCTTTTCGGTTGATTTTCGATTTGATTTCGGTAAATTTTTATTTTGGTGGGTAAATTAATAAGCAATATTGCCGTATTTGGGGATCAGAAAACCCAAACATGATCTTACAGAAGCCAATGCATTCATTAGGAGATACTGTTTGAAAGAAAGGAATCATTAGCCCATATTTCTTTGAAAATGAGGATGGCGCAACCAGTAAGGATTCACCTATCGCACCATGATAACCGATTTCTTTGTGTCAGCTTTTCATGGTATAAATGTGTACTATGTGGTTTCAGCAGGATGGTTCAACTCGCCACACATCTCATGCCACAATCGACTTATTGCGTACAACGTTTAATGGCCGTTTAATTAGCCGAAATGGTGATGGCAATTGGCTGAGACGCCTTTGGACTATTTTCTGTAGGGCGACGTTAAATACAAGTGTTACGCAGACAAACCAGAGAGAGTTGAGCATTTGAAGACCAACATTCGTGATGCCATTGTCAAGATACAACCCCATCCATTCGAAATAGTGCTTGGAAATTTGACCGATCGGAACTTTAAGGCCAGCCGCGACAGCCATATAAATAAAACAAGTAACAGTGCTATATTCGGCCGTGCCGAATCTTATATACCCTTCACAACGTGTAGTCATGCAATAACAATTGTTTGTATCACCATTCATCCCATATAAAATACGTGCATACATACGTACACGTTAGAATAAATGTGGCATCGAATCCCAGCTGAGCCAAAAAAATTTTATTTTATTTTATTTAATATATTATTTATATTTTATTATTTTTTTTTATAATTTTTTTAAATTTTTTTTAAATTTTTTTAAAAAATTTTTTTAGAAAAATTTTTAAAAATTTTTTAAAATTTTTTTTTTAAAATTTTTTTAAAATTTTTTTTTTTTTTATTATTTTTTTTTTTATTTTTAATATTTTTTTTTTTTGTAATTTTTTTTGTTTGGTATGTTTTTTACATGTATGTATGTATGTATGTTGTTGTTGTAATTGTGAAAAAAAACGAGGTGGTCGTGGTTTTTTGCTCATATCTCAGAAAGTTATGGGGCGATTGTGCTGAATTTCAATAGCGATTCATTCCTGGATATTTCCAAGAGATTGATACCATATACAGATCTGAGGAACATATAGTTGCTTCTAAAAGTTGATTTCAACCAACACACGGACAGACGGGCAGACGGACAGACGGATAGACGGACAGACGGTCAGGGCTTAATCGACTCCTCTATTCATAAGCTTTCAGAAAATATATACTTTATGGGGTTGGAAATGAAAATTGTAGAAATTACAAACGGAATGACAAAGCTATATATACCCTTGTACACCACAGGTGAAGGGTATAATAAAATGTCATTTCTGATCAGAGCAATTGTACTTCACAATAAAAAAAATAAATTTGGCAAACTTTCAAACCGTTTTTGTTTATTGCATTTTTAAATTAAAACTTTTAAATGACCCACCCCACTATTAAAATATCTCACGGCTACAGAGTGGTGTGGTCCTTTAAAATTATGTTTAGGACAAATCTGATTTTCATATCCCTTAATTTTCAGTTTAATTGATAAAACGGAATCTGCAAAAACTAGATGAGAAAATACTGCCTAATTTAATGGACGACAATAGCTCTCGTTTTATTGTTTAATTTTCGTTTGTTTTAATTTTTCGTTGCGCCAACCCAACAACACTAATTGGTTTGTTTACAAATGTATGAAATTTCAATGAAAAATATGGTAACATGGTTAAGCGAATGAGTCTCTCAAATTAAAGGAAAACAAGTAACAGTGCTATATTCGGCCGTGCCGAATCTTATATACCCTTCACAACGTGTAGTCGTGCAATAACAATTGTTTGTATCACCATTCATCCCATATAAAATACGTGCATACGTACACGTTAGAATAAATGTGGCATCGAATCCCAGCTGAGCCAAAAAAATTTTATTTTATTTAATATATTATTTATATTTTATTATTTTTTTTATATTTTTTTAAAATTTTTTTAAAAAATTTTTTAAAATTTTTTTTTAAAGTTTTTTAAAATTTTTTTTTTTTAGTTTTTTTTTATTATTTTTTTCTTAATTTTAATATTTTTTTTTTTTGTAATTTTTTTTGTTTGGTATGTTTTTTACATGTATGATGTATGTATGTTGTTGTTGTAATTGTGAAAAAAACGAGGTGGTCGTGGTTTTTTGCTCATATCTCAGAAAGTTATGGGGCGATTGTGCTGAATTTCAATAGCGATTCATTCCTGGATATTTCCAAGAGATTGATACCATATACAGATCTGAGGAACATATAGTTGCTTCTAAAAGTTGATTTCAACCAACACACGGACAGACGGGCAGACGGATAGACGGACAGACGGTCAGGGCTTAATCGACTCCTCTATTCATAAGCTTTCAAAAAATATATACTTTATGGGGTCGGAAATGAAAATTGTAGAAATTACAAACGGAATGACAAAGCTATATATACCCTTGTGCACCACAGGTGAAGGGTATAAAAATACGTTCTGAAAACAAAACAGGAGCCGAATTACGGCATTCGATATCGATTGAAAATGAAAGAATTCTTATTGGAATCCAATACAAAATGTAAGAAAAACTTTCACGTTCAATTAAAATTTCGATCGATATTGAATGCCGTAATTCGGCCCAGATTCTATCTCTCAACTGGATTCTGCGACGCACTTTAGATACAAATTTGTGCAGAAAATTATGTTACGTGGCAATTTACAATCATTCACTTTAAACCTACGTAAAAACTTAACATCGAATCTCAACATCGTAAATTAATTCATTTCGTTAAGTGTACTTTTTTCAAACGTCATGAGTCATAACAATAAATAAGTGTTAAGAATTGAAAATATGCTCAAATCACAGTGTATAAAAACCAAACGCAAAATATTTATAAAATGTATTAAAACAAACATGTAACTGAGTTAATCTAGAATAAATAAAGTTTAAATCATACGCATTTAACAGCTTTAGATTGCTTAACAATTAACAAGTGTAAAATAAAAAAATTACTATGATATATTTTTTTATTATTATGATGAATCTTACATACCCTTCACCAACGTAAAGGTATAAAATAATAAGCTGTGTTTTAAGCAACAAGTTTAAAAATTATTTGTGTGCTGAACTAAATGTTTGTGGTTAAATGTAGGACGAAATTTTTTTATAGATATGTCTGATGTATTAATACTAAATAGGAGCCCCCTCTAGCTAAATGTTTAACTAGTAACGTTTTGAACCAGTCAATTCCAATTTGGCTGAATAAATTAATAACTAAATAACTAGTTGTAACGATACTGTAGCAAAAGTAACAGATCTTACACGCATTGACGAAAAATAAAAACTTCACCATCGCAAAATTGTATAGCACTTTGGTTTTTAAACATAAATTTTATTAATATCAAATCAAAAAGCGTAAAACTAAAAAAAAAAAAAACATACCCTGGTTCAAATTCCCAGAATTCAGACTCCCAACCATGTAAAGCATCTAATACACGGCATGTTTTTTACATCTGACTTGTCAAATTCCACACAGCAAAAAAAAACATGTGTTGAGACATCTGTCAAAATTTCAATTAGAGCGCGCTCTATTTTTATTTGTCAAAACTTCTGACATTGGCCGTTGATAGAAATATCTGCTGCTGCAAAGCAGTCAGCCACGGTTGTCTGTAAAAGTATGACAGATATGCTGAATTACATATGTCTCACTAATTTAACAGTCAGATGTAAAAAACATGCCGTGTATTAGCTCCTTTAACGGACTATGTGTTTTTTGAAATTTAAGCGTATGATCGCTTTGCCTTCAACAAGACGGCGCCATGTAAAATAATTGACTTTTTAAGAAATTATTATTTAAAGCACTTGTTTTAATAAATTGGCCACCCAGATCGTGTAATATCATACCTTTGGACTATTTTCTCTGGGGAAATTTAAAGTCTGAGATCTTCACTAATAAGCCAGCTATGATTGACGCATGGAAATCAACATTACTCCTGTTATTCACACGATACCAGTCCCCATGCCCGGACAAGTCGCCCAAAATTGGGCCTTCCGAATGGACCACCTCAGACGTAATCGTAGTCAACATTTACATGAAATCATTTTTAAACAGTAAATGCAATAACTTTTTAATTTATTTGTTTTTAAATAAACCTCTCAATAAATCACCTATTAGTATTTAAACTAATATAAGACTATCTACAAATGAACTAGTTTGCAACCTGAAAAAAGGACAGATATGTTACTTAACTGAAGTAAAAAGGAACTAGTATATTTCTAACCATTTTCTTGCAGGGCCGTAACACATCGGGGAGTATAGGATAATTGATTTTAAAATACACTCGTATAAATACGATCAAGTGAGAGTTAAAGCGGGGTAATAAGAATGACATGTTAAGTGTTTTTCGTGATTTTTTAATTTTTTTTTTTTACATTCATTTGGTTCAGTTAGTTTTAACGTAAAATGTAAAACAAACATGGGCTGTTTCAGGCAAAAAGTCATCGTTTGAACGTCAATGATTTTTTGAAGATTCTTTAAACTTCAAAAAATGTATGATTTCAACAATCATCTTGTAAAGGCCCTTTAATATACAAACATATTTATGTGGATACTTGACAAGTAAGTGCACCCTGGCACTTAACAAAGTATCTGTAACTGATCAGCTGAACGTTTTTATACCCGCCACCAACAAAATGGTGGGTGTATATTCACCCACCATATAACGTTTTATCTCAAATTCATATAATTTCTCTATGAATAAAGAATTTTGAAAAATAATGGACTATATTGAAATATCTAAGTTGTATTTATTAGCAGAAACAACTTTGACACGCCTACTATTACGCCCATTTTTCACGTTACCTACTGTTAATGAAATTTAAAAGCTCATGAAACCGACAAAATTAGAGGTATGATATCCTTCTAATCAATGTCATTGTTATGCCAGAAAATTTTGTTAACATGCCTACTTTTACGCCCACCTCCCATATAACGGCTTATCTTAAATTCATATAATTTCTCTATGAATAAAGAATTTTGAAAAATAATGGACTATATTAAAATATCTAAGTTGTATTTATTAGCAAAAACTTTATTGACACGCCTACTTAAACGCCCACTTTCATTAAAAGACTAAATTTACGAAAACATTTTACTAGCATATCGAAGGCATACTAAGACTGTGGCTTGGAACTAAAAGGGCCAATGTCAAAATATTTACTTTTAAGAAAATTGGAATTTAACTTTAACTTTTATAGGTGCTTTCATAGTGACATTGGCCAGCATTTTGTTTATGAAGCTGTTCTGGGTTAAGTATGACTTAAGCTGTTTTACCATAATGAAAAAGAGCAAGAAAAGAAATCTAATGCAATAATTAACTCAAAAGAGCAAAATGGTGACATTGGCCCTTTTAGCTCCAAGCCACAGATATAAAGTTTGACATTGCTGTGAGATAGCAAATTCAAACGAATTCGCCCTTGCGTGTAGAGTATTAAGTGTACCTTCCCACCATTAATGGTGAAGGGTATTAAATAAATATTTAATAAAAATAAATTACGCACGGTTCAATGACATTTTTAACGATATGTACATACTCGTATATACGTGTAATAAAAATGTATTTTTAAACAAACAACATTTTTCTGTAATAAAAATTTTGCTTTCAAACAACAATATTTTTCTTACCCATAAATCAATTAGCTAATGTTTGTTTCAAACCTTTTTTTTCAATGTTTTTAAATAAATAAATATAAAGCTGTTTTTTTTTCATCAAACAAATTATGATAATTTCTGTTGGCGTGTGGTCAAAATGAATATAATATTGCAATAAATAACTTTAAACGATAAAGATAATGACTTTGTTATATACAAAAGAATATTTAAAAATATTAGGAATTGTAGAAGTGTCAAAAAATATAACACTTGTTTGCGATATTATAAATTATAATAAAAATGTTATAACTCTTGCACACTGAACAACTTTTATACGAAATTAACTATTTATCAGTAGAACAGTCGCTAACCCATTTGAATTAAAAATACTTGGTCCTCATCAAAGTAGGCATGGCTGTACAATTTTATTAATTTTTTTTTAACTTATTACACGTGTCACATTCAAATACGAGTACATACAATATAAAATTCCAATCTCAACTTCTTACAGATTCTTAACAATTCTTGGATTAACTTTTAATTCCAAAGAAAACGTCAAAAACATTTATTGTACAGGCTTTTTTTTTGAAATCTGTCAATGTTCTTTGTGATAAATATCACAAAGTTAATGTACGTATGTACGTAATTATTATTTTTTTAAATCCACTTCTAATCAATTAAAATTAAATTAATCGCTAATGTACTATTGAGCGCAAATATCTATTAAATTGCTTTTACGATTATTTTTTAAGTATACAGTTGAAAACTAATAAATACGTAAAAGCAGTTAAAATGTTAAATAATTTTAATTAATTTTTAAATAATAAAAATACAAAATTTTAAATTACCTTTTAAAAAATATAAAATAGTCCCATTGTTAAAACTTGCATTTAAACCTAATTTCTTTAAAATAGTAATTTAATTAAAATTAACACAAAATTGACTTTTGGTAATTATTTATTTCTTACATTCTGAAAAATGAAAGTACTGGAGCAAAGACGAACATTTTTTTAACAAATAAAGTTATAGCTTGTTTCCACGGCAACGATATTCGTAATTTAATGTCTTATTTATAAGTCAAAGGCTAATTACGAACCAAATTACATAATTTTTCCATGCAAAATTTTCAAAACGAATTACTATTTTTGTGCGTAATTCATTTAGAATTACCATGCGAATTATAATAACATCAGTGTCTTCTCTTATTTTTATCGGTAGTTTATCATCTCCAGCTGTCAAAAATATCAAAGCAAAGCGAAAAAAAAAGAGAAAAGTTTAATTTCATATATCTATCTATATCTATATATATAAAAGTGAAACTCTGTGTGTGTGTGTGTGTGTGTGTGTGTGTGTGTGTGTGTGTGTTAGCTATAGACTCCGAAACTGTAAAACTGATCGGGCTGAAACTTTGGTAAGTTGTTGTACACATACCAGGGAGTGTTTATGGGTGAAAAAAAGTGGGCGGGGCCACGCCCATAAAAAATTAGTTATTATTTTAAGCTACTTGCACTTGACCGATTTTTCTGAAACTTTGCACACATATCGAGCTGTCATGACTAAATATTTTCGTGATAAGAAAAGTGGGCGGGGCCACGCTCCTAAAAAAGGTTTAATTTTGAGTTACTTGCACTGGACCGATTTTTTTGAAACTTTGCACAGATATTGAGCTGTCATGACCTTATAATTTCGTGATTAAAAAAATGGGCGGGGCCACGCCCATAAAAAAAGGTTATAATTTTGAGGTACTTCCACCAGACCGATTTTTCTGAAACTTTGCATACATGTCGAGCTGTCATGACTAAATAATTTCGTGATTAAAAAAGTGGGCAGTGCCACGCCCATAAAAAATAGGTATAATTTTGAGGTACTTGCCCTGGACTGATTATTCTGAAACTTTGCACACGTATTGGACTGTTATGACTTTACAATTTCATGATTAGAAAAGTGGGCAGGGCCACGCCCATTAAAACAATTATAATTTTGAGGTACTTGCACTGGTCCGATTCTTCTGAAACTTTGCATACATATTGAGCTGTTATAACTTTACAATTTCGTGATTCGAAAAGTGGGCAATGCCACGCCCATAAAAAAATTATAATTTTTAGGTTTTTGCACTTGATATTCAATTAAAATTCAGAATGCATTTCGATTCATTAAGGGGCGTAGCAACGCGCGCCGGGTTTGGCTAGTAAAAAATAAAATGAAAGCAAAAAAGAAAATCTTAAAAAAAGCTGTTATGTCTAGAAAGCTATTGGCCACATCAAAATTATGGGATGAGACGAAATTGTGTTTAGAAGGTTTGCTGGCTGCACTGGTCCTCTTTTTTTTGCACTTTTTCTATTTTCTGATTATTAAAAAAATAATAATATTATTTGCATACATTTCTTATAAATTTACAAAATTATTACTATTATTACTTACTTTTTGCCTCCATTGATAAAATAATTATAATTCTCTATATAAAATTTTACATTTCTTAATGTTCACCGCCAAAAAACAAAACGATAATTTAAATAAAAAAGCACGAAGAAGAATTGTCAAATCAAATTAACAATATGTCTAAATTTTTTTCTACGCAAAACAATTTATCAATTCAAAATCCTATTGTAATGTTGTATTTTTGTTTAAGTATACGGTGTTATAATCTTGATATTGGTAATTTGTTTAAGTATTTTAATATAACAACACAATTAATTTCATAAGTTTTTGAAATATTGTATTGGATTCATACAGGGATGGAAAATGGCCTTTTTTTAATTTTATAATTTTACCGGTATTTTTTTGTTGCTAAAATAAAAAATATTATTTCTGAAACTAATAAAATTATTCAATATTTATTTTGGTTGTGGGGTTGAAACAGTTCTGTATGAGCTAGTTTACACGAAAGGACATGTCCCTGCGACTCTGCTTGCGTTGGCTTGTATTTTCTTTTGGTGTCCCTTATAAAATCTTCATGCGTTTACATGAAGGGATTTAACTAATTAACTAATTCATTTTATCCCTTTATTCGTAAGAAGGGCTGCCATACATTACAATTTATGATTGGTCAACAGTAGCAGTGGCAATACAAGCATTTAAAAAGGCAAAATTAAATAAATTTAAAGAAACATAATGGCTGATCTTTCTAAAGAAGAAATTATTGAAGAAATTTGAAAATAAACAGAGAGATATTATTTTATTTATTATAAATATTAATATCTTTTCGTCTTGATAGTTTTACACAAACTGACAAACATACATACATAGAAAAAATATTGAACATATAAAAAATAACTACTATGAATAAGAATTTACATTGAAACTATAAAAACGTTCAAGTATTTTTAACAAAATTGTTGACCTAACTAAACTGGCTGTTAAAGCGTTAAATCTAGATGATGCTGAAAATATATAAATTATTTTTAATATATATATAAAAATGCAAATAGTTTACCGAATGAAAGAAGACGAAAGGAGTGGGTAAAACCATGGAGGTTAGAGCAAGAGAGTTACGCGGCTTATGTTATTTCTAATGAATGAGCTTTCATTGGATATTTCATTTTTTTTTAACAAATTCCATAAAATATCAGTCTGGCAACACCGGTCATACATAACATGACAAGAATACAAGAGAACGAAAGATGTAAAAGAGAAATGTCAAATTTGTCTCCTCAAATTCACAAAACATGCGACAATTGCTACCCCGTACTCAACGCCGCACGCCTCACCAACAAACTCGTGTCGCAGGGGACATGTCCTCTTCATGTAAACACGCTCTATGCATTTCACTGTTGCTTATGACAGATCATCAGTAGACATTTCTCAAAGTTCCTAAAAATTTTTTAAATGTTAAAGTTTTATTTCTAAATTATGATTTTGATGACAAAATAAGAATTAAAAATTAAAACAAACCAAAAACGGAACAAATCTAGTTTTCTAACAACGCAGCTCCAAATTGAAAAAAAGTTACATAGATCGATAGAAAATTAAAAAATAAAAGGAAAATTTAAAGTGGTAACATTGGTGGAAACACTTAGTTTTCGCGTTATAGACCTCTAGAGTTTTCATTTATATATGAGATTTTTAACTACATTACTGATCATAAATGGGCAATATTGGTGTCATTTAAAAGCTTTTGAATAGATCTTTCAGAATACATAAAAAAAAATTTTACAAAAAAAAAAATACGTGTACTTAATAAAAATGTAGTTTGTTAAAAAAAAAGTTTTGCAAAAATTTAATTAATAAACAAACAGCGGCTTCGCCAACTAAAGTTTTTCTCCATAACTTTTTAAGAATTTTAAAAAATTTTATATGCGTTGGTAAACTAGACTTAAGCCCAAAAAACTATAAAAAAAAACCTTTTTAACTAACCGTTGGTTAAGACTAAATGTTTATAAATGCCAACTGAAAAATAAAATTATTCCTTTAATAATAACTACCCAAGCCCGGTGCGCGTTGCTACGCCATTTAATGAATAAAATGCATTCTGAATTTTAACTGAATATAAAATGCCAAGTATCTTAAAATTATAACTTCTTATTATGGGCGTGGCTCTGCCCACTTTTCTAATCATGAAATTTTATAGTCATGACAGCTCAATATGTGTGCAAAGTTTCAGAAAAATCAATCTAGTGAAAATACCTCAAAATGATAACTTATATTTTATGGGCGTTGCCCTGCCCACTTTTTTAATTACGAAATTGTATAATCATGAGTGTTCAATATGTTTGGAAAGTTTCAGAAAAATCGGTCAAGTGCAAGTAGCTAAAACTGATAACTTATTTTGTATGGGCGTAGCCCCGCCCACTTTTTACGACCCATAAACACTCCCTGGAATGTGTACAACAACTTACCAAAGTTGGAATCCGATCGGCTTAACGGTTTTGGAGTCTATAGCTCACACACACACACAGACAGACAGAGTTTCACTTTTATCTACATATAGATTTGCTTAATTATTCGGGTTATTCAATGATATTTATTTGGTTGTTGGGTTTAGTTTAAACATTCAAATAAATATCATTAAAAGACTAGTTGGGAGCATATGCCGAATGATAAAATTATTGATTAATAAAAGTATACAAAACAAAGCCTATTAGGTCAAAATAT
Source organism: Phyto melanocephala (assembly GCA_941918925.1). Classification (NCBI taxonomy): domain Eukaryota; kingdom Metazoa; phylum Arthropoda; class Insecta; order Diptera; family Rhinophoridae; genus Phyto; species Phyto melanocephala. The sequence goes on from OW799235.1 coordinate 17,693,237, forward strand.
ATTTAAAAAATATATTTATTTTTTTTTACAGTTAAAGAAAACATCAAAATAAATATCATTAAAAGATTAGTTGATCCAGAATAATTAAATAAATTATTTAAAAAATGTATTTATTTTTTTGAACTGTTAAATAAAATTTACTTGGGGGTTTGTCGGACCGATAAATGGCTTTGCATAATTAAGCCCTCATTTATTATTTTTTTATCTATTAAATATTATTAGTTTTAACAATAATTACAGTAAAAAATGGAAATTGTAATAATGCTAAGCTACTTATCAGGCACAAAAAATCCTACCTTTAGCTAAAGGCAAGTTGTAATAATGGCCCTTAAAGTTGCTATAATTTGTTTTTGTATCTACAGAAGTAAGAAAATATGTATATGTAAGATTGGTATTTTCTTAAGTTTACTCACTTACAATTACAACGGAACGATATTTGTGATTTATTTCGGCTAAAGGTAAACATTCGATTTTTTTATAGATAACCCTAATAACCCAGTTGACCCAGCCTTTAAAGACGTGTACATCACAATTTATCCTTTTTCTAACTAGATTTAACTATTATAGAATACGTCTAACTAGAACAATTCGCATTTAACCTTTAGGCATTCTTAGGCATTTTTGGCTAATTTTTAATAATTTTTAAATTATTTTGAAATTTTTCCTTATAAATATTTTAAAAATTTTCTGTTAACATATAAAAAAAATCACTCTAAATATTTTCTTTTTTTAAATCTCAGCAAAGGGTGCCTCGATGGACTAGTCAGCAGTGTGCTGTTCTGCTAGTTTGGGGGTTGCAGGTTCGATTCCCGCCAAAGACTCTGGACTTGTCTGCTTCCTTTCTATTCTATTCTTACTTTTCTATTCAGGTATCACAAAGGGTTCAATATAATGGACCCAAGTGAGCTGCACAATAGCTGCCTGTTCTACCTAACCTAACTAACCTAATCTCAGCAAATATATTACTATCAAAAAGTGCAACAGTGTTATTTAAAACATTGTTTTAATTAAATTTTTAAATGTTAAATATTTGTTAATGCCATTTTTTTATAGAAATCAATAAGCAACCCGTAAGCAAAAAAAATAATAAAAAAACCTCTAAAAAATATTTTCACTAATTCCAAAAAGTACGGATTAGTAATACAAAACTAAAATCTAGAAAGTCAAAATATTAAAAAAAAATTATTATAAAAAAGATTAGTTTTGCAAAAAATTAAAATTAAAAAAAAATTAACTTAACTTTTATATTAAAAAAAAATAATAATTATTAAATATTAAAAAAAAAAAAATTAGTTCAAAAGTTGTAAATATTGCGTCATTCTTGTTTACTGGGTAACTAGCTCTATGAAATAAATACTCTGACAATTTTAACTTTAACTAATACACAGTCATTATTTAAATGAAGTTATTTTTTTAACAAGTGTCCGAAACAGTTAAAAAATATATTTATTACTTTGTATTTTAAATGATTTTTACCTTTTTATACCCTTCACCTGTGGTGCACAAGGGTATATATAGCTTTGTCATTCCGTTTGTAATTTCTACAATTTTCATTTCCGACCCCATAAAGTATATATTTTCTGAAAGCTTATAGAGGAGTCGATTAAGCCCTGACCGTCTGTCCGTGTATTGGTTGAAATCAACTTTTAGAAGCAACTATATGTTCCTCAGATCTGTATATGGTATCAATCTCTTGGAAATATCCAGGAATGAATCGCTATTGAAATTCAGCACAATCGCCCCATAACTTTCTGAGATATGAGCAAAAAACCATGACCACCTCGTTTTTTCACAATTACAACAACAACCTACATACATATTGGTTAAAGTAAACGTGACATCGGATTCCAGCTGAGCCAAAAAAAATTTATTTAATTTTATTTAATATATTATTTATATTTTATTATTTTTTTTATATTTTTTATATTTTTTTTCTTTTAATTTTTTTAATTTTTTTTTTGTAATTTTTTTTATTATTATTTTTTTTTTAATATATTTTTTTCTTGTAATTTTTTTTTTTGTAATGTACATACATACGTATTTTATATGAGATGAATGGTGATACAAACAATTGTTATTGCATGACTACACGTTGTGAAGGGTATATAAGATTCGGCACGGCCGAATATAGCACTCTTACTTGTTACTTAATACTTTTTGAATACCGGAGTCAGTTGTTGCCATAATTCTCTGAGTGCATGTAAAAAGTTTTCCATAAAAAAATTAAATCTCTCTTAACCATTTTTAGCCATTTTTTATATAAAATTTAGTTCCTTTGATCACCACGAACTGGCAACTCTGAATACAATACAAAATCGTTAATGTTAAGTGTAGTACACCCGAACTAAATCGTCAATGATATTTTCGAGCAAATGTCGCCAAAATCACGCAAGACCACAAGAGCAAAAATATCGCACATTTTGCCTTTGATATATTAAACTAATGTAGGCGACCGTGCTGAAGACTATATTATCATCATATTGAGTAACGAAAATTTCTTCCACATTATTTTAAACGACAAAAGTGACAAATTTTAAAAATGTTTTAAAGACAATATTTGACCAACTGGGATACGCAAAACACATACATATATATGTTCATATACATTTGTTGCAAAACAAAACAACCTGTGTTTGTTTTCATAAATATTTACAAATAAAGAAAAGAGTTCAATTATTAAACTTTAATGTTTACAAAATAATAAGCAGGGATGGAAAAGTTGGTACACTTATAAATTTATGATAAGTTCTACTTTTTTCGGTTCGAACTTAAAATTATACAAATTACAATAGAGTTTGTATAAATTATGAAATACTAGTTTAACTGAAAGTTTTATTAATTGTAATAATAATGACGTCATAAACAAAAACTGGTTGTATTTAATTTTAGCCAAGTTGACAAATTAAATTTCATACTGTCTTAAATTTTTTTTACTGATTATTAAGTAATTTAACAGTGTAGGATTCTAACTAACAAATATGGAATAAAACAATTTATAATTAATGAATATTAGTTCTAACTTCAAATGTAAAAACTGGTTTAATAAAAATTTTAAAAAATTTTTTTTTTGTTTTAGTTAATAACAAAATCTATTTGAATTTTATCAAAATACGGTTTTAAAAGAAAAAAAACTAAGACCATGTTTGTTTACATTTTGAATATATATATTTTTTTTAGTTTAACAAAGAGTCTAGACTTTAGAAGTTTTTGTATTTATATTTATTTAAAAAAATTTTATATGTATGTATTTGCTGCTGATAAAAATTATTATATAAAAAAATTTTTTTTATTATTTTAAACTATGTAATTTAATGCGCCATAAAACTTCAATTTATTTAATTTTATTTTATGTGGCAAATAAAACGATTATTTTTTTTTTAATTTAAAAAAACCTGTTTTGAAATTTTTCTTAATATAACACAAAAATTATATGAATATACAATTTATATTTATAAGGTCAGCGTAATTTTTTTTTATTTATAAGGATTTTTTCAATAAAAACCACACATTTATAACAATAAATTCGTTATTTTATGGTTTTGCACTTTATAAAAAGTTTCTCTTTTAAAATATCCAACACTTTTTTTATAAGATTATTCATTTTTTTCTTGTTGCAAAAAATATTTTTATAATAAAATGTTAATTAATATTCACCTTTTTAACGAAAAAAATCAGATGTTTTTTTTTTGATTTATTAAAAAACACTTGTTTATTAAAGGTTTTTATTTTTATTAATTTATTTTTTTTAAAGTAACGTTTTTAAATTCCAATTAAGCAACTAAAAAGGTCGTAGCCGTACCGCACGCGACACGATCTAAACTTGTTCTGATCGCTGCCAAAATAATTCCGTCAACATTAAAGTTTTTAAAGCACAAGCTCTCAGCAATAAAAAAAAGTACGTCAAGAAAACATACAAATTTTTTATTACTAATATCGCTCGATTAGTTTTTTTTTTTTTTTGTTAACTGATATTAACAAAAAGGCAACAACAAATATACGAGTTACTTCCTAACAGCGTTGCCAAAAACATTTATTTTTATAAATTCCCAAAAGTAATAAAAATTTCCCCTAGCTTTGCACTGCTCATTAAAAAAAATAAAAAGTATTTATTATATATTCCACTTTTAATGGCATAACATTTGTTTCCATTCAGGTATGTCCGAAATTACCCGCATAACACTTAGAATATTTTAAGTAGAGGGGCACTTACAGCTACCAGGTCACGTTTTTGGGGTCAAAGGCTTTTCTAACTCTGTTTGGCTTAAAATAACAACCATTATGCATAGATTATATATTTTGAAGAAAAACAATAACTTTCTTTTGATATATTAAGCGGGTTTTTTATTATTTACCGTTCTGGAGTTATGGCTTCATTTGTCATTTTTTTGGCCAAAAATTTGGATTTTGCAAACTTTGTGCGACGTGCTGAACGGGTTAACAGCGTTTAGTCCAGCTCAAATTTCGGCTGTCTCAATGTCTGCAAAAGAAAATTGTTTTGTGTGTTCCGGACGAACAAGATTCCGACATTTACCTCAAACACCAGCCAAAACACCCCACCGTAATTGGCTCTAAGTGCCATAATTACAACTTGCCGTTATTAAAAGGGAGGATTTTGTCGGACCGATAAATGGCTTTACAAATAACCGATAAAGCATTAAATTATTATCTTGTTATTCATTAAAAAAAATAAAAATTTTTAGTTGTAATAATGCAAAGCTATTTATCGGGAACAAAAAATCCTAACAAACGGCAAGTTGTAATAATGGCCCTTAGAGTATAACTAATAATGCTTTTGACAAGCGCAGTTCATTAGCAAACTGATGACTTTTGGATTTTTACTGATCTTTAAATGTCGTATTAACGCATCGCGAAATAATCAAACCAAGTTTTTGTTGAATTTTTTAATAATAAAATATTTTAGCACGACTTTTTTCGTTTGCACATCTTATATAAATGTATGCAGATAAGTAGAGACACTTTAACTAAATTCAACTTTCAAAAATTCTCAACAATTTATTTTTGCTGCCTATAGCTTATTTTTATTATCTTAAATTTCCCCTAAACGTAACAAGAAAAAAGACTTTCTACCGGGCAACACTACTACATACATACATTAATAAATAATTAAAAAGAAGAGCGTATGTGAGTTTTAATGAGAAGAAAGTTCTTTATAGTGTTGCCGATTTCGGTCTAAGTATCGAAAAATGAGACAAAGCAAATATTTTTGTATGATTTTTATTGAGTAAAATTTGTATCTCATATTTGCTAAAAAAAAAAAAAATTGCTCTAGTCTGTCAATTGATTTCTTAGATATCGAAGATTTTTTTAGACTTCGATTAACATATAAGTTTTGTTTGTGAACCTTTTCTTTGAAACTTGATATTTCATTAGTGAAAATAATTTTTTGCCATTTTTAGTTCCATGTTACATCTTAGAGGCCCTTTGTTCCACCTATGGGTATTAAATAATAACGATACATCTTTGTGTAAATTTTTTTACTCTTTTAAATATAATAATTAATTTCTTTGACCTTTTATAATTATATATAATAGTTTTTTAAGCTTAAAGTCTTTTTAATAATAAAAAATCTTTTTGTTTTATTTTATATTATTTGATCAATATTTCGCTACTTCTTTGTGTAGCATCATCAGGATACGGTTTTTTTTTTATTATATATGTATTTGTTTTTAGTTGGATTAGTGTCTTGATAAATAAAATACGTTATAACACGACAATAGAAAAGTTGTAAAATAAATTTTAATCCCATATAATGTTCTCCATCATGTACATTTAATAATTTCAAAAATGATCCCATCATAGATGTCAGATCTTGTTTCAGACGCCATCCTTGACTCTGAATTTATTTATGATTTACTGAATTCTAATCATCAAGCCCCTTGATGCTCATAATCTTAAAAAAATCAAACCAGCAACCCCTAGCAGACCAGCACAAATTGATTCTTATTTGTCATACTATTGCATTAAATTGTTGTAGGGAGGTGTATTTGTGCGAAATGTATTGGAATCACTGAAAAGTTCAATTTCGTAAAAAAATACTAATTTCTTTCTACCAGTGACCACCGATATATACATATGTACCTTATGAATGAAAAGGCAAATCGATTTCTTTTAACACAGTTTACACTCATATTATGAATTTTAATATAAAAAAAAATACCATTTTTTTGTAGGCGTGTACATTCTTGATCATCTTAAAATCGGTTTATATGAGTTATAAACGTTTTAGGTTGCTAATAACACACAAGCAAAGCACATGTATGTAACGTGTAGTAATGAGTAAAGAATGCTTTATGTGTATAGTAAAAAAAATAACAAAACAGAGAGAGAGAGAGAGGGAGAGTATCAAAAAAAAAATCCCGCTTGAAAGATGTTATATTGCTTTATTTTTCTCTGTTTCAAATTTGGTATTAATAGTTGATTGGATTTACTTCAAAACGAAGGATTACATTTCCTGATCCAGCGATTTTTAGAAATAACATAAAACTTTGTCGGGACCAGCAAAGCGGTGTGGTTTTAGTATCTAAATATTTTATTTCAAAAATATGAAGAACAAAAAACAGAAGCTGTCATGTTTATTAGCTAAGATCTTAGCAAATTTTCACTCGGTTTTGGCTAATCTACAATAAAGATTTTCTCCCGAATATTTTTAAAAGTTTGATACTACACACGGAACAGACTCAAGGGCAGCCAGTCATGCTTCAGTTGACTTTCCTTTTCATATATACTTTATGGGTTTGCAAATGCATATTGTTGTGTGGGGGTAAATATTTAGTTGCTTTCCGGCAACACTGGTTCATTGTACTATCAATGTTTTTTTTTTCTTCTAAAGTATTAAATTAGTTTTTATTATTACTATTGTTGTTAACGTATTGTTGTTGTAAAATTATAATTACAAAAAAGAGAACCATAAAGTATTATTGGTAATTCGTGACACTTGTAATGGCTACAAACTTACTACAACCATAATATTGGCTGGTAATAGGCGCAAAGCAGCGGGGTTTAAAATAATAGCACACTTTAAAGGCGTTAGTTGATGATATGATATAAATTAGTATGTTTGCAACTAACATTAAGCAACTTTTTATATGGCATTATAGTGTTATGTATTGTAATATTGTTTATAACTCAATTGGTGATTTTTATATATTTTATTTGTTGGCAACTCTTAATACACATACATATGTATTAAATTGACCAATAATAATAAAAACTGGAAAATAAGTGAAAATCCACAACATGTATTACAGTAAAGCAACTGAATTGGAAATCGAACAAGGATTCCGTGATACAGATGAAAAGAACGACATGATCCTGCATGCGTGTATTAAAAAACAACTCTGAGACCTTTAATCGGCCCTACAATTATTCCTTACCTTTTTTTAAGTCTTGATTGCGGGTGGTATTCACGTCGCAAAGCCCTTAGATCCCGAATTTGTGGACATTTGACAAAACTTTTCAGTAGAGTTAAAAATCAAATACTAAGTAAACATTTTGCGAACTTTTTTTTTTAAAAGGAACAGTTTTATTTAAAACTACATCAAACAAAAATTAATATTTTTTAATAGATTTTAAACAAAAATTAATATTTGTTAATAGATTTTGAACAAAAATTAATATTTTTTGATAGATTTTAAACAAAAAAAAATACTTGTTTTGTCAAAATTATTTTAATTTAATTAGGAAATGATCTAAGTAGCTTAAGTCAAGACAAGTTGCAAGTTTTTCAAACTTTGGTTTTGACAAGCTGAAGAGAAAAGAAGCTGAAGAGACTTGATAAAAACGTGCTAGAAATAAGTGAAGAAAAGCTGTTTTGTCAGAGGGCGATTATCAGTTTTTTTTTTTTGTTTAAATTTTCAATTCTCTGAAAGAAGGGATTTTGTCAAAATGAAATTGGGGAAAAATCGGAAAAAGGTCGATTAGTCGCAATACAAACACAGTATTAAAATTTTATATTAATTATAAAAATCTTGAAAAATTATCTTATCTCCAGAGAAGTTATTTAGTCAAATGTCTACAGATATAAATATTTTTATTAAGTTTGTAAAAAAAAATGCGTACGTGAAATGTTTGTTGAAAATTTTAAGGGCGTTGTAATAATTAACAACTAAACTTACAACACAAAACACCACTTTTTAAAATGTTTGTTTCTTGTTTGTTTATCTATCTGTCTTAGTGTCTGTCTTTCTAAACTTGATTTTCTCAACAAATACTGAATGTATTTTGATAAAACTTTGTTTACATACCTCCTCTTTTTGTGATATATGTCTATTTTTAACTCTTCACCTGTGGTGCCAAGGGTATATATAGCTTTTTCATTCCGTTTGTAGTTTCTACGGTATTGATTTCCTCCCATAAAGTATATATGATCTGAATGCTAATGACTAGGGGAGTCGATCGTGCCTGTCAGTTTGTGTGTTGGTTAAAATCAACTTTTAGATCTATATGTGGTATAAATCTTTTGGAAATATCCGGGAATGAATCGCTATTTAGCACAATCTTCCTATAACTTTCTGAGATATGAGCAAATAAACACAACTACCTCTGTTTATTCCCATACTTTTACCACTGAAATCAACATTTTTCAGCTCCAGGTCACTTAAAGAAAAGTTTGTTGCTATATTGGATTTACTTACAAAACTTTAGATAAATCAGTTACTAACCGTCAAAGTTATAAACAAAAACTATTCTAAAAAATATTTTTATTTTTTAAATGTATTTAATTATTGAAGTTTCTAATTAACTTTTTAGTATGTGTAAGACAAGAGAATACAACCCGTAGCCTCAAAAATTATTGCTGAGAGAAACTGACAAATCGCTTCGAAACTAACTGAGATATAAGCACAAAAATACAAACACTTCGGTGTTTTTCCAGAAATTTACAAACGAAAATTAATTTTTCTAAGCTTCTGGACAACAGAGAGGAACGTAAAGGATATCAGAAAATAATAAAATCCAAGATGGCCGCAACTACAAAATGACTTACAATTAATTTATATTTCGGTCAAATCTATTAATAAAAAATGTACCCACTTCAACCTCCTTAATATTGTTATCAAACAAAAGGGCCAGTAGAATACAGAAAACAATGAAAATGTTAAAATCCAAGATTGCTTCTAAAACAAAATGGCGGATACTTATTTTAACCCCATTAATATGGATATGGGACTGACAAGTAGAATACCGTTAACTACATAAAAATTTAAAATCAAATATTTCATCAGAAATAGTAAATAAAATGGCATATAAAATAAATTTATAGGGTAAATTACGATGTGAGCAATTTATCATACCTTTGTACATGATATCAAAGGATATTATCAGATTCAGCACGGTCGAATATAGTACTCCTACTTGTTTAACATAAAATAAATAAATATCAAATAAATAGGTATTTATAATGGTTCTAAAAAGTTGGTAACAAATTAATTCATATAAGGACACGACCAAGGTATATTAATAAGGAACCCGATCCAATCAGCTCTTTATTTTTTTCCCCATTTATTAGTGTTACCAGCTTTTTTACTAATTTTTTACTTATTTATTTATTTATTGCAGTTGGTTTAAAACTTTTTAAAATGTACAAAACTTAGAACAGAAAGAAAAAAATTTGTTTAAGCTATTAAAATAATAAACAAAATTATATATGGATATTTCCATGTCATCGTACGTGACATTTGTACTCCTATAAATTGGAGTAATTTTTGCAAAAGTAAGAGTAACTGAAACAAAATTACATCTTAATGTTCCATTCAAAGCGTACTTTATTTAAAAAAAAAATTAATCATAGTCGAATGATTATTGTCTAAGATAACCAGAAAAATAAGAATATATCGTACGTGACATAAAACAGAAGTGATTTTGAGGTATATATGGAAATCTGAAAAAATCTGCGAATCTTGGGAGGTGTTTTTTCTTTTTTTTTTAATTTCTTACACTAAACCAAATATTTTTCATTTAAAATCCATCACACTTAATTGAAAAAAATCTTTAAATGATTTTATAATAAATACAATTTAATATCGTTCGTGACATATCGTACGTGACAGATTTTTCTCTAATAGTATTCTTAGGTAATACATTTATATTATGTTAAGAAGAAAAGTCAAATTCTAAATTAGTTGCTCTTGCGACTGTTCAAATACGAATGACAGAGACAAATAATGTTTTTACACTACGTACGTGACATTAAAATAACATCCAAGGGAAATAAAACAAAATACCGCTAATTGGACTCTATATTTTCTTTTTTCTTATAGATCTTGTTAATTGTTTTTGTTACATTTAATTTTAAAGCATATTTACAATTGCAATTTATTTTTACAATTTAGTCTCTAAAAAAAATAGTTGATTGCAATTCTTTAAAATAAGTCAAAGAGATAATCAGATTAAACTCTTTGCTCTTAAAATAATTTAATAAGCTCTTAATACCTTCGCATAGTAAAATTTGAGTGTTTTTTTTATCAATAAACTGATATTGAAAAACTTTCAAAAGTTGTTATTTTTATAGTCGTGGTTGACATATTCATGGAAATGTCCATATGCTATATACATATGTGTTTGTTGCCGCGATGCATATACCTCTCGAATATGCTCCGGACAGCAATAAACTATTCATTTTGACTAACAACGATATCACAGAATTTACCTTAAAACAAATACAAATAAATACAAAAGAACGGAGAATTACCCGAATCAATCTTGAACTTATTTGATGAAAGTCAGTGCGAATTCTATAAAAAAATCGATATAAATTGAAGGAAATTTTCACAGATTTTAGAGTTGATAGCTGTACACTTTTCAGAAATCGACGTTACACTATAAGTAGCTTTGACTTAGTGATGTACTAACGTCGAAGAACTCTGATTTACGGCGTTCCATCCGCACCTAAAACAACACGGTTAAGGTGGAGTTACGTACCATCCGTTCATGCGTTGTTGCGTTTGATACTTTTTCACCTTTTCATACGTTTCTAAACTCAAGTTGCACACAATGCGTTTTACGCATCAACTCTTATGTTTTAATCAGCTGTAGTGTTTATATTTTTATTAACTAAAAACAATTTTGCCAAAATGGAAAGTAAAATTGACAATTTAAGGGAATTTATGGAATTCATTTAGTTTATGTACATGATATTTTGTGCTACAAAAAGTTCAAAAATAACACAAGCATCAATAAGCATCTCCTCCATTGCACTTGTTGTCTTTTAATAATAAACAAACAGAGATGACACTCAGCACATAATAGTTATCGATAAGTAGAATAAAAATTTTGGTAATGAAAAAATTGTGTTTAAAATTAGTTTTTATGTATGTTTTTCTTAAAAGTAATTGTAAACTTTATTTCGAATGCTTTTTCTTTTATTAAAAACATCTTTTAATACAAAAAAAATGCAAAAAATAAATCCACCACACAATCAGATTTATCGATAACATCGATAAAAAAATATTATTTGTCATCCATGGTTATCAACAACGTTTCAACATGGCTATCGACGTTTCGTTTTGCAGTTTTTTTAAAGAGTAAAGCTTCGTACACACGGTTGTCAGATCGTACAATATTGTGTGAAAAATTGGTAGCAAATACCTTACAACCGTGTGAACTGGCAATTTTTGCATAACAATGTTGGCAGAAAAGTCATTGTCATACCATTGATAGACGCCAACCTGACAACAATATTGTCAGATATATTGCAATCGTCTGAACAACCTTCATCGTTATTGTCAGACCATTGAAACATGTTGTCAGATAATTTTATATTGGCAGATGTACAAGTTTTGTGCATATGACAATGGCGTCATTGTCATACAAGTTAGTGATGTCAGATGTATAAAATGTTGCTTTTAGTATTGTTGAATAGAATGTTGTTTTTAGGAATTTTCTTGTACTTTTTATTATATTTATACATAACAAGTAACAGTGCTATATTCGGCCGTGCCGAATCTTATATACCCTTCACAACGTGTAGTCATGCAATAACAATTGTTTGTATCACCATTCATCCCATATAAAATACGTGCATACGTACACGTTAGAATAAATGTGGCATCGAATCCCAGCTGAGCCAAAAAAAATGTATTTTATTTTATTTAATATATTATTTATATTTTATTATTTTTTTTATATTTTTTTAAAATTTTTTTAAAAAATTTTTTTAGAAAAATTTTTAAAAAATTTTTTTAAATTTTTTTTTAAATTTTTTTAAAATTTTTTTTTTTTAGTTTTTTTTATTATTTTTTTCTTATTTTTAAAATTTTTTTTTTTTTGTAATTTTTTTTGTTTGGTATGTTTTTTACATGTATCTATGTATGTATGTTGTTGTTGTAATTGTGAAAAAACACGAGGTGGTCGTGGTTTTTTGCTCATATCTCAGAAAGTTATGGGGCGATTGTGCTGAATTTCAATAGCGATTCATTCCTGGATATTTCCAAGAGATTGATACCATATACAGATCTGAGGAACATATAGTTGCTTCTAAAAGTTGATTTCAACCAACACACGGACAGACGGGCAGACGGATAGACGGACAGACGGTCAGGGCTTAATCGACTCCTCTATTCATAAGCTTTCAGAAAATATATACTTTATGGGGTCGGAAATGAAAATTGTAGAAATTACAAACGGAATGACAAAGCTATATATACCCTTGTGCACCACAGGTGAAGGGTATAAAAACAATTAAGAACGTTATATTCGACCATGACTAATCTACTATATATGTCACCAGCACTCGCTTGAATTATGCAGATATTAACTTTATCATAATTTACAAAGAAAAGTTGATAGCAAAAATATACATACATATGTTTGTAGTATATGCATAAATATATATAAACACTATAATCATAGACGTCTATACATACATATACAAACTACATAATCTCGGACTTCTATACGTTCATACATACTTGCATATACGAAATAATACATGCTAACTATGCCTTTTCATTTGATACCAATATTGTAGAGAGTAAAATTTTAATTATCAAAATATAATTATATTTATTGATTTTTAGCGTAATCTATTTTACTATTCAAGCCCTTTTATTTAATACCCATATTGAATTACAAATATGTAATTCGCCCTTTTGTGTTAGACGCCATCTTAAATAAAGAATTTTTATTAAGCCTACTGTATTTTACAGGTCAAGCCCTTTCATTTGATATCACTATTGATGGCGGCAAGTTTTTAATTACAAAAATCATCTTATGTATACAAATTTGTTCGTTATTTTGTCATGGCGTTCATCTTGATTTTTATAGGTTATACATGATATTCTGTATTCTACTTGTCAGTTCCTTTAATTTGATCCCAATATTGCAGGGGGTTAATTAGATAGATTTTTAATACCTAAAATTCACTCATTATACAAATTTGTTCGCCATTCTGTCATGACGGCCATCTTGAATTTGAACCTTTTTCATAATTTTTTACATAAATTGTATACTAGGAAAAATTTAGGAGATTTTTTTAAAAACGTGGGAATTTTAAGTATGTATCTTCATATGGCATCACTGCAAAACGCTCTTTTAATGCAACAGCTGTTGTGCAAAAAAAAATTGTTAATTTTCTTGCGTGTTTCTTGTTTCAGTTTAGATTTGTGTCAATAAGTGGAGAACAAAATGAAAATAATAAAAATTATTGTAAATATGAAGAGGACGGTACAGAGTATTCCATTTTTAAATTTGTGAAAGCTTTTCTAGATCCCCAGACACTATCGGAATCTAAGATTGTAAAAAAAAACATGACCAAAGCAATTTCTGACAACAGATCTGCCAATTTTTTTTATACCGTCATCTGACAACCGTCTAAACTCACAATTTTTTGTCGGACAACATCGTCAGATAATGTTATTGTCAGAACAACATCTGCCAATGAAATTGTCAGCTTTTCTGACAAAAGTCTTACAACCGTCAGAACTGACAATTTACCTTATGGAAGCAATTCTTCATTGTCATTCCATTGTTAGCATATGTTTAGGTGTAGCAATTAAGTAAAATCTGACAACCGTCTGTACAGAGCTTAAGTCTAATTTTTAAATTAATACAGAGTAAAAATTCTTACTTGTGCATTGCCATCCTAGGTTGATTTGCATTACCGAATTATAAGAACCTAGCCTAGTAATTGCAATTAGCCACCGTTTTTTAAAGTAAATAATTGTTAATGACCTTCGATATACCTTTTTTCATTATTTTTTTGTATTTTTTTTTTAATTTAAAACATTGTTTAAAGATCTAGGTGCGGTTTTAAACTGGTAAATATTAAAAACTTTTATTGCGGGGTATTTTACTTTAAACAGTTGCCGACACTAAAAACTTTGAAAATGTTATTTAAATTTAAATATGATCTTTTATCATATTCAGGCACTTTCAATGCCTTAAAGTACCCAGATTGTTTTTACTGTTGTTATCTTGAATGCGAAGTTATTCATCACTAATAAAATATAAATTAGGGAAACTTTAGTGTTAACGTCTTCACTTTTTTACATAAGTAAAAAATGCAGGACTTGGATAAAAGGAAATCCATAAAATATTTTCCATCTACAATAAATCAGTGTTTAGTGCTTTAGTGAAAACATTAATCCTTACTTCTCTACAAGGACAAACGTTGCATAAGCATTATTACTAATCAAAATTTCCTGCACATGTTGAGAGTTCTGACTAGGGTGATCGATTATTTGACTTTTTTAAGAAACCGGGTTTCAAATAGTTTGAAATTTAGAATTTTAAAAAAACCGATTGTTATTTTGAAAATTTAGAAAAACCCGGTTAACCGGTTCGAATATATAAAATATAATAATTAAAGAAAAAATTAAAAAATATTGTAAACAAGATTATAATAAAAATTATATCTACATATGAAATTTTTACAGTTTATATACGTTGACTAATTTGGTTTCAATTTGTTGAATTTGAGGACAAAAGATACTTTTTACAAGTAAAATAAATAAATACAATAAATTAATACATAAATAAATAAGACTTTTTATAAGACTGTTATACATTTTTGTATCTCCTTCTGTACATTTTTAAATTGTTAAATAGATTTTTTAAACTAATATGCACTAACGTATTTGCTTGAAATGATTTCTCTAATTTGAAATATATTTCAAAGGCTAGGGAGAAAATCTTTGAAATTTCATTTTAAAAATTTCTTTCTTATACCCCTGATAGACATACAAATATAGGCATAAACTAGTTTGTTCGATGGTTTAATTAAAATTTAAGTTTACAGACACTCAATGCCATTATTTAAATTAGGATCTGAAAGGAAAGATTATTGTTTTTTTATTGTAACTACACTTTTTCCCTAAAAGTGATCGATCAGCTAAATTTATGCTTAAATTACCTTTAACTTTTAACGTTAGGATTATATCCTATAAAAAAATAATATTTAAGCTCAATTATTTTTCTTATTTTGCATTTGTTTTTTAAACAACAAATAAATTTCTTACAATATTATGGAAGAATATATAATAGTTCTTATTTTCTGATTTATGAAAATATACTTAAAAAAATAAAAAACCGGCTTTTTCGGATAAAAAAACCGGTGTATTCGACATTCGAAAAATCAACATTTAGAAAAAACCGCCAGCTGAAAGAGGAAAAAACCGGGATTTCCACTGGTTGTAAAACCGTGTCGATCACCCTAGTTCTGACGTCACCCAACCTGTGTTCCTATTTTCTCAAGGCATATTTATTCATCAGGTACTCTTGATTCGTCAGCTGATTATTTTTTTCAACACTTATTTTAAATTTCAGCTGTCAAAATGCATAAATAAAAAACAATTTTCTCTCTTTTCTAATTTATTTCAAATGTCAAACTTCATACATAAAAAATATAAACAAAAAAATCCTCTCCGAACTGCAATTACCTGATGAATAAATATGCCTTGCTATTTACTATTAATTTTAAAGTGCCAGTCATTGTAATTGCAGGATTTCCAACTCTCACATAATAAAAGCTGGGTCCAGCTTACGCGTTTAGGGGTAAAAGTAATTTCAAGTACATTTATATGAAGAGAAAATTGGTTTTCAATGACAACGCTAATTGTGAATATGGGTGTGTGTAAAACGAAGTGATATGCCGAACAAAAATGTGTGTGTTAAAAATAGTTTACGTTCTTGCTGCGTGAAATATTTTTTTTACTTGTGGTGCCAAGGGAATACAAAACTTTGTCATTCCCTTTGTAATTTCTAGAATATCAATTTCCGACCCCATAAAGTAGATATTTTCTTAAAGCTTATATCCAGGGCAGTCGACTAAGCAATGTCTGTCGTTCATGTGATGCTTGAAATTAACTTTTAAAAGACCCCATATGTTGCATAGATATTTATGTGGTATAAATCATTTCGACATATCTGAAAATGAGTAAATAAACACGACTGCCTCTGTTTTTTTCATATTTTAACCATTAAAATCAACAAAATTTTCAGTCCTAGGATAACTCATAGAGATATTAGATAGATATGAAAAGATATTAGTAAAAAAAATTTGAAACAAAACGGTTGCTAATCGGCAAAGTCATAGCAAAAAATATTTTTTTTTTTAAATATATATGTATATATATTTTTCTTAAATATATCAAGTTTTTCTGATCAATTCTTGGAGACGTTCAAGATACCAAAATATAAGCCGTAGTATCAAAAATTATGGCTGAGAGAAACTGACGAATTGTTTAGAAACTAACTGAGATATAACAGCTAAAATACAACTACTTCGCTATTCTTCCTAATATTAATAAATGAAAATTGTTTTTTTCTTTTCAGTTTCTGGACAGCAGAGAGGAGCGATATGGGCATTAAAAGAAACGGCTTTACCAGCCAAATATAATACACAATTAAAATCAACGATAGCTGCCACTTCAAAAAGGCCTAAAATCATATCTAGTAAACTTCAACCACCTCAATTTTGGTATCAAATAAGCTTGACCAGTAGAATGCAGTAAACAATGAAAAAGTTAAAATCCAAGATAGAGCCCGAAATAAAATGGCGGATCTATGGCTCAAACATAGTAATTATGATTTTGCCCACTTCAACCCCCGCATTTGTATCAAACGAAAGGGCTTGATCAATAAAATACTATAAGCTTTGAAAAACTAAAATCCAAGATGGCGCCCTACGCAAATAACGATTATATAATGATTACGGCTATGCCTCTTCAAATAAAATACTGATTGTGCAGTAGAATACAGTATAAATAAAAGTCAAGATTTAAGATGGCGACATTAAGAAATTGGCGTATAATTTTGTCTCTCAACACCATCAATATGAATATCAAATTAAGGGGTTTGGCTAGTAGAATACAACTCACTATGTAAAAATTCAAAAATTAAGAAGATGGCCTCGCAAATAATAAACCAAAATGGCGTATAACGTTAAAACTAAAATCTAGACTAAGCTATGGTCACTTTAGCTATGTATATGATGGTGAAGGGTATTATCAAATTCGGTACCGCTAAATATAGCACTATTACTTGCTTTGATTAATTTAAAAAAAAACAAAGTTATAAGCAGCATATTTTAATTAATATAATAAAACCATAATTATAAGCAGAATAGAACTGAAAATAACAATTAATTATTTTATAAGATGTAAGGTAAATAGAATTTATTTTGTAACTAAAATCGCATTATTTGTAAGATGTTTTAATTTAAGCCGCCAGATAAGATTTTGTTTGAATGCTATTTCTGTATCATAAAAAAAATAATTCCCAAAATTTTACTACCTGTTTGCAGAAAACGTTCGTACGAAAATCGTGAAAGAGTTTTGTTTTTGTTACAATAACAAAATACACATACAATTTTCAGTCAATGTTTTCTAGAAACAAGCAGTTAGTTATGATGTTATTCTATTTGAAACGGGGTATTTCGCAAATGAAGTTGATAAAGCAAATTATATCTGCAGTATTCATAACAAAATATTTTAGGTTTATTGAATTCTTATTTCTGTACAACAAATGGGCATTTCCATGTCAACGTACGTGACATTTGTACTCCTATCTAATGGAGTAATTTTTGCAAAAGTAAGAATAACTGAAACAAAATTAGATCTTAATGTTCATATTCAAAGGGTACTTTATTTAAAAAATAATAATTATATTCGAATGATTGTTGTCTAAAACATCCAGAAAATAAAAATATATCGTACGTGACATAAAACAGAAGTGATTTTGAAGCATATATGGAAACATGAAAAAATCTGCGAATCTTGAGAAGTATTTTTTCTTTTTTTAATTTCTTACACTAAACCAAATATTTTTCATTTAAAATCCATCATACTTAATTGAAAACAATCTTTAAATGATTTTATAACAGATTCAATTTAATATTGTTCGTGACATATCGTACGTGACAGATTTTTCTCTATTCTCTATTCGTAGGTAATAAAATTTATATTATGTTAAGAAGAAAAGTTTTAATTCTAAATTCGGTGCTCCTGCGACTGTTCAAATACGAATGACGGAGACAAATAATGTTTTTGCACTACGTACGTGACATTAAAATAACATCCAAGGGAAATCAAAAAAGATGCCGCTAAATGGACTCTATATTTTCTTTTTTCTTATGGATCTTACAATTTATTTTTAAAATTTAGTCGCTAAAAAAATATTTGATTGCAATTCTTTAAAATAAGTCAAAGAGATAATCAGATTAAACTCTTATTATTGCCCTTAAAATAATTGAATAAGCTCTTGATACCTGCGCATAGTAAAATTTAAGTTTTTTATCAATAAACTTTTATTGAAAAACTCTCAAGAGTTTTTATTTTTACAGTCGTGGTTAACATATCCATGGAAATGCCCATATGTCAAATAAGCCTGTAATAAAGGTAAAATATTTTTTATAAATACGGCAATTTAGATATATACAATTATGTATATAAAAATTCAAACTTGTACGCACTCTTTTGTTGTCTATATTTATGCTCTCTTCTGTACTAAACATATGTATAATAAATAGAGTTTATTAGTAAGTAATCATTTCGCTTATTTTATGTTGAATTATTTGTTTAAACGTTAGGGATGTCAAACGATACTGTTTTCTAATCCTACAATTTTTTTTACTACTGCAATATTACATACCTCATAAAATGATAAATTAGAAATAAAACCTGATCTTATTTATTTATCAAATGCAATAGCCTACATTGTTCGATTTGATAGACAGACAGACATACATAACTTTTTTCAATGACAAATACTTTAGTTTCAGTTAGTTACAATCGCAAAAAATAATGATTTATGGCACATTTTAGTTAAATAAAATCGAAATTGGCTTAAATTTTTGCAAACATATAAATAAATCTTTTATTGTTTTAAGTTTTTGTGATAATTTAATCAATTAACGTCACTTTTTAATTGATAAAATATTGACACCTTTTTAGTCGTAATATACTTGAAATATTGAGCCAACGTTTTTAGGTGAATGTAGCTATCAGCAAAATATGTTTTAACATACATATTAATATTATTAAATAATCATAATTAAAATTTATAATCATTTGTATCTTTTTGACAGAACACATGTAATCAACATTATAAATTGTTAAAATGATAATGTCAAAAATACTGACAATAAAAATGTTTATGTGTTAATTGAAATTTTTTTTTTTTTAACTAAAGATATTGAACAACGTACTGCTTTATATTTCATAGCCAGACCTATAAAATGGTATGAAAAGATATGTACTAAGGGATTGCTAAAAATCTCAGAGAATAGTTTTAGAACATTAAACAGCGAAAAAGTAGCTTAAGGTCGTCCGACAATAATACCACTAGGGTGATCGACTCGGTTTTAAAACCGATGGAAAATCCGGTTTTTTGCTCTTTTAGCTGGCGGATTTTTCCAAATATTGATTTTTCGAATGTAGAATACATCGGTTTTTTTAACCAAAAAAATCCGTTTTTTTTACTTTTTATGTTTATGTTCAAACATCTTTGTTAAAAATCGTACCTAGTATATTTATTATTAAAAAATTTCTATAAATCAACAAACTTATTAAATACATTTCCAAATATTGTAAGAAATTTATTTGTTATTTGAAAAACAAACGTAAAATAAGAAAAAAGGTATAAAGAAAAAAGTTTAAAATGAAGTTATATAAAAACTGAAAAGATTTTCTCCCCAGCCTTTAAATTGCATTTTAAATTAAAGAAATCATTTTAAACAAAATATGTGAGTGCATATAAATGTAAAAGACATATCTATTATTTAAAAAATGCACATGAGATACAAAAATTTATAACAGTCGAATGAAAAGTATTTTTTATTTATTAATTTTACTTGTACTGAGTACTCTTGTTCTTAAGTTAATCTAATTAAAATCTCAGTAAGTCAACTGTTTTTATGTCAGATACTGCATTTTGATATTGGGCAGCCAAACGAATATCAATTGTAAAAAGTCCATATTTAGATATAGTTTTTTCATTAAGGAATTATATTTAAATATTCGACCAATTAACCGGTTTTTTCTTACTTTTCAAAAAAGCAACCGGTTTTTTTTTCAAACTCTAAATTTCGAACTATTTGGAAACCGGTCTCTTAAAAAAGTCAAATAATCGATCACCCTAAATACCACACAACGAAAAAGCCAAAAAAGCCGTATTAAAATATAGATTTATTTACTTGTGTTAAAGCTTTAAAAGTATAAAAAGTTCAACAATAAGAAAATCAGGAATGGGAAAATTAAAAAAGAATTAACCAAACATTTGAGTGAAAAGCAAGTAAGAGCGCTATATTCGGCTGTTTCAAATCTTAACAGACCCTATACAAATGTTTAGATACGCAACTACTATAAGCATTTGTTTATGTACATATTAGTTGTTTGTGAAAAAGATTTACACTGACTCATTATTTGTTGTTGATTTATAGCTTGGCATGTAGGTACATATCCAGGGTACACCTATACAGGTGGCGGTGCCAGCCCAGCTGACTATTTTTTTGTTTCCCAATGTTTCTCAAACTCCATATATAAAAGAAATAATATATAATATAAAAAAGAGAGACCAAAAATATTCTCTATCACCTTATGTCATTACACCATGTGCATACCTTCTTGTTTGTATGATCATGTTCGTGCAACGTATAGTAAACAAACGAAAAACTTTGCACTAAATACATTCGTACAAAAAGCCACACAAATTTTTTACCATCATATACATACGTATGTACATACACATATACAATCTGCACCGCCTACTTTTGTTGATGTTTTTTATATAAAACTAGAAAAGCCCGGCGCGCGTTGCTACGCCCCTTAATGAATAAAAATCCATTCTGAATTTAAATTGTATATCAAGTGCAAAAAGCTAAAAATTATAACTTTTTTTAATAGGCGTGACACTGCCCACTTTTCTAATCAAGAAATTGTATAGTCATGACAACTCAATATGTGTGCAAAGTTTCACAAAAATCGGTCCAAAGCAAGTACCTCAAATTTATAACTTTTTTTATTAGCGTGGCCCTGCCCATTTTTCTTATCACGAAATTATAAAGTCATGACAGTTCAATATGTGTGCAAAGTTTCAGAAAAATCGGTCAAGTGCAAGTAGCTAAAAATGATAACTAATTTTTTATGGGCGTGGTCCCGCCAACTTTTTTCCACCCATAAACACTCCCTGGAATGTCTACAACAACTTGACAAAGTTTGAGTACGATCGGTCTTACAGTTTCGGAGTCTATAGCACACAGACAGAGTTTCACTTTTATATATATAGATTTTTTAGTTACAATCTCAATAAAAAAAAACAAAGGTATAGGTGGTTTTTTGCTTATATCGCAGCCGGTAATAGGTCGAAATTGCTGATTTTTAATATCAAAAGCATTTCTGTTAAATTGATACATACTAGTCCTTGGGTTAAATGGGGACTTTAAAAATATGATTTCAACGCCCACACAGACGGACATTAATAAATCGAATTCTCTATCTTAATTATTAATATTATAATTAATTCTAATAAGGATTCAGAACATGTGTATTTTATAAGGTCGCAAATGAATACTGTATAAGTTACAAATGGACAAATGTGTAAGTATTAAAATAAAGGAATATTGTAACGTAGTTTCTACCAAGCCCAAGATGTGCGAACAACTTGCCCTCACATTTAGTTAGGGTGGTAGTGCAATTATTAAAGTTGACAGTGCCACGCCTACACAGAATAAATATTTATTTTATAACTGCTTCTATTATTATTTTGAAATTTTGCACACACGCTTAGTTCATGTTAGTCTACAATATTATAATAAAATAAGTAGGCAGTACCACGCCCATTATAGATTTCGGTTTTAAAACTAAACAAAAAATATAGTTCAAAAATACTAAACATACACGCAAAGACAGGAAATCAAACTAAAAAGAAAATTATAATTTTAATTACAAAAACTTTGGTTATTAAGAAAAAGCGTGGGATACTTGACATTCATATAAAATAAATATACATAAGTATATATATAAATATTTACCCTACGCTTAAAAAACATAACTATGTTTTTTTCTCTTTTAAATATTTTGTTGTTAAAAATTTGAATTTTTCTTAAATACAATAAGATATTTTAATACAATCTAAAAATTATTTAAATACATAATTTTTTTCTTAACATTTTGTTTTTTTTTTTTTTGGTTACTTTATTAATTGCGTAAACAATTCATGTAAATTTTTCCATTCGTTAGCAACTTCTGCTAAAACTACCTAATACAAAATTACAAATTAGAAGAAAAAACCTGAACTTATAAATATGTATGTACATAATTATTTACTAAAAACAAACATTCCAATTAAAACTGGCCTCAAACAAGATCAATGACTTCTTAGAAACAAACTTCAACTTAATTGTAAAACAAAAAAATAATATAAATATAAGCAACTGCTATTTAATACTAATATACTTATATTGTACAATTTACAACAACAAAAATTGTTTATGAACATAAAACAAACAAAAATCAACAAGTAAATAAGTTTTAAAAAAATTTTAAAACCTAGATCACGTGAGATTTGACCAACATTAACTAAAATGTAATTATAATTAAATTGAATATAAAATATAAAAAAAACAAACGTATAAAAAAATTTTTAAACTGCAATTAAATAAAAATGTATGGCAGTGATTCCCAAAGTAAGTACCAATTTCAATGTATTTATGCCCTTCACCTGTGGTGCACCAGGGCATATATAGCTTTGTCATTCCGTTTGTAATATCTACAATTTTCATTTCCCACCCCATAAAGTATATATTTTCTGAAAGCTGGTGAATAGAGGAGTCGATTAAGCCCTGACCGTCTGTCCGTGTGATGGTTGAAATCAATTTTTAGAAGCAACTATATGTTCCTCAGATCTGTGTATGGTATCAATCTTTTGGAAATATCCGGGAATGAATCGCTATTGAAATTCAGCACAATCGCCCCATAACTTTCTGAGATATGAGCAAATGAACACGACTGCCTCTGTTTTTTCCCATATTTTTACCACCAAATTTAAAATTTTTCAGCCATAGAATAATTTATAGGTTCCTTTGCTACTATTTGTAGATATAATATGCCCCTAGAGATATTCGCGAACAATTTTTGATAAAGCGGGCTCTAACATGTAAAGTTGTAGTAAAATTTTTTTTATATATATTTCGAAAAATGCACAAACGAAAATCAATTTTTTCAGCTTTTTGACAACCGAGGGAGTCAATATTGGTATCACCTGAAAGGACTTTAAGCACTATAAAAAATTAAAATTCATGTCGGCCGCCACTACAGAGGGCGGACAGATAATTTTTAAATGGTTTTTTAAAATGTAACTTCTTGAACCCCCTCAATGTTGGTATCAAATGAAAGGGCTTGACCAATAGTAGAATACAGTAAATTATTAAAAAATTTAAAATCCAAGATGGCGTAAAAAACGAAATGGCGGATACAAATTTTTTAACCCCATAAATATGGGTATCAAATTAAAGGACTTGACTAGTAGAATACAGTTAACTACGTACAAATTCCAAATCAAGGATGGCGTCAGAAATAATAAGGAAAAATGGCCTATAACATAAAATATAGGTTAAGCTACGATGTGGGATTATACCTATGTACATGATGGTGAAGGGTATGCCGAAAATAGCACTCTTACTTGTTTTATATTGTAGAATATTTTTATATTTTATAAATTTTAACAAAATTAATATTTATAAAAAGGCAATTAAATCTTTTTTAGCAAAAAGCATATGATAAATTATTCATTTGTATTCACCTGAAAGAAAATCCCAAAAGTTAATCTGTATTGATACCCTATTGACTTTGCCACTAGTACTACCACTACTTGACTAAAAACACCCCTAATATTCAAATTTTTTAACAGGCTAGAGTTTAATTTTTAAAAATTCTTAATTTAACAAAGAATTTTTTTATTAATGTGATAATAAAAAAATAATCTGGAAAAGTATGTTTTACCGACACTAGCCGACTGGAATGTAGAAAATGCTCTGTGCAGTAGACATGCATGTGCTTGCCAATGAAAGATTCACTAGCACATTTTAATGATTCTTGTTTTCACTTTTGCAACTTTTTAGCTAGATTTTCACACTGGTAATATAAGGAAGTGAATAAATAAGACAACAATCTTAGTTCAAGCACGTGCATTGGCGTAGCTATTTTTTTCTGGGAGTGGCAAAATTATATACTAATATTTTACTCGAATTTTATATATAAAGTTTACTGTAAGTAAGTTCATTTATTCTATTATTCAATTTCCTAAAATATTTTCTAAATTAAATACAATTGTAATTATTTTAAAAATATTTAAAAATTATTCCGATGTTAGCCAAGTGAAATGCATCTTCGAAACTAGCTACGATTTCCTCATCAGCACTCTTTATTGGTATACTCATATGTACTTTGAAATTAGTATCTATATTACAATTTAATGAAATTAGAATTAGGGAATCATTGTACTTATTTTCAAATTTGTCTTTTTTCTTCTCCTATCAAATGGCATTTTTCAACATGTATGAGCATCAGGAGTTGCTTATACAAACACACAAATTAAAAGTGATTTGAAATCAAAAAAGTAGAGATTAATTTTAAGCAATTTTTATGTATGTATGTATATATACACACATATACACATTTAAAAATTTTTTATATTAAACAAAATAAATAAATAAATAAAATGTGCCATGTTTACTTGAAAAACCAGTAGCCAAAACAATAATAAAACGAGGGCATGTAAAAAACGCATTACTTTTCTAAATACGTCAAGTTATACCTAATTTTATTTATTGTATAGTTAATATTAAAAAAAAGCGTCTATTAATTTTTAGTGACGTTTTCTTTACGCTTACTACTGACGTAATAAAACAAAAAAATTAAAAACAATTGGTGAATTCACAAGGTGTTATACATTCACATGTTGTAAGTTTCAAAAATTAAAAAATGTGACTGTGAAACCCCTATCTTAAAAGCACAAGTTCAACGATTAAAACGACATTTACAAAAACAAATAATAATACTATTGGGACGTGCCTAATCTAATATTACCCTTCACCATCATCGTCATCGTTAACATCGTTTAACCTAGATTTCAGATTCAATGTTATACGCCACATTGCTTTATTATTTCTGACGTCATCTTTCATTTTTAATTTTTACTGAGTTATAACGATATTGACGGAGTTAAGAAAAAAAATGATGCACCATTTTGTTCTTGATTAGATTTTAACTTTTTAATAGTTCACTGTATTCCACTGATTACGCTCTTTCGTTTGACACCAATATTGAGTGGGTTAAAGTGGGTACATTTTTTTTAATTACTAGATTTGACACATACATTTATAAATTTATTGTACGCCATTTTGTACCGGCGGCCGTTATGGATTTAACATTTTTTTTCTAGTTATGATATTCTGTAAGTCGTTCTTAATTTTAGTTAAAGTACCAAAGCATTTCTCTTTTTGTGCTTATAACTCGGTTAGTTTTTATCCGATTTGTCAGTTTTTCCTCAGTAATAGTTTTTAAGACTACGGTTTGTATTTTTGAGTCTTTGATGTGTTGAAAAATTAATTAGAAGCTTTAAATACTTGATATATTTAAAAAATACAGATATTTTAAATAATTATTTTTGCCTATAACTATAACCTTTAGTGATTGATTTATCCCAAATTTTTTACAAATAGGCATAGAGGCATATCCTGTCTACAATTAGTATCAAGTGTGGCTATAAATTATCCTAGGCCTGAAAAATGCTGATTTTAATAGTAAAAATGTTGGAAAAAATTTAGGCAGGTATGTTTATTTGCTCGCATATTATTCCCGGACATTTGCAAAATATTGATACAATATACATGTGGGGGCTTCTAAAAATTGATTTCAACCAATACACAGACAGACGGACAAAATAATTTTTTTTAATTACTAGATTTGACACATATATTTTTAAATTTATTGTACGCCATTTTGTACCGGCGGCCGTTTTGGATTTAACATTTTTTTATAGTTATGATATTCTGTTGCTCGTTTTTAAATTTTAGTAAAAGCACCGAAATATTTGTCTTTTTGTGCTTATATCTCGGTTAGTTTTTACCTGATATGTCAGTTTTTCCTTAGTATTTAATAGTTTTTAAGACTACGGTTTGTATTTTGGTGTCTTTGGTGTGTCCAAAAATTAATAAGGAGCTTTAGTTGACATATTAAAAAAAAACAGATATTTTTAATAATTATTTTTGCACACAACTATAACTTTTAGTGATTGATTTGTCCCAAATTTTTAACAAATAGGCATAGAGGCATATCCTATCTACAATTGTTGATTTTAATGGTAAAAATGTGGGAACAAATTAAGGCTGTTGTATTTATTTTCTCGTATATTATTCCCGGATATTTGCAAAATATTAATACAACATATAAATCTGTGCTACATGTGGGGGCTTCTAAAAATTGATTTCAACCAATACACAGACAGACGGACAAAATAACAATGGTACTACAGGTGAAGGATATAAAAATAAATTTTTACTTTTACACTGCCAAAAATAAGTGAAAACTTAAATCATAGCTTATTTGTGCTAAAAAAAAAGTTTTTGTTATTGTAGAGTCAACCATAGAATAAAATAGATTTTGTATCCTTTAGATTTATTTGTGCGAAAGCACCAGATTGAAAAAAATATGCACCAATAGTTGTCTGGGGTTTTCGGTTTCTTACCCAGTCGACACAGATATTTAAATGGCTATTGTGGAAATAGTTAAATGTTTCCATTTCCCATCCGGGAATTTTGTTATTTTTAGAACATACTGATTAGAGTAATACACCTCTTAAATGAGGAGTGTCGAAAACATGACTTATTCAATTTTCTTTTGAAGAATCTTCAAAAAATCATGAACATTCAAACGACGACTTTTTGCATGCAATTGCTTATGTTTATTTTACACTTTACGTTAAATCTAAATGAAAATAAGTGTAAAAGAAAATTGGTAAAAAAAATTACTTCCCCTGTTTTCAACCCTCACCCGATCATCAAAATACTAAAGAAAGTCGTGGTGGGCAAATTCATCGGGTAAAAGCTCTATATGTCATACCATTAACAGTAGTATGATTTTAAGACATTTTTTTAAAAGCAACAACAATATTTTTAAGACATTGTGAAAACTTTTCACATTTTAACAATTTAATATGATAACACATCTTGTGATTACAGCACATACACACATACATATAGCAAAAGATAAACAAAATAATCTTAATAATCTTAATAAGTTTTAAAAATATTTTCAAATATTGATCGTAATTCGATCACCGAAATATGTCTGTAAAGCCTACACAACAGTTAAATGAGTACGTAAATTAAATCGGGCAAATATATTAAATTAATATTATTTAAGACTTCAATTATTTTACACGCGTACGCTTGTGATAAAGACGTCAAATATTTTGTTTTATTACGTGTTTTTCTAAAAAGTTTGCTATATTGATTAACAATTTGAAATCGGTTGCAAGCGCTATTTAATACAGTTATTGGTGAACGCATGTTAAAAAAAGCTATTAGAATTTGTGTGCTGTGTGTGTGGACCCATTATTTTATGTTAAGCTTTTGATAACTAATATTGTCCATAGTTTTTTATAATATTTTTTTAACCCTTTACTTGTGTTGCTAAGGGTATATGTTTATAGCTTTGTCATATCGTTTGTAATTTCTATAATAGGCATTTCCGATCCTATAAAGTATATATTTGCTGAAAAGGGTAGTCGATTAAGCAATGTCGGTGTGTTGTTTGAAATCAACTTTTACAAGCTAAAACATATTGCACAGATCTGTATGTGGTATCAATGTTTATGAAATAACCGGGAATGAATATCTATTAAAATCCAACACAATTGACCCATAACGTTTTGAGATATGAGCAAATAATTAAGACTGCCACTGTTTTTTACATATTTTTGCTATAAAAATCAAACATTTTCACCCCTAAGACAATTTATTGACACAACTATTTATAGATATAACATGCCTCTAAAGCTGTTCACAAAAAACTTAAGACAAATCTGCAACCAATCGGCAAAGTTATAGGCAAACATTTTTTGGAAAAAAATATTCATGATTTATAAATATATCAAGTTTCACAAGCTTCTAAATAATTTCTGGACACCATAAAGACACCAAATTAAAAGTCGTTGCTTTCAAAATTATTCCTGAGAAAACCTAACGAATGGGCTTAAAACTAACTGAGATATAAATATCAAAATACAACTGCCTCGGTGTTTTGGAACGAAACCAATTTTCCAGCTTCTAGACAACCGACAGAGTCAATACGGATATCAAATAAAAGTTCTTGATTACAGAAATATAATGCACTATAAAAGAAATAAAAATGCATGATGACCGCCACTTTAAAATAGCGTATAATAAATTTACAAATGAACTAACCTTTAACCCCCCAAATATTGATATTAAGTAAAAGGGCCTGACCACTAAAATACGGTAAAATATAAAACAATTAAAATTTAAGATGGTGTTCTGTATAAATTGGCGGATGTATGGGTAAAATATAGTTATTACGTCTATGTTGCAATCAATCCCTACAATAAAAGGACTTGACCAATAAAATACATTAAACTATGGAAAATCCAAGATGGCGCCGAAAATATAATGGCGAAAATTAGTTTACCCAATCAATATGGGTATGACATGA
Source organism: Phyto melanocephala (assembly GCA_941918925.1). Lineage (NCBI taxonomy): Eukaryota > Metazoa > Arthropoda > Insecta > Diptera > Rhinophoridae > Phyto > Phyto melanocephala. The sequence continues at coordinate 17,722,420 of OW799235.1, forward strand.
AAGAGCTTGACCAGTATAATACAATTAACTATGTTTAAATTTAAAATCATAGATGGCGTCGTATACAATAAAGCAAAATGGCGTATAACATTAAATCTGAAATCTGTTATAAAAAATTAATTAATAATTAATGTATTCACAAGGTCCCCGTTTAGACAGGGAAACATTTGGAAGGGAAACATCTGGAATTCTCTTTTGTATTTTCCTTCGCGGTCATACAGGGAAACATTGTTGTCGGAAACATTCCAGTTTATATTTTAATTTTTAATTTTATTTAGTACATTATTAATTTTTTTATTTTTATTCAAACAAAGTCAAATATAAAACAAAGCGCGCCGAAAATAAATAAACCAAATGTCAAAAAACATAGCAAATGTAAACAATATGAATGAAAGCACAAAGCGTACCTCCGAGAACGGGAAACAAATTTTATATTCTCTTCTCCACCCGTCCCTCTCTTCCAAACAAAATGTTTCCCTTCCAAATGTTTCCCTAACACCTAAGATGTTATATTGTCATAATGTTCTAGAATTTTACAATAGTTTAAATTGTTGTTGCTTTTTAAATAAAAACTGTCCTAAAATAATACTACTGCAGATGGTATGTTTATTATGCTGTCTTAACTATTCAGATAACTTTGGCGATCGACTAAAAATCTGCTAAGATGAGCCGTCTGTAATATTCCTAAGCCGCCCCTCCGAATTCCGTGAAAATGATCTGTTATCAAAAATTTAGCAAAATCGGCGATTTAAATTTGATATATCACACTTAGTTATGAAGGGTCGTTCACAACAGTCATATTTTTTTTATTATTTTAAAACACTTGAATTTAGGACATCTTGTGAATACAGTAATTGTTATTTCACTTTGAAATATGAGATATTATCCCGCGATTAATAAAGTACCCAACATGTTAACACAGGTTTTAAAGTATCTTTATTCCAAATTTTATTAATATCTATCCAGTTACTTAGTCAATCGAGTTCAGGACGAAGGAGAGCGGTGATTTGTAATATATAACGTTCAAAATATATGTATGTATGTATGTTCATATACAATCCTCTTATAGGTATATTTAGATTATTAATGCTGATTCCAGCCAAAGGTTTGCTTAAACTTTTAATAAGCATTAGCAGTGAAAAAATGTAAAATAACAAATCCGGAAATATCAGTTTTAAATTATTTTGACAATAGACTTTACATGAATAACAAATTTTTAAAAAAAATAAAAGTATTTTCCATGTCTAATAGACTCGATTTATAAACTAGTTATTTAAGATTTTAAATGTAAACTATAACGTCACATTTGTATTCTAATATTCATTTTATGTACATTCTTCAAGTTTACAACTGCAATTAAATTAATCGTACTGATTGATTATTTTAATGTTAGAAATATCAAACCTACATACAGTATGGAACAAAAATTTGTCAATGTCATAACAAAACAACAATAAAAACACGATTAACAAAATGTTAACAGCACTTTTCTAAGTCGCTTTTTTTAAATTTTATTTTAAATTAAAACTAAATTAAAATACGTATGGAACTTGAAGGACGAAGGTAAACAAAGGAAATTACAAAGCCATATATCAATGGGCACAAGTAGAAAAAGGCCCTAACTCGTACTTTTTAAGAAATTGAGTTTTTCAGTGATTTCAATACTTTTCACACAATTACAACTCGTCACAAAAACTTAACACAATAGTATCAAAAATAACAGTTTTACAGCAATTCTACTTGTGACTTACAATATTCATTTCTGCCATCAGAGATCAAAAGTATAAAAATTTATTAAAAATTTTGGCTCAAATATACTAAACAAACAAAACTGTTAATAAACTATTTTTAAAACCATTTACTAGTTAATATAGTATATTATCATAATTTGTTATGATAGTTCTCGTAGTAAAGGATTTATTACTCTTTTTGTTTCATACTGTATATTAGGGTAATCGATTATTCGACTTTTTTAAGAAACCGGTTTTCAAATAGTTTGAAATTTAGAATTAAAAAAAACCGGTTAATATTTTGAAAATTGAGAAAAAACCGGTAAACCGGTTCGAACATATAAAATATAATTCCTTAAAGAAAAAATTAAAAAAGATTAAAATAAAAATTATATCTAAATATGAAATTTTTACAGTTTATATATGTTTGGCTGCACAATTACGCAATAACTGACATAAATGCAGTTGACTAATTTGGTTTTTATTAGTTGAATTTAAGGACAACAGGTACTCTTTACAAGTAAAATAAATAAATACAATAAATTAATATACAAATAAATAAGACTTTTTATAAGGCTGTTATAAATTTTTGTGTCTCAATCTGTACATTTTTTAAATGTTAAATAGATCTTTTAAACTAATATGCACTAACGTATTTTGTTTGAAATGATTTCTGTAATTTGAAATACATTTTAAAGGCTAGGGAGAAAATCTTTAAAATTGAATTTTAAAAATTATTTCTTATACACCTGATAGACACAGACATACAAAAATATGGGCATAAACTAGTTTGTTCGATGGTTTAATTGAAATTTAAGTTGACAGACACTCAATGTCATTAATTAAAATGAGGATCTGGAAGAAGAGATTATTGCTTTTTCTTTATTGTAACTACATTTTTTCCCAAAATGTGATCGATCAGCTAAATTTATGCTTAAATTACCTTTAACTTTTAACGTTAGGTTTATATCCTATAAAAAAATAATATTTACTTAAACTCAATTATTTTCCTTATTTTGCATTTGTTTTTTAAACAACAAATAAATTTTTTACAATATTATGGAAGAATATTTAATAGTTTTTATTTTCTGATTTTTGAAAACTTTTCGGGTACTAAATATATTCTATGGTACTATTTGTTACAAAGATATATGAAAATAAACTTTAAAAAATAAAAAACCGGCTTTTTCGGATAAAAAAACCGGTGTATTCGATATTCGAAAAATGAACATTTAGAAAAAACCGCCAGCAGAAAGAAAAAAAAACCGGGTTTTCCACCGGTTGTAAAACCGAGGCGATCACCCTTCTGTATATACACTTAAGTAGTACTGCATATAAAAAGAAAGACGTCATTTAGTTGTAGTATTTTAAATTGCAATGTTTAGCCAAGATTTTTTGAAAACTTCTAACTGCAAAGCACATGGTAATAAGATAATAAATTATAACACTTTACTAACTTATCTTCAAAAGAGGTTTTAAGTACATATGTCTCTGTTATATTTAAAGTTTGTATTTTAGAGGCGTGCATCTTTAAGCTGGCAGCATTAGTTTTTGTAGCAGCTTTGTTGTTTTGGTGTTAATTTAGTTTAGCAATTTATCATGAAAAGACTTAAGCCTAAGTAGGGTAAGCAAATTGTTCAAATTTATTTTGGAAATCATGGTACAATTCGATAAGCTCATCGGGCTTCGGATGAAACACACTTATGGTTAAATGGCTATGCTAATTTTTGGAATTGCCGCATCTAAAAAAAACTCACATTAATTGCTAAACGGTAGAGACCAATGACTACTAACTGTATCAAAATTTAGCTTTAAATACGGTGACTTAAAACAGAAATAGGTCTGTTTCAAAAATACAAAGGGATTGTGAATCGAACAATATTAATTTTAAACATCTAACATGTTTTTAATTAATTATTTTTTTTATATTAAAAATTAAATTTTAAATTATTTATAAACATGTTCGTTAAACATCTTTAATACAAGCCACCTTTATTCTTTCGTACGTGTGTATATTAGCTTAAGTATTTCACAGTAAAACTCCATTTTTGACGTATAGACGACCAACAACTCAACCCTCTTTAGTAACAACAAGACTGTAAACATTTTGTAGTAATTACACAAAGTGTTTTTTGCAATTTTTGTTGTCCTTGTTGTATTTGTTTGAAAGTCATATAATTTTGCAACAATAGTGAAAATTTAACAGTGTAATAAATTAGAGAAAAATGTACTCTAAAAAACGGTTCATCATGGATTTAAAATTTTTTATAATGTATTATATTTCGCTAGTCAAGCCACTTCATTAAATATTCAAACTGATTCTTTATTATCTAGAAGATGAAATAATTGATTTCCATTTGTAAATTTTAGAGAAAAAAAACTCAGAAGCATTCGTAGTTTTGAACTAATATCTTTTTAAGTTTTACACCGATTTATTAGTTTTTCTCAAGAATAATTTTTAAGGCTACAGGTAGCAATTCCGGGTTATTAGTGTGTCCAAACATTATTTAAAAGCTAAAGAAACTTGACATTTTAAAAAAATATGTTGATATTTTAAATTATATATATTGCTATATTAAATTTATGTTTTTAAAATAATTTTTACCTATAATTTTGCGGATTAGTGATGACTTTCCCAACAATTTTAAGAAATATTCCCTAAAAAATATTATATCTATAAGTAGTAGCAAGCATGTCTATAAATTATTCTAGGACTACAAACATGTTTATTTGCTCATATTTCCGAAAATTAAAAGGCGATTATGCTGAGTTTCAATAGCAATTTATTTGCAAATATTTCCAAAAGATTGATACTATTTGTAGCTCTGCGCAACATGTGGTTGCTTCTAAAAATTGATTTCAACTAACACACGGACTTGTTTAATCGGCTGTCCTATTCATAGGATTTTAGAACATATATACTTTATGAGATCGTAAATTAGTATTGTTCACAAACGGAATGACAAAGCATCACAGGTGATGGGTCAAAAATTGTGTGGTATTTTACGTTACCGAATAAAACAAGCTTAAAACCTGTGTGTTAAAAAGATGATTTTTACATCCAACAATTAATCACTATCCAGAGAGTGCTAATGATGAAACCGTAGCTTTTTTGAAAAATGCATTCCACTTGGCTATAGTCGGCAAAAATATACTTTTTCAGATTATTAGTTCATTATCACAATTAATTAATTTATTTTTTTTTTGTTTAATATAAGAAATTTTTAAAAATAAATTCAAGCATGAATATAATTTAAATATTTGTTCAAGGCAAAAAGTTCGAACATTAAAATTAAATTGCAAAGGAAATAAACAGTTTCCAAATGCCAAATAAAAAATTAGAGAAAAAAAATTATAAAAAAATTATAAAAAAATTTTTAAAAAATATTTTTTAAGAGAAAAATGTTACAAAACCTATAAATGTGTAAAAATTTTTTAAATTTTTCCCTTTACATATTTTTACTTCACCTCATTACACTGTGCAAACCAGTCACATCGGCAAACCAGTGACAAACCAGGGGCACTAGCTGCATTGAGTTCAGTATAAATGGAATTGTTGATGTAATATTTTATATCCTTCACCTGTGGTGCACAAGGGTATAAATAACTCTGTCATTCCGTTTGTAATTTCTACAATTTTCATTTCCGACCCTATAAAGTATATATTTTCTGAAAGCTTATGAATAGAGGAGTAGATTAAGCCCTGACCGTCTGTCCGTGTGTTGGTTGAAATCAACTTTTAGAAGCAACTATAAGTTCCCCAGATCTGTGTATGGTATCAATCTCTTGGAAATATCCAGGAATGAATCGCTATTGAAATTCAGCGCAATCGCCCTATAACTTTCTGAGATATGAGCAAAAAACCACGACCACCTCGTTTTTTTCACAATTACAACAACAACATACATATATACTGGTTAAAGTAAACGTTGAATCGAATCCCAGCTGAGTCAAAAAAAAAATTTTTATTTTATTTTTATTTTATATATTATTTATATTTTTATTATTTTTGTATTTTTTTTTTTTGTTTTTAATATATTTTTTTTTTTTTTGTAATTTTTTTTTTAAAACATACATACGTAAACATACAATTTTGCAATGGTATATTTTTTACATGTATGTACGTATTTCATATGAGATGAATGGTGATACAAACAATTGTTATTGCATGACTACACGTTGTGAAGGGTATATAAGATTCGGTACGGCCGAATATAGCACTGTTACTTGTTGTTGTTGCTGTTGTTTTTTTTTTACGGAGAGTGTTAAAATAATAGACGAGCAGAAGTCAACGGTAGAAAATGTCTCGATAAAATGCTTCTGAATTTTATGCAATTTGCTGGATATTATTGAAAAATAATTGTTTAAACCAGTGCTATTCAATCTTTTTGGCTCGTGTACCACTAAATTCACGACAAACTTTTCGCGTACCACCAAAAAAAATATAATGTAAACAATTTTAAAATTTTTAATCTATTTTATTTATTAATAATAAAAAACAATAAAATTAAAAAAAAAAATAATAAAAATTACAAAAAACGTAAGAACATGTACATTAAAGGTATACTTTCAGGATGATTTTTCTTTTTGTTTCCAATTGCAAAATAGAAATCGTTAAAATTTTAAAAGAATTCGCGTACCAACTGGAAATTTTTCGCGTACCACCAAGTGGTACGCGTACCATAGGTTGAATAGCACTGGTTTAAACAACAATAAGAACAACTACTAAAATTCCAGTTACGCTAAAAAACACACTATGTACTCAAGTGACTCCTTTTAGCTGTTATTGCATTTTGTAGGCAACATTGCACACTCAAAAGAGCGTATTTAAATATTTTGTTGTGTTTTTTTTTCTTCTCTCGTTGGCCTTATTGTTTTATTTGCTTGAAATCCTTGTGCCACGAACTTTTCACATCAAAAAAATTGTAAAAAGTAGTTTGTTTTTAATGTGGAAAAGCTATGGTAGAAAGTAATACATTTTCCCGCCATTTATTTGCTTTTGCTAAGAAATAATAAAAGCTTTAAGCAGAATGGGGTAGTCATTTTAATGAATTAAATAATTTTTTTAATATTTTCAACTTATAATTTGCTGTTGAATTTAAATTTTAAAGCCTATAAAATTTTTATTAGCCTTAAAAAGATGTATTATCTAAACAGAATATTATGTGAAACAACCAAAAAAATTAGTTTAAACAAAAATTTAAGGAATGTTTTTTTATTTGATTTTTATTAACCAAAATTATTTTATTAGAAAAATTTATAGCAATTCGCTAATTTTACAAAACTTTCATTTTTTGATGAACTTTTTGATAAATTTCTCTTTTTTATAAAATTATATTAATTTATAATTTAATTTATTTATATTTTTATTAACATTCAATTCTGAAGATTGCTAAAATAAAACTACAAAGTGGAGAGACTGACATTGTTCAAGTGAGCAAAATTTATGCTAATCCAATTCACTCATAATTATAATTTTTTTAGCAATGAAATTTTGCACACCTATCGGTTGTTTCATTCCGTAAAATGTTATTTTTTTTTTTCTTTGTTCTATTCCATTCTTTCGCTTGTTTTTGTGTTGTTAAAAAAATCAATTATTCAACGTAATAAAAAAATAACACGTTCTGTAAAAGTTAGAGAGATAGAAAGAGACACTTGCTTATTCCGACCTTTTTAACTAATCAAATATATTTATCAGGAGACTTAATATTTTTTATTTAATTTTCCAGATTCTTAAAGCAGAAATAATCTCCCATTAACGTTTAAGAACGTTGCTGATCAGCTGATTAGTTGCGCCTTGCAAAGGTTTGGAAAATATGTATGTACTATTTTGTGGAAGTAATGTTCCGTTTCTGATTGAAGCAAGTTATAGTATTTTACACCTAAAGTTTAAACCTGACGTTCACAATACAAGTTGAAATAAATCTGGTTTTAACTCACAGTCTAATAAAATTATTGAAAATAAAGTAAGTTTCTCTTAGAAATAAGTACATTTTTTGCACTGTATTTTAATATTTTTGTTAAATGATTTATTTGGCACACTGAATATCAGCTGTTTTTGTTAGTATGAAAACTTAAAACTTTTAACAATGCGCTCCAAAATAGAAATTATTTTATTATCTGTAAGTGAATAATTTTTTTTGTGTTATTGTTAAATTTAAACAAAAAACAAGGTTATATTTTTTTATAAAATCTACTTCTAATCTAAGTTTTAACGAATTTATTTTGTATAGAAAACCCAAGTTTTAACGTTAAAACCAAATTTTGTATTAAAACCTTACGTGTGAAAACACTTTTAAATCTCCTTACGTATTAACTTAAGAGCTAAACTGTGACACATTTAATCACATCATGTTATTATTTATATAAAAAATTAATTTAAGTCATGTCTTGTAATATAGAAAATATATAGTGTATTTATAATTACCACACACAGTGTGGTACTTATACTACTTGTACTACTTACACTCACTAGATGATATAATTTCTTTAATTATTATTTACAATATTAAATCCTTTTTCGACACTTTTTCTTTTTAATTACTTTAGCAGCATTTCTTTGTTATTTTTAATGTAAAGTAAACACAAAACTAAAACAAATAAAAATTGTTAAAATAATAAAAACAAATAATAAAAATAAAATTGCCAAAAATTATAGTTATGAATTTAAACAAAACAAAAAGAAGAAGTAAAAAACTGCAAAAGAAGAAAAAATAACTGTTTATAAAAGTTACTAGAGTTGTATTTTTTTTAACTTAATACAAAGTAAATACAAGCAATAACGAATATTAATTACCAGGGATGGAAGAACAAAAAACAATTATTTCTAACGCATACAGAAAATGTTACTGATTTAAACATTTTATTTATCTGTAAAAATTTTTTTTAAAAAGTATGTATTGGAATTTAGACAGAAGACATTAGTAGTCAGTCAAAGTTTAGGCAGTTTTATGAGTAGTAGTCAGTCAAAGTTTAGATAGTTTTATGAGAATTTTTGTGTTTTCCTATAGTAAATCTTATAAAAAAAACTAGAACCCATGTGTCGATTGACAAAAAAGTGTTTATAGATTAGTGTTAAAAGAATCTTTTTGTTATAAATTTTATTTCAATTGCAAATGAGCTTTAAGTTGATTTTTGAATTTATGTAGGTCTTAAGTTAGAGCTACGGCCGAGTATGAACCTATCAGAACATAATAAAGTAGACAGATTATTTTATATGCATATCACTTATTATAAATTGTATCCAAATTACGAAATTGCATTTGACAGTTTTCAGAATATTGCTGAAAATGTGTTTTAACATATTTATATCCATGCTACTATAATAAATTCCAACCTTATTGCTCGTGTGGTCGGAAGGTTTACAGTGTTACAATGCTCTCATTCTCGCAAAAAATAAAGTTTGCAAACTTTTGATTTTGTTGGTGATAGTGGAAGAGAGACTGTAGTCGCCCCTTGTTTTCTCTTCATTTTTCACTTACAAACTTTAGTTTGACCGTTTAAGACTAAACTATTTCCCTAACTATATTTAAATGGACCGACTGTCACAAAATATGTTAGAAAAATTGTGTGTGAAAATTATTTTTATAATTTTTCCGGGATTCCAACATTTTCTTACAGTTTTAAAAGCATTTAGGTTATTTTCGGTGTTAGGACAATAATATTGACTTTTTTTCTTTTTGTAAATGTATATTAAAAATTTCTACCTGCGTCTTGACTATTGCATGATTTATATACGCAGGCAGAGCAAAAGTTAACGCTTATTCGACTCTACGTTTATCGATATACTAATGTATGTTAAGGCCATGTCAGATAAAACTTCGTCGCTTTGCGTTACCTTTCTAACTTTGTTAGAAAAGCGCGAGAGAGAAGGTGTACGTTACAATGAAAACTTTGACAACACTTACGCATTGTTTGTTTACCTATAAAGTTTGCAAGTACGGATTGTCAAAGCACGCAAAAGATGAGAGTTGGTTAACTTTAAACTTCGCGCTGCGTTGAAAGTGCATTATGTGACATGTTTCATTTAAAAACGGCTATTTCATCTTGAATGTCAAAGTGAGTTTTTCACGCATCGCAAAGCTAAAGTTCTATCTGGCATGGCAAACAAACGATTTAATTCTTCTATCATTATAACATTAAAAAAAGGTAGTACCCCTTATAAGAGGCTCGTCGTGAGCAAAAATCATGTGCCAAAAATGCACAGTTGCAAGTGATTCCGTAATATCGTAATAATTTTTGCTGGGTATGTGCTTCTTCAATACCACTGTGTAACGCTGGCATTAACTGTATTGTTACACTGTCACACATATGGAATTTCATATTGTATTTCACTTTGCGAAAATATTTATTACAAACTTTTACTAAGTAAAATAAATTATATATTCATTTTGTATGTTTTAAACAAAACACTTACAAATAAGCTGAATTTAAAATAAGTACATTTGACTAAATGTAATTATAAAATTTCAGTTAATTGTGGTTTTTACACAACTGGTTTTCTATTGCATGTATTTACATATTTTACATTAGCTGAAAATGTTTAAAATTTATATTCTATACCTAACTATTAATAGTATTTGTTTCTCTAGCTTAATGAAATAAAATGTTTTTTTTGTTTTATTAGACGTTTGAATGAAATCAAGGTAAACAAGGTTAAGGTTGTGGGAATGGGAATGCAGTAGTATGAACTGTAGTGTATAAATATTTTTTTTTTTTGTATAATTTACATTTGTTAAAAAAATATGTTGTAATACAACAATTAAGCTAAAACAGAAGTTCATTAGGCATGTTTTTTAAGAAAAATATAAGACAAAGATAGTTAAACAAACACAGATGTTTCAAAACACAATTATACTGTTAAACGATAAATAATTGTAATTAAATATGTTTTATTTGTTAATGTTTACATTGTTTTTTTTATAAAAATTAAAAATTTTATAACTAAAAATGTTTATGATTTCTCAAAATAAATTTAATGGCTTTAATTATATCGCATACACCATAATGTTAATGTTTTATTAACGGTCTTCTTCATAAAAACTAAAACAGCTTCGTCAGAGGCTTAAAAATCAAATTTCCATAGAAAATCAGTTTTATAAACCCTTTATAAATTTTTAATGGTTTTTATGATTAAGACAGTAAGACGGTTTAGTAAAATTAAACTTCAATTAGCTTTCTATTGCTTCAATAACAAGGTGTCCTAAGTGTTGTATTTTCATAATGTCATAATTAAGAAAAAAATATGTTTAAAACGTCTAGGAATTTTACAATAAGCAATTCAAAACTTTTGAATAATTTTAAAATTCTTGGAAAATAATGACTTTATGGCAATATTACATGTTGGACACATCAGTATTTTCTGAGCCCCAAATTCGACAATTTTGTATATTTACGAATCTGTTCAGATTGAAATGTGGTTCAGTTTTCGAAAAATTTGCTTGACCTTACGTTACTCCATTACCCATTTAACGAATTGCCGGCGCTTTCCCTGCTCTTCCATGAGCTCGAGTAAGCTAAATCTTCTACACGTAAAGGTAGAGCTTTAGTCAAAATTCGTAGCGTAGTTTTGTTAAGAACGACACCACTTTAATGCTTTCGAGTTATCGGTCACACTGTCGTTTACAACAGCAATGTTTTCAAGAGAGAGACCGGAACGTTGACAGAAGTCTTACTGTCTTAATCTTCAAATAGTTGACACATTAGGTGCACTTTCTCAACTGAAAATTCAACGAAAAATTCAAAAACTAAGGATTTCACAGAGTATTTATCTAAAAGCTGCCGCCGACGACAAAATGTACCGACTAATTCGTTTTAACATTCAACGTTACACACAAGGAATATTTATTCATCAGGTATTCTTGATTCATCGGCTGATTATTTTTTCTTCGCTTATTTTAAACTTTAACTGTCAAAGTTCATAGATAAAAACAGTTTTCTAGCTTTTCTCTTATTTATGTCAAAACTTATTAATAAAAAAATATAAACAAAAAAATTCTCTCCAAACTGCGATTACATCCGGTAATAAACATACCTTGATTACACATAAAAAATCATTAAGTATAAGAAAATAACTGGTTCATTTAAATTTTAAAAATCATTTTATTCAATACTAAAAAAGTAGACGTGATGTGAAATAACGGCTAAAACCGGTCAAATAAAAACCATTCGATATCCCTTGCAAAAACGCAGCTTAAAAGAAATGTGTGCGAAATTTTTAATTTTTTTTTAATGTGCGGATAGCTTTACTGTTAGAGAAGACTTTTTCCGACAACAGAAAAAGAAAATATTCAGACAATTGTTTAGTCAATGAATTTTAAACAACGGGCACATTTGTTTACACATTCATTGATTCTTTGCAATACTTTTCCCACAAATTTAATTATTTATGTGGCACTAGAAAACATTTTTTATTTAAGTTCCAAGACAAAGCATTAAATTTGAAATAAATTTAAAAACATAACTTTGAACAAAAACACTTATTAAATGTATAAATTTTTATGAGATGTTATGTAATTTATAATATATCGGATACTTCCCCCAAATGTAAGTTTTTGGCATCTTTTTTGTACACTGTACATGTGATGCGACCAGATTCGTAGTTGCTAATTTTAATATTTATTAAGTAATATGGACAATCATGAAAAATTACGAGTATTTAACTTTTTTCTAAACAAAGTTTCGTGCATTTTAATTATCGAAAATATTCATTAATGTCGTACTTATATTTTTAGTTAAAGAAAAAATTGTTTTTTTATCTCTCAATATTTAGAGTTTTAATTAAAAATGATTTTAAAAAAAATTTTTACTAATAAAAAGTCCAAAATTAAAATAATATACTAAGGGCCGTATTCATAAAAAATATTTTCGGTTTATTGAAAGCTTATTTGACAAATTTCTCTACAACATCTGTCAAATAAGCCTTTAATAAACCTAAAATATTTTTTATGAATACGGCCCTAAAGGTTTTCCACTATTTATATAAAAACAAAAATTATAAAATTGCGGTTATTGTGTTGATTTTGTAATGCAAATAAATCATTAAATATAATTTTATTTAAAATTAAATACTCAAACTTAAAATATGTATGTATGTATGTGTATATGGTTAAATGTTTATATTGCGTTTCAAATCTGTTTTTTGTTACGGGTTGTGTATTTTGTGGTTTTATTTAGAAAAAAATAAAATTTAATTAATACACTCGATTAAAAAAAACAATTCAATTAATAAAATATATTATTATTTTTTGCTGAAATTTAAAAAAAAAACAAGCAAATAGCATGTAATGTAGATATAATTTGAAGAGAATATCGAAACAGAAAGAAAAGAAAACCCCTGGTAAATGAAAATAGGTTGGAAATTTTATAATATCCCAGAATTAAAACAAAAATAATAATAATTCAATTCACAACCCCATTTGTATTGTTTAATTGGTACTATTTTTGTATGTGTTTACAGTATTGTTTGCTTGATGTTGGTATTTTCCATTGTTGGTATTTTCCATTGTATAACAATACAATTTAATTTCCACCATCACTGTATCGTAAGCAGCTGTTTCTTTTTCATAGCAAAAAATCAGACAGAGTCGTAATTCAGCTCTGGTTTTTGACAAAATAAGGTGAAGTGAAGTAAATTATTTAAAAACAATTCTCCTAAATCCATTTTTAAATTAATTAATCACAAGCTTGTTTGAAAAATATTTTTTTAATGCTTTATGCACAAAACTAGGTAATGTCTTGCTATTACTAAACAACATACTTTTCAATGACTATTACATATCGTCTGTCTTACTAAGAAGTATTTTAGTAATGACTTGATTTATAATGTGATACGTAAGTACTTATTTTCAGACATTTGCTTAGATACACATACAACACAATTTCTTATTGCGAAATTTGCTAGAAGCCATTCAAATACATAATTCTCATTTAGTTTAACACGTTTAGGGTATTAGCAATAATTATTTTGACAACAGCGGCAAAGCATTTTATTTACAAAGTGAAGACTTATAGATCCAAATATTATCAGCCATTTTCAACAAATTATCAGTATTGACAATATTAAAACCTACCAACGCAATATTGAGATTTCTTAACCATAAATTCTTTATAAAATCAGAATTAATAATAACGATCGTCTAAGTGAATCAATGATCTGTAAAATTCTGATGTCTTACGATAACCTATTTCTAAATCTGATTAGAGTTTATCAAGTTTCCTTTGTTCACTAAGGGAATAACGTTCGAGGAGTTTTTTTTTAAGATTAATGTAACGGTTTTCATTTGAAGGGTTTTGAATAATATCAATAACTGATACTTCTGAGGAAGTGAAACAATAAGATGCTCATATTTTGTAAATTATAAGTCAATATGAGCCATCCCTTATTAAAAATATTTGTTAAAATTAATCTTTTCAATTCTTTCTGAAACCTTGATTTTCTTAGTTTTTACGTTCAGATAAAGTGTATCACATAGAATTTTGTTTTTTTTTTTTAACCAGAGTTAAAAAAAGTCAGGAAAACGAGAACAAGCTGTGAATAGGCATCACATTTAAGTGATCAACCTTAATTAAATTTTTGTTTAAATAACGGCAAATCTTATAAAGAGCAGATCAACTAAAGTCGAGGAATTATACGGCATATGTTTAGCGCTTTTGAAGAAAAGGAAAAAAAAAAATAAAAAACAAGGTAAAATTAAACAACAAAAAATTAAAAGAGGGAGATAACGCAGTCACAAACCCTCCTTTGAGTAAGAAGTCACCATGATATCGATGTTAATCCGATACAGTGCATAGACTTGTTAAAACACATAAAAAATAATGCTTATAATGGAGGAAAACCTTGAATGAAGTTAGTTACTTAAATGGTCTCGGAATTAAAAAGGTGATTTTAAGTTTCTAACAACCATCTTAACCGATCACTAAGGTATTACATCGTTTTTTGTGATATGGCAACCGAGCTCAATCGACTTCTGCCGATGATGAGGATGAAAAGAGATGTTAAGCACTAATAGTACGCAGCAATAAAAGAAGTTTAAAATTTTAAAATTTTTTATGACAACTAAATTAGTTAAATCCGCAGCCGGTTGCCGCGTATATTGATTACTGCGAGACTGTCTCTCGACACTCTCCATACAATATCCGAGAACAATTTATTTAACTTTCTTAAAATTTATTTATAATTCAATCGTCTTGTGACAAATCACTTTTTTATTCTGCTAGAACAATTATAATGGATATATATGTCTCATTAATTATCACCACTATTGACTGCAAGTCCTTAAAACTAACCTAACCTTGAAGTAGTTTTTGGACAGTTTCAGATTTTAAAAAATATATAAAAATTATACTTTTCAAAGTTCTTATGTATATAGAAAAGTGGCATATCTCTGCTTTCAAACATATGCAATATCTAACATTTACTCTCAAAAAATATTACTGATTAATGAACTTGTCATTGTTAATTAGACAGCCGCAAATAAAGGAAACAGCAGGTGTGTTTTCAAAAAGTATAATCGATTAATTAACATAATGATTGAACTGTGTATTTTGTCATAATATTTTAATACATCTTAAAAAAAAATAAAGATAATACCAAATAATACATACGGTTGTGAGTACCGCAATTGTTGCCAATCGCATAGTTTAGTTGTGATAGTAGAATTTTACGGTTGTATCTACAGAATTTCGTTTCGGAATATAAATATGTAGTCAGCACTAATAAATTATGATTATTGCAATAGAAATTTTATAATCACAAATGAAAAGTTCGATTGCAAGAACTGAACCATTCGATTGGCAATGAATGTGATTATCTGTTCTCTGAGTGTACTTTTCAGTAATATAAAATATTCATTCATATACTTAGTTGCCAGGTTTTTTGTGTTGCTATTTAGTTAAAAATAAAAATGAATTTTTTATTTAATATTGAAGGGAACTTAATTTTTGAAGGATGAGCTGAAAACTCTGACTTTGTTCGGGTAAAAGACAGAAACAATCGTGTTCTTTTGCTCATACAAAGTTTCCAACGGACATTAAGGTGACAACGAAAAATCCTGACACAATAAATACTTTGTGGAAGGCTATTAAATAAGTCAAATTAAATTAAAAAGTCAGCTGATAATTGTCAAACTACTCGGTGAACGATAAAAAAAACTTTGCTTTAACGATGACGTAACTTTTTGCTTCAAATTTGTTTGTGAGAATTATTTTTTTTAAATTACTCAGTATTTCTTGAAACTTTTCTTAAAACAGTAAAGAAACGGACCTTATATCGTTTTATTGTATAATTTTCTTTCGTTTGTAGTTTTTGTTGTAATGAAGCTGCAAAAACGTATTGTTTTATACGAAATGCACAGTTGCAAATTTGGAGATTTCCCGCTAAATCTGGCGGACCTATGGTATCCATCTAGAAATTGTATGTTTTAGTGGTTAGCGTTTTTAAACAGTATTGAAAATATAATTTGTTAAAACCAATTATTTATAAAATGTTTTAAACAGTTTTCTAGGTAAAAAATTCTGTTTTTATACCCTTCACCTGTGGTGCACAAGGGTATATATAGCTTTGTCATTCCGTTTGTCCGTCTGCACGTCTGTCCGTGTATTGGTTCAAATCAACTTTTAGAAGCAACTTTATGTTCCCCAGATCTGTGTATAGTATCAATCTCTTGGAAATATCCATGAATGAATCGCTATTGAAATTCAGCACAATCGCCCCATAACTTTCTGAGATATGAGCAAAAAACCAAGACCACCTCGTTCTTTCCCAATTACAACAACAACATACATATATACTGGTTAGAATAAACGTGGCATCGAATCTCAGCTGAGCCAAAAAAAAATTTTTTTATTTTATATATTATTTATATTATTATTATTTTTTTATATATAATTTTTTTTAATTTTTTTAAAAAATTTTTTTACATTTTTTTATTTTATGTATTATTTATATTTTTATTATTTTTTTATATATTTTTAAAAAAAAAATTTTTTAAATTTTTTTTTTTTTTTATTTTTTTATGTTTTTGTTTTTTTTTTTTTTTTATTTAATAAATACATATGTTTTTTTTTAATTTTTTTTTAGAAACATAAATACGTAAACTCAATTATAATTTTACAATGGTATGTTTTTATATATGTATGTTTTTTATATGTATTGTACGTATTTTATATGAGATGAATGGTGATACAACTATTACTGCACGTTGTGAAGGGTATATAAGATTCGGGCGGCCGAATATAGCACTCTTACTTGTTTTAAATGTGTTTATCTCCTTATTTAAATCAGTATATTCATAATTAACATTTTTAAAGTTTTTCATTACTTCCATTATTGAATCAATCAATTTATTATCTTTTATAAATATCAAATAAACACAAATTGTTATACACATTTTGTTATAATTTTTCATTTTTCTAATGTGGAAAATAACCACACATTCAATTTGTTTATTTTCAATTTAATACTTCAATTATTGTCCAGCGGTTTGTCACCAAAAAAATGAATTACAAGCATATGTATTTATGTATAAATACATACATATAAATATTTAATACAAATAAAAACTGACATCAACCGTAGATGTTTGTTTAGACCTGTTTTTCCAAATGAGGCATATTTACGGTAAATAACATGGTCAAAATTATGACAAACAAACCGTCCAAATAAAAATTGATAGAATACCCAAATGTGAAAACAAAAATCATGACTTTGTGGTTTAGGTTTCATTGATGACAATCATCACTCATCTAATGTTTAGAATTTTTAATTAAAAATAATAGTTAACAGGCACATGCTTGTGCAAAAAATTTTAAATGTTTTAAAATGTGGTTTGAAATGTTTTAAAAATGGAATCTGTAAAGAGAAATAGGATAAGAAAATCTCGTTTATAAACATAGAACAGGGGATCAACTGTTAAAAAAAAGTTTTTTGTATGTCATATGATACCGTGTCAACATACCTAATACTGTACAAAATTTTTTAATTTCACAGAATGACAACTGACACTTTGAACCGATTATAAAATAATATTAAAAAGCTAAGTTTAATGCTTAATTTGTTGAAACATGAAAGTATGATTTTTAAACACAACCAACTGGAGTATAAGAGAAAACTTTTAAATTTCGTAACTTAAATAATGAAACAAGTATAAGTATAAACGCTCTTAAAATATTGAGATAGAAAGTACAGTTTGGCCAGATAGCAATAATAGTTTATTCAATTGTTATATTTCAGAATTTAATAAAGTTAGAAATTTTGTCAGACCTTCAAGTTTTTTGCTCAGCGGTTATGTCAACTGATAAAATATCGAGTACTTTACGTCTAGACGAGCCATCGATTTGTCTAGACAAGAACAAAAAGTCGGTAGAGCAAATTTCAAAAAATTGTTCGTTCTTTGATATGGAGAAATCGTATAAAGTATATTTTGTTGCTATTTTTATGTGTCGTCTCTTTCTTTCATATTCAAAATGCCTTTTAATATCAGACATCGTTGTTCGAACAAATGTTCTGACAACGCTGTTTGAACATGAAATTTAACAAGAAACACAAAAAATTTTTCGAACAAATCGATGGCTGGTGTGTACCGTACATTATTAGAGCGAAAACAATCCACAAGTGTTTTCAAACAATACTGCATTAAAAAAGTTTGACTGTTTGGTGAGATTTATGGCAGGTCGGCATCACTGGACTCTATTTCTATAGAAATGGCGAAGTATCAGTCTCTACGGTCAATGATTTTTGGTATAGAGCGATGTAAACCGACATTCTGTGTCCAAACCTAAAAAACATCGATACATTCCCTCGATTATTTTTCTTGGGCTACGTAAATCCCGAGTTATTCTACACAAACAATATAAACACTTTGGGAATATTGAACCAGGTTATACAAAAAATTTAAATTTCTTATCTGGTTACCCTGTATAAAACATTCTAGCCAACCCTAAATTTTTTTAAAACTCTTAATACCTATTTTATGAATAACTAAGTTGTATTTATTAATCAGGTTATTGCAGAGAGAGAGAGAGAGAGAGAGAGAGCAATTTTTTTGTGTAAAACTGAAATTTAAAATAAATAGAAAAAAAGAGAAAAGAAAATATAGAGTTTGACAGTTGAAGTTGAAATAAGTGAAGCAAAAAGAATTAGCTGACAAATCAAGACTACCTGATAAATAAATTCCTTGGTAATAACTTTAAAGTTGGTAGAAATACTTGGGGATACAAGTATATTGACAATTTGAAAATAATTAGAATATTTTGTTTTAAAATATTGGGTTTTCCTATTGAGTTAATACTTAAATATTATTGACTTTAACCAAGGCATATTTATTCATCAGGTAATTGCAGTTCGGAGAGAATTTTTTGTTTATATTTTTTATATATGAAGTTTGATATTTGAAATATATTAGAAAAGAGAGAAAATTGCTTTTATTTATGCATTTTGACAGCTGAAATTTAAAATAAGTGTTGAAAAAAATAATCAGCTGACGAATCAAGAGTACCTGATGAATAAATATGCCTTGACTTTAACATAAAATTTCAATTTACAACAAAAACAAAAATTTCTAATTTAACATTTTTTTTATTTCTTCGGCTCAAGATTTATAGGCAATTTGTGTAAGTTGTTAATAATTTAAATATTAAAATACATACTTCATAGCAAAATTTTTACAAAACTCCTAAACTTTTTAATTGCTAAAGTTTTTTGATATAATTAATATTTTATTACAATTTCATTTTACAAGAAGAATATCTTCGTTTGAAATGCTTCGAAATACTCAGTCTCTAATTTAGTGTGCAATCATTTATAAAAGAATAATACTTGTATTGTACCCTCTTTATTTTATTGCTGTGCACTAAAATTACTGTCAAGGTTAATTAACGTTACGAAACACTAACAATGCCTTACTCATCATAAGTATTTACAAAAAATTTAAACCCTTTAAATAAGTTTAGGATATATAAAATATATTTTAAAACCCTCTAAAAAAACACATATTAATTTTTAAAAATCTACATTTGTCAGAAATTAACTGAAATTGTTTTTAAAAAATAATGTTTTCTATCTAAATAAGCAGCACAAAAAAAAACTGATGAATTTGATATTTTAAAAAATCTTATGAGAAGGTTTTTTGAAACTCTGTTTATATAAAGCCTTTATTTTACGAGTTATCAAATATATTTACTAGCATGTTAAATGGTCGACTCAATCGACCGTATTCTAATTGTAAATGTAACTATACTCTCTTTGTTTTTTTTTTAATACCATACACAAAACCCCTCTTTGCAAAAACAATTTGTATCAACAATGTTGATTCAACATGTATTAAGTTTATTTTTTGTTTTGTTACACACATTTGTTGTAAGAACGTGTTAGTAGCGACATAAAACGCTTTTAACTCTTAAAAAACTGAAAAAATTTTAATAAGATTGTGCTCATCTGTATTAAAATTCCTTAAAAATGACATACTTATATGTATTCTTTTTTTTTTAAATCGGTTGTATTATAAATTTAAGATTGCCATATAAAGTACCTATGTGCATAAAAAAACAACCTTAAATTCTAGTTACAAAATTTTAGACAACTTTCAATTTGCCAATTCGAAGCTGTAAATGAATGTAAACGGAATTTTTAACATTCAAGATATTTTTAAGGATAGCAGAAATTTTTTATTTTTTTCCATTCGCATATTTTGTATACCCTTCACCTGTGGTGCACAAGGGTATATATGTAGCTTTGTCATTCCGTTTGTAATTTCTACAATTTTCATTTCCGACCCCATAAAGTATATATTTTCGGAAAGCTTATGAATAGAGGAGTCTATGAAGCCCTGACCGTCTGCCCGTCTGTCCGTGTGTTGGTTGAAATCAACTTTTAGAAGCAACTATATGTTCCTCAGATCTCTATATGGTATCAATCTCTTGGAAATATCCAGGAATGAATCGCTATTGAAATTCAGCACGATCGCCCCATAACTTTCTGAGATATGAGCAAAAAACCACGACCATCTCGTTTTTTTCACAATTACAACAACAACCTGCATACATACTGGTTAAAGTTACCGTGGCATCGAATTCCAGCTGAGCCACACAAATTTTATTTTATTTAATATATTATTTATATTTTTTTTTTTTTTAATTTTTTTAAAAAAAAAATTTTTTTAAAATTTTTAAAAAATTTTTTACAATTTTTTTTTAATATTTTTTTAATTTTTTTATAATTTTTTTTTGTAATTTTTTTTATTATTTTTTTTTTATTTTTAATATATTTTTTTTTATGTTTTTTACATGTATGTACGTATTTTATATGAGATGAGATTGTTATTGCATGACTACACGTTGTGAAGGGTATATAAGATTCGGCACGGCCTAATATAGCACTGTTACTTGTTTGAATATTCGTTTATTTCTTACGAGTGTTTTCATTTGTTTGGATACAAATAAAATTTTCTAAACGATATTTTTTCCTTTTAGATGGGTGGTATTTCACCCCAACTAATGGAATGTCACCATACTTGTAATCGAGTTGTGAGTGATTATGATCGTGAAACGTACAGTGGATATACGAAAAATCTCGTAATATCAGCAATACACCTGACAAAGTCTGCAATTCACACATTCGTATGCTTGAATAAACATAAAAATATATAACAACTACAACAAAAAACCACACAGTTTTTACCATTACTTATATGCGTATATAATTAACACAGCATTTACACATGAAAGTAATTTCATGAAATTCGCAATACACTCACACTTCTTTACTAACACACTCACATTTATTTTACTTTCCACTCAGATTTCAACGATTTTTTCAAGAAAGTAAATTTTGACGTTTTCAAGAAAGTAAAGTGACAAATGGTAAACACTGTTGCCTACTAATACAACTTATACAAATTTACAGGATTTTGGTAAAATAATAACTGTAAATATAAGTTATCTTTGCATATATAAAAAGATTTATAATATTTATTCTTCAAATATACATAAAGAATAATATTGATGTAATTTTAAAACAATATTTTTTTTAAAAATTAAAAAAAATTATTTTTTCCAACTATGTATTGCCTTTTAAATTTGTGTATGAAATATTCTTGGTAAAAAAATGGAGACAAATTAGGCTCATCAACGTACAATGTATAGCAATTATTGCGACTCTACGTTTCGACGACATTTTTTAAATGAAATTTCACTTTCCTGTGTAAACGCACAAGAAATTTACATGAAAGTGGTCTTTTTTATAAATTTTTTTATTTATAATACGTATACAGAAATTTCATGAAATCACTTTCATGTGTAAATTCAGGGTAAGGGCCATTGTTGCAACTGTCTTTAGTTAAAAGCAGGATTATGTCTTTATTTATTATTTTGTTGCCTCAATAAAATGTTTTTAAATCAAACCAATGTTCGTATATGTACGTTGTATTTATATCTTATAGTAGTGACATTCAACATACGCTTCAAGAAGTTACCTTGGAGCTGCAAAATTTTACTTTGTTTGCATAAGTAGCAGAGGCTATCGTGTTCTTTTATCCATATCGTGCCCACATAACTATTTTTCAATGCAAAATTTCAAAAGCATATATGTCGTGGTTTCAAAGAATTGATTTCAACATACACACCCACAAAGGGACATAGCTTTCTATAAGGATTCAGAATATACATATACGTATACATTACGTATACATTACGTATACGTAATGACAAAGTTATATATCGATGGTCACAAGTAGAAAGGCCCTAACTCGCATTTTGTACGAAATTTAGTTTTTTGCACAATTGCAAATAAGTGTTATTCGTGTATAATTTGTTAGTGTAAAGTAAAAGTATACTCTACTATTTTGTAAGTCAAGCTAAGCTCATTTTACGAATGTTCCGAACAATTAAGTTTCACTCGAAATGCAGAACAGATACGAATATAGTTTGCAATACCTAACAATTAGTAAGATTGTTCATCAAAAATGTGTTATTAAAAAAGAATTTTTTGAAAATTGTAACTAAGATTAATTAAACATTTTCTAAAAAAAACATTATTTATTAAAAATTGTATGAGCTAAAAATTTTGTACAAAAAAAAAATAGTAATTTAAATCCCTATTTAGTATTACATTGAACGTCATTTATCTATAAAAATTACAAACATCATCACTAACTATTTATAGTCCATATTTAACTGTAGCCTTCCTTATTCATTATTTAGTTTGTGTAATTGTCTAAATATATTTATGTAAATGTCTCACACACCTCCAAATCGTTTTGTGAGTGTTTGTGCAGTTTTTAACGGTTTCTTAATTTGTTGCATTTAAATTAGTTTGTTTCATTTGTCCGACTACTGAGAAATTTCCTCATCTCTTTATTATTTTTTCTTTTTTTTTTTTTGCACAAACTTAACTAACATATGACAATAAATTTTTTTTTCAAGTTTCATAAAAAATGATAATTAAAGCGATGATGACGAAAAAAAAATTACAAGTCTAGCAATTGCTAGTTTAAAATAGCAACTGGCACCTGCTGTAAAATGTAGACAGAATAAAAAACATAAATATATTTAAGTATGTATGCCACATAGGTAATTCAAATTATTTAAATTTAAACAGCCACTATGTCTGGTTTTGAAACTGATAAAATAATACGAAAAATAACAAAATGAACAATAATAAATATACAAAAATAAAAATGCAGAATTCTGTTCTTATTATTATTATTTTTTTTTTTTGACAGTGTAAGCGTGCCAAACTTTTGCGTTTTTTTAGTTATTGTTCAGTTTTAAAAATCCGAACGATCGCTTTTAGGAAAAAATTTACTTCAGCTTGGATTGTAAAAACTGCACATTTGTATTATAAAGCACTTTTTTGCATAATTACTCAGCAAAGTTAGCCACTTCCAACTTATAAACAGTTTTTTTGCGTCTCTTCTTTCCCATCAAGTGTGTACTAAACATTAACGGTCTAATTCATAAATAATATTTTAGGTTTATTAAAGCCTTATTTGACAGATTTTGTACAGAATATAGTATGTCAAATAAGCCATTAATAAACCTAAAGTATATTTTATGAATATAAGCCTTAATAAATGTATGCCATATAACGGTATACTTCTTGTCATCAACATATTCATATATCGTTGGTCATAGGTAGAAAGGCACTGACTCAAAAAATTGTAACTTTACAGGAGAAGGTAAAAAACGTAAAATGCACTGCATTATCATAATGTAATTTATTTTGTAAAACTACTTACACAACTATTATTTTGGATACTACTGCATTAAATGAAATTTATTGAAAATACGTTATTTAGATGTATTGGAAATACATACGAGTAAGGGCCTTTCTACTTGTGACTATTGATAAGTAGTTACAAATATGTATATCCCAATAGAGGCGCTATAAAAAGTATATATATATATAAACTTTCAGATTTTTTTTATAAAAACATATCAATGATCTCGTTATTTGTATGAAATAATAATTTAATTCCTTATTTAAAGAACATTTTCGAATAAACTGTAAATGTATTTTATGTTCACATATTTTTCTTAAATTTTTTTCATAAACATTTTTTATGTATTTAAAATTAATTTTTAATATGTATGTATTTTTGGAACAGTTTGATTAATTATTATTAAAAGTATATATACAGGGTGCTTTTTAAATTGTTCAATTTTTACCATTGTTCAACCGATTTACTGTTAACAAATCCGGCAACTCTTTAAGCATTTATGCTTAGTTTGTATTCAAAGTTCATATTTATTTTTATTTGCAAAATTGTCGTATTTATAGTGGGGATAATACACTAGAGATTTTTCATCCACAAAAAACACTATTTGGTGCGCTTTATGAGTGGTCACTAGAATCATTAATCCATACCACTTGGAGGTGATGTTAAATGAAACCCACTTATCATACTACGCGTCGAATAATCCAAATTATAATGGAAACATTTTTCGATTGCGTTATTTATCTCAATTGGCCACAAAGATTGATTTTTTTTCTTTTCATAGCAGCAACTTTTGGACGACAGCAACGTCCGGACCATTCTTGAGATAAAATTAAATTTTAAAAAGAGCTATATTCGTGCCAGCTACAACGTCCACATGACCAAATTCATATTCAAATCCTAATGACATAAATGGCTAATTCACAAACGTGTCATAAGTGTCGTATTGTCATAAAGTCATAATTTCCCAAAAATTATAAATTGCTTGCAAAGTTTTGTATTGTAAATTGTAAAATTGTTAGACCTTTTCAACATTTTTAAAAATTATGACTTTATGACAATACGACACTTAGGATACTATGTGAATTAGCTAAAAGTTATTCTTTAAATAAGTCTAAATTTTTGTTTCTAATTTAGCAATCTTAGTATACTTTTTCAATTTAAAATTTTACACCTTTAAAAAACCCTTTATTAATTTTAATTATATTGCTATTTATAAAAAAAAAAACTGGTAAAAAATCTGCTTTCGTTAATTATCGTGTATATGTCATTATGTATATAAATCAAAATAATTACGTATCATGTCTAAAATATTAATTAAGGAAGTATTTTTAAAGACGTTGACCTAGAAGAATAAAAGACTAAATTAACAACAAAAAAAAACAACAAACCAAGGTTTTTCTAAGAAATCTGGAGATATATTTTCAAAATTAAATACTCATATGATTTAAAAATAAACCTGTCTTTATAGCAAAAATAGTACTATTAATCATAACTCTATTTATTTTGTACTTACCTTTTAATAATAATACAATTTTAAAAAAATATCACGTAAATAATTATTTTTTGTATAAATAAATTTTTAAGGTCATTTAAATTTAAATCATGTAGTACTTTTATAACACAAATTTAATTTAACATGTTACTTTTTTGTTTTATTCCACAACTTTTATTCAATTTTTATTTTTTATAATTTTTTTTTTTTTTTGTTTTATGATTTGTATTTTACTATAAAGTTAACACTAAATGAAAAACCGTAAAAATAAAACAATAAAATTAATATTTCAAATTAATACTTTCAAACTTAATGTAGCGAAAATAAATAAACAAACGCTGGCTTATTTCTCCCTTTTAAAAAATCCGAAAGCTTTGAACCGTTAAAGTTCACAAACGTAACAGTCGAGGTTGAACTTTTGTAGATCAGTAAGTAGTTAGCTAAAATACTCATTTGCATTTTGTTGACTCTCATTCATTTAAACACCTTTAAAAGTGCAGAGTTGCCAGTTATATTTTCACGGACATTGGGAATACTTAATTATTTTATATATGTATTCTTATTTTTGTATTTTTATTTTTGTATATTTTTGTTTTTGTATATTTTTATTTTTGTCTTGTGTCTCTTGATATATAAAAACACTTTAATGCGATAATTCTAAAATTATAAAACCCATTAAATCAAAATTTGTATAGGTTGTAATTTGTTAAGTTTGTTAAACAGAAGGAAGATGCAAAAATATGTCTACATACATATACAAAAAATCTAACATTTTCCAAAATAGACTTTTTTCAGTAATTGATTTACAATAAACATAATAAACGCCAAATATTTTTTCTCATTTTTATCTTTTTTAATTATAAAAATATCGTTATAACTGTTTTTTTTTTTTTTTTTTTTTTTGTTAATTCATTGCATCTGCAATATCAACAGTTTCTTGCCTGTCGAAAATTTCGAGTTGAGACATTATTATATTTAGTATGCGATATGTCAAATCATGTCTACAGGCATTCCCAAGACATATTTAATCAATCGCAGTTCGGAGAGAGCTTTTTTATTTATATTTTTTATATATAAAGTTTGACATTTGAAGTAAATGAGAGAAGACAGAAAATAATTTTTTATCTATGAACTTTGACAGCTGAAATTTTAAATAACTAAAGAAAAAAATAATCAGCTGACGAATCGAAACTACCTTATGTATAAATATGCCTTGGGTATTTTCTGAAACTAAAGTTTAAAAGAAATAGATTTAAAAAATTCATTAGTTTTTTTGTTTTAAAATTTTGTAGACAAGTTGTTTAATTGTCTTTACTGGCGAGCCAATCGTAATTCAGATATGGTCGTGCCAAGAGATCTCTAGTTATTTTTACTATCGTTTAATGGAAATCAGGCACTGCCCGTTCATCTAACTTCGATGTTTTTCACTCTCACTTTCGCAATGGCTAATTGTGTGGCATCGCGTAACTGTTCTATGTTACAGTTTCCAGACGTCTCTACAATTACCCACATGCTCATATTTTAATTGTAACTGGAGAAGTACCAAGGAGGAGTAAAATTAAATCAATTTTTTTGTAATTAAAGGAGTACCATCAAACACATTTTTTATTTACTATTTAGGTGTGTTCCACAAGATCTCGGACAAGTTCGGACTAATGAGAGTAAAATGAAAATTACTCTCTAAATTTGCCAAAACTACCCAAAACTGCTGGAACGCAAAAAACCATTTTTGCACTTCTTGTAATACTAATTGTGCTTACTTTTTAAATTAAAATCTATTTAAGTGATTTTAGACGCATTTGCATCATTGCCAACAGATGTTAAAAATAATTTAAAAAATAATTTTGAAAGAAAAGCTGAGCCAGTATAAATGTTTTAAAAGCATTTTTTATTTTAAAGAACAAGGGAGATATCTATTCACTAATGTATTTACCACTTTAACTTTTTCATTAAAACCTTCCATTTTGCTTTTTAATATATTTTTTTAACAAAAACTAAACTTTTTCTTTTGCTTGCAAATTTTTTGATTAATTTGTAGTTTCATATGTAAACAAAAAACAGCTGATTGTTAAATTCTTGTCCGAACTTACCCAAAGAAAAAGTTCGTGCAAATTTGTACAGGAAATGAAAAAAATTACTCTCTCAATTACTCTCATAATTGAACAAAAATTGTTATGTGGAACGCTTTTGGGTAACTTTGGGCAAGTTCGGACTGTTTCGTTATGCATGTGGAACAGAGCTTTTAGCTGACTTCCTACTTCCCAACATACCAACATAAGTTACCCTAGCTTTTTGGTTAAAATTGTCAGCTGGGCTGGCACCGCCACCTTATATAAGTGTACCCTGTGTATGTACCTCTAATATTATCTCTTTACTTTATTCGTCTGTCTGTCTGTCTTTCTGTCTTTCTGTCTCTCTCTCTCTGTTTGTTCATGTAAACTTTGCAATCAATATACAAACCGTCTTGCCCTACAAGCAACAAAAAAAAGTTCGAACATAAACTCTTGTTGCATGGAAGTTTCGAAAAAAATTCAAAATTTTTTTCAACGAACATATGGGTCGCCAAAATACATTTTTCGCTATATCTTCGGCATTTACAATCGGATCTTAAAAATTGATATATTTTTGTCTCAAGAAGAAAAATGTTTTGCTTTAAAAAACATTGACCTCAAGCTTATTTACAAAAACTCGTTCCTTTAAATAATTCTAAGAAAAGAGTCGAGTGCTGAAATATCTAGCGATTGCGCTATCAAATTAATTTTCAAATTTATTCGCTATCCAAAAAAGGTTCCTCAAAAATACCATTGTGGTTCGGGAACTGCCTCTATGTTGCTGAAATCACATCTCAGTTCTATTTCCACGAGCAAAACGTAAACCGAAACCGCCTCACATTTACAGTTACAGCACTTCAAACTTCATTTTTGAGGAAGTATGGCCCAGTGATATTTACACTGGCCTGGCGACGGTGTTTTGAAGTGATGTAGCAAGGATTTTGTTTTCATTCGTATCGAAATTATCATTATAAGAAAGTTTTAGAAAACTTAACCAATCAGACAGCTCTGTCAAAAAATCTGCTATTTACTTTTGATGCGCACTATCATACTTTTTAAAAGTTAGAACGCACTTTGCAATTTATTTGCTATTTTTATAATCTAGTATCTGATTTAAGATAATTTTTATGACAACGTCAAATATTGAGTAAGTTTTGATAAAGATTACATTGGAACTTATAGTTTGGTCCACTTGAAATCATCCAATTAAGATTATTTTGTACGTTTTTATAATGTTTAGATATTATTAACATTATTATTGTTTCTGATTACTTGTGTATAAATAAAAACAACTCACAACAATTTTAAAATTTAAAAACAATTTTTATCAGCTTATTAGTAATTAATTATTGCTTCAAAATTTATTGCGTAATAAATAACGACAGAAGTATTCACGCACAATTTTTAATCACTCATTTAAATTTATCAATCGTGAAAATATAAGTTGCTCATGAAGACTAGGTGCAACTTTTGTTTAATAACCCTACGTCTTCACGCGCATTTTTGGTCAGCAGCTTATCAATATGATAGAGTTGGATAATACTTACACATGCAAATTATTTTTTATAATTTTGTTGCAGTTTTTATGTTTTTTAAAATTTATCACTTTAAATTATATTTATTTAATTAGCCTTATTATTTTATTTATTTTTTATGAAATACAGAATTTTAACACATTGTAAGGAACAAAAACACATTTGACAGTTTATTGTTTGAACATTTATTGCGCAATAACTCCCTGTATACGCAATTAAGCTTTTGTTGCGCAATACGCATTTGTTTGTGAGAGAGAGAGAGAGAGTTTATTTGAATACACACTTTCAGGTAGTTAATTGCAACTTCCTTTTGTTTTGTTTGTTAGTTCACACTTTTCGATTTAAAAGTTGAGTGCCAAAATTTTGCTGTTAACAAAAAAGTACTTTAAAAAATTGTTTTTCGAGAAAACTTGGTTCAAGGCAAATTTTTTCATCAGATCTTGATCAGCTGATTATTTTATTTATTTTTTCCTTTACTGTTCAACGTCAGCTGTCAAAGTCCATAGATAAAAAATAATAATCTCTCTTCTCTCATTTATTTCAAATGCCAAACTTCATATATAAGGTTCGTTCGAGTACTTTTACTGCACTTTGTAGTAAATGAGTAATTATTTAGTAAATTGAAAATTTTACTCTCAAAAAAAGAATTTGTCCAAAAAAGTACTCAAACAGACATTTGTAAAAATTCGTAAGATTGAAGCAACAGCTGATGGCAAATAAATAAAGTTTAATGGGAACTATGTACATACATACATTTGTGCAAATATGTATTTAAGTATGTATACCTGCGCCAGATTCAGGCAGTTCCATTCTTTCATCTGTACACATTGTTAACTAACTTTATTTCACAAACAATTTAAATTTAATAATATTTTGCACTTTTGTTTTATTATTATTATTTTTAATTTTAATAATATTCAATGGATAAAAAATAATAAATGAAGGGTTTATAATTCAAAGACATTTTTCTGCAAGTTGTAATAATGGCCCTTAATGGACAAATCTTTTGCATTGCAAATATTTATAATTAAATTCAAAACAAACATGTAAAGAAAATTAACCGATTATAAGTAAAACAAATACAAAAAAACATAAAAAAATCAAGTAAAAATTAAGGTTTTCATCGTCTTTATCTACGTATGAGAAAAGAAAAATCATCAGGATTACTTCTAATTCTGCCTTATCCTTGTCAAAAATAATAGCTCACGCTAGAGTGCAAGCGAGCAAGTCATCGAAAATGTCTGGGGTTGGTTATCTCGTAAGGTCTATGAAGGAGTTAGACAATTTGATGACAAGCAGTCACTAATTCAGGCCATTAAGGATGCTTGTTGTCAAATTTCGTTGGATTACATAAATTCTCTTTATCTGTCAATGAAATCCCGTAGATTTGAAGCGATTAAAAACAAAGGGGGGTGTACCCATTACTAATCGTAAATAAATAAAGCAATAATAAAGTACAATGAATTAAAAAAAAAAAACAAGAAAAACTGTTTTTCATTAAATCTAGTCAAAATGCCTTTATTCAAGTGAACCAAACAAAAATAGCAAAATTGTAGTTTTTTTTTTATAAATTGCTCAGAAAAAGTTCTTCAGTTAAGAAACCACTATTGGCAGGATTTTTTTATATCTCAAGATGTATAGCTTCCATTTTTATTTTAAAATTGTGCAATCGTTTAAACATTGCAAAAGACACAGGCTTCTGAATATGGAATTTTTAGTGCCCTTAAATAAGTGAACCGGAGTGTAAATGAAAAGAAATTTTGGTAGATTCTTTAAGAGAAAAAATAATCCTAAATTGTAAATCATCTTCTGTATTGGATGTTAAAGCTAATTGTTGCAGCTTGTGGATCAAAAAATATGAAACATGAAATATTAAGGGGTTGCATAAACAGGCTGCAAAGTTTGTACCTACCATTGGTTTCGCAACAATTTTACAATATGAAACCCTTGATTAAATCAATTTTTAATAAAAAAATTATCTTTATTTTTTCCGAATTCCTAAAAATTCAAATTTTTAATTTTTATTATACTAACTTGCTAAATAAAAAATTATAAAGAAGTGTAGGTTAAAAAAAAGAAAATTTATTTATACTTATTTTCTTGGAAATCGATGTTTTTATCAAAAATTCTTTGCAGACCAAATTTTGGAATTAATTTTTTATTGCAACTACTTACTAATGTACTCGTTGGTTTTATTTTTAAATTGTAAAAATCTGATTTTTCAAAGGCTCCTTCTGTTGTGATATTTTCCCATACATCGTTTGTAGTCCAAATTTTGAAATTAAATCTAAACACATAAACTTATTTGCGACTTTTTTCTATTTTAATTATTTCAGCAATACATTGCTAAAAAAAAAACAAAAAAGTATTATTAGTATTTTCACCTAAGTTAAATTTCTTTGTTACCAGTTGATCGCCTGCAAAATCATTTTTTTGTCATAGTTTTTTTTGCTGGTTATAGGTCGCTTAGATATTTATTTTTTTGTTTCGGTGTTATATTTATTTTATAAAAAAAACAATAATTATTTATTTTATTTGACCTCTTTTTTTAAATTTATATATTTAATTATCCAAGCCTAAGGTCATACAACATACAACATTAACATTAACTCCGAATTTTATTGAAAAATAAAATTAATTACCTTTTCTTATTACTTTTTATGTACAGAAATCATTTAAAGCAGAATCAGAGCTTTCGTAGATCACGTGTACTTTTTACGTGCAACAAAATATTTTTAATGTATTTTACGACGTTATGCATAAAAAACCGTGTAGTAATTAACGAGCTGCTGTTTTACGGGAAAATTTCCATACGGGAAAGATAGCAGCTCGTTTGTTAACACATAGTTTGTTATTATGCATAACGCTGTTAGTCTTCTTTGTAAAAACTGATTGATACACTAGATAACTTTCTTTTTTTTAACTTGTCTTTATTTTTCTCTTTATGTATGTTGTAAAACTTCTTAAAAACGTTGACCCAGCGTTGAGCCTACTATCATCATGCCAGGTGGTGGAGCTTGAGGTTTTCTTGCATGTACTTGAGCAGCAACGCCCGGTATAGTGTTACAACCCACACAAATGTGCAAAGTTTCGTGTATAAAAATATCGCAATCAATGCAATAAATCTGCGAACATGCCTCACAACGATAGACATTTTTATCAGAGGCTTCCGTTAGAGATTTTTGACATGCATAGCAGACGGCGGCCTGCCCATTATATATCAATTCGGTAAAATGTTGCACGGGAAAGAGATGGTGATATGAACGAGCCAAATGCGGAGCAGAAACTAAAGTTAAACCACATGTTTGACATTCAACAGGAAGTTCGCAATATTTACTAAAACATTGTGGACAATGAAAACCCACTGCTGTAAGTTTACTGGGCTCATCCGAATTTTCTATATGGCACATACACATAGAGAGGGGTGGATCTTTGCCTTCGTCATGTTTGGCATGGGGGAAACCCATTTTTATAAGAGAATTCTCTTGGACTTGGGCCGCTGGTGGTGGATCAACATGTGATAAAAGTTGATCACGATAATGACTGTCATCTAAAACGGCACCATACGTGCCATTCGTTTGTGTCGTCAGATAGCGGCAGACATGAATTTCAGCTGAAAGTGAAATGACTGAACATCTAATACCCTCCTGTTTAAGTGTTTCTATAGTATGGGTAATATCTATAGGATCACAAGTGGTCAATGAGCCCATAATTATTAAAATTTCTCGTGAAGCGTGTGATGGTACTACTTTTAAAGTTTTTAATGCTAAATCCAAGCCATTTTGTAGGGAGGGTTCGCCGGAGAGATTTATTTTTTTCAAACTACATTAATAGAAAAATAATATCTTATTTATTTATATTTTCAATATCTTTTGTGGTAGTATTTACCCTTCTAAGGCTTTAAGATGTAATTTAGCTGTTCCAGTTAGGTCGGTGATCTTTTCGGCGCGTTTGCTTTTTAACACTATTAAACCCATTTGACTAATGGGATTTTGATCAAAAAATTCCTCAATAAATATTTCCAAAAGCTACAAAAAAGAATATAAAAGTGCTTTATTTTAATAAATAAATACTTAAATATGTTTCGTATTTTAATTGCACCATAAATTAAAAATTAGATTAACAGAAAGGATAAAAATTGTATTGTATATTTTAGCTGGAGTCATGGTGTAATTTTTAAGTGTAAATGTGAATGTTTGGATGTTTGTTAGTCACGGAACTACCTTCATATATAAAGATTGGCATACACATATTCAACAACCTAGATTAACACATAGGCTACCTTTTGTCACAATAATTAGGCGAATTCGCGGAATTATGTGAAAAATATTTTTTTGGAATTTAGTTAGCCGGTAGTTGTTTAAAGATTTCGAGTATCCAAAATTTACACGTACTGACGAAAAAAAATTAATAGTCCAACGACGTCTGCAGAAGTATTTTTTTATGATTGCATTAAGTTTAATTCCACTAATAACTTTAATAAATATAAATGTTTTAATATTTTTACTCAAATCACGCATAAAATTTCTAAACGGGTTGAAATGAAATTTGCCACAAATATATATAAGCTGAATAATTAGATAAAAGAGGCTATCTTTCGTGCCCGGTAACTACGCAGACGAAGTCGCGGGCAAAGACTAGTGTTTTAATAAACTTTTATTAGAATCAAGGCACATTATGAAAGCGACTTAATTAAAATTTAATATACATGTAATTGAGGATAGAATGGCTAACAATAAACTTCTCCAGATATTTTTTTAAATAAAATTAAAATGGAATATATGAAATGATTTTAAATTGTTTAAAGGCCATTTGCATCTTGGTTGACGATATGTAATTATTGTGACATCAAAAATGTTCTTCCTAACGTGATTTTGTAGATATATAAAGTTATCATGCAAGCTAGATAAAAATAATAAGTGATTTAATGGACGTGCGTATATGATATACGTATGTAGTTAATTCTTGAAACCTTTTTAACTTATGGTATAATAATATGAACCAAAATTACTTTGAGTGTGCACAACAAACGAGTAGGTTTCAAATCCGGTACAGACATGGATTCGGAACAGTCCAATATCAAATACATGTGTCGCATCATTCCCAATTTATTTTGCATTGTCTTTTGTTGTTGCCTTTTGCGCTTGGCTTTTTGAATAAGCTCGGCAATGGCGCCGTCCAAGAGACCGTCCTCATCTTCCTTTATAGCTTCCCTAAGGATTTCATTAAATACATATTTAAGGTTAATTTTTAATTAAAACAAGAAAACTAACACTAGTTACCAAGTTTTTTCATAACCAGTTTCCCAGCGATATTCCTTTGGATCCTCTTCTTCACCGTGCTCCATTATAAATATATTGTAGGAACGAAATCTCTATATATTGAAAATTCCAAACTTTCAGCAGCAAATCATCAAATGTTTGTATGTTCTTCTAGTTTCTCTAAAGCAATCATTTTTAATTGATAGCATTACAAATAACATAAAATACAACACTGCTTATGAGTGGTGAATACATTAGTTTATTGCCTATCTATACCTCGAGCGCTGATTGGTCAAAAAACTGCTTCCATTTTGAGGCGAACGGAAGATTTGTTCATTTGCTTTCGTTGTGTGTAGTTCTTTGCATTTTAGCTCAAGAATTAAAATATATACAGTGATTTTCTAACAAAATACCCCATAATTAAAATGTTATAATACATAAATAATTAAACAGCATTAAGAAAATATTAACAAACCTATAAAACTTAAAAAAAGTTAGAATTTGCCGAAGTTTCTTAAAGTAAAAACAAAAAAAAAAAAGAAAGTGCTTGCAAGTGAAGAAAAAAAAAGCATTGGTGACTTCAAAACCAAATAATTTTAACTTTGTTTAAAAGTTTATTTAAATAGAACTGCACTTATAATAAAAAAGGTAAGTTTGTGGTATGGAACTAGGTATTATAAAAAATTTATTATGTACTGACGTCTTAAGTCATTAAAGGATAAATACCCAATTTAAAATATAGTGATCTTATATACAACTGACTTAGTAAGATTGTTAATATTTTAAAAATATACTGCAAACAGTAAAATGTATGTTATAATTTTGGCGCCGCTTTCCGATAGAGCTCCCTTGTAATTGTGCATGCACTAATTTTTTCATATTCTATACAACATGCTTTATTATTTTCCTACGTTTTGCTTTTTAAATTTATTGTGTTTTCATATATTCTCCGATTTTTGTTGTCTGCTGCATTTTTACCGTATTCGTTGGTTTTTTTAGTGTATAGCACAGTGTTGCATTTTCACAGTACTGTACCAAATTATTTTGACTTTCATTCCATTACACTTTATAATTCACTGTGAGTTGATTGCAACGTAATCGTTTTATTTGCCTTATCTGGTTTAACGGAAAACATCTTGTTTTAATGCAAAAAAGTATTACTCAAGACATCATTATTTTGATAAAATAAAATAAATATCATAGGTATATGATATCTTTTCGAGAGTTTGGGAACCATTGACTTATATGCTAGGTTTAAGCTTTTAGATGAATTATGTAATGTCAATGTAGTAGTAATGATATCTCAAATTTTAGATGACGCTTTACAGATATATTCTGCTCTAGAGTTTAGCTAATTTTGTTTTTATTTATTTATTCAATTAATTACACAGTAAGGCCATATATGATTAATACAGTAGTACGAAATACAAAAGGCAATGAAAAATAAAAGTTTAAAACTAAATAAAAGTATACATATGTAGGTATATAATAATAATTACAAAATATGAATAATAAATAGGTGCAATCCTTGAAAGAATAATTTGAAATTTCTTAGAGCAATAGGAAGTCCATTATATATACTCTAACTAAAAATGATCTGTCGAAGGTAAAATAAACTGGGAATTTATGGTTGATCTTGAAAAATGAAATAAGCTTGTGGTCGAATTAGATTTAGTAATACGATAAAAGTTATATTATAAGGTTCATATTTTAACAAAATCCAAGAAAGAACATTTTAAGAACATTCTGGTGTAATTAGATAGGTACTTGATTAAAAATTCTTAGGCAATAATAAAAAATTATTAGTTAACCTAAATTTTGAATATCAATTAATTAAAAAAAAAAATAAGTTTTTTTATGTTTGATATTAAAACTGGATATTTTTCAATCAACATTATACCTACATAATTGATATTTGATAAAAAAAAAAGTTAAAATCAAATTATAAAATCTAAGACGTGCTAACGAAAGATAATTTATTTTATCTATAGAGTGGGCCAAAAGTCAGCGAAGTCAGAAACCAATTTTCGGATAAACGTTCATCTGTTTTATTTTGTTGCAAAACCGATTTTAGGAGGCGCTTGACTCTATTCTCAACACTAGCAACCCTATCTTAATTAGATTATTTAACATCTGCCACACCATGAACAAAGTGCACAGTTTTCACTAATGTATCTTAGATTGATATGGCACGGGAAAAAATGTCTATACCTTAGGAGAACTTCAGACTTTTTTTGTGATAGTTGTGTGTTCCAAGCGGAAATATGAACTGAATTAAAATGTGAATGAAATATTATACATTAAAAATTATCGAACGCTTTTTTTTCATAAAAAAAATTAAATTGATTTTCTTAAGATTATTTATTTAAATTTCGTAATATACCTATCTGAGTGGAATAGAATTGTTATTGTAATTGGTGTGGTCAAACTGACATATTGAACAATTTAATTCTACTTGACACAGAGAACTGGGACAAATGGTTAACATTTTGTGAAGAACATTTTACTTTATTTTCATATTGGATTGATATTTGAATTCAATTTATAATTTAATTCATAAATTAAAAAATAAAACTCAGAAAACACAATTTGTTGGCTGAATGAACTTGCAGTTTCATTCAAAAAATAAACTTTTTTAACAACTCTGTTACCTACCTTGAATCTGATAAGTAGGATTAGTTAGAGTGGTATATTTTGGGGAAATGCATTTTAAGGTAATATTTATGTATGGCAAAAACATTTCGGTATGGGTTCTCATGATGCAAATTTAAAATTGTTT
Organism: Phyto melanocephala; assembly: GCA_941918925.1. Classification (NCBI taxonomy): domain Eukaryota; kingdom Metazoa; phylum Arthropoda; class Insecta; order Diptera; family Rhinophoridae; genus Phyto; species Phyto melanocephala. Next base: position 17,759,482 of record OW799235.1, read on the forward strand.
ACAAAGTAATCGATTGCTTTTTTTTTGTTTTTTTGTTCAAAATCAATTTTTAGATTAATACAAAAGTCCTTAAAATCAAATTAAAGTGGCACCTTATGATATGCAAATATTTGGGCTTAAAACACACAAAATTAACGGAATCTGAAAAAAAAAATTCAAACAAACCATCGTAATTGCAAGTACGAACTTAAACCGTTCTCTTCGGAATTTGTGATTTGATTGATAAATGAAAATGCTCTTGTTTCAAAAATGCTTATTATTTAAAAGTTGAGTAATATTTTGAAATCTTTTAAATTTTTTTTTAGAATATCAGTCATATCAGAATTTATTGAAAATGGTTGGGCGAGAAATAACACCTACCGAAATCGGCAAGCACTCTAAACTAATAAGAAGTAAGTATAAAACGATGATTTTTTAAAACTTATTGTACATTACAATAAAACTTTGCAGATGCTCAAGAGGAAATGGCCACAATAGATGTTTTAGTATGCGGACGTTGTTTAACAGTTTTTCACTTTGTGGAAGAGTTTAAACAGCATAAACAAAAGCCCTGTTTCAAGGAAAACAATAATGTTCGTGAATGTAATGATACAAAACCTAAAATTTGGGCCTTTTTACTGTGGAAGGCTACACAATTAAATAATAACAAAGACAACAACGTCACAAGTCCAAATTCATGGGCTCTCTATCAAACATGGGTTAAAATGGAAGAGACCTTAAGAGAAACCTGGATAGTAGCAGGCCGTACCATACAATCATTTGCTAAAGTATCACAGGGAAATCTACAAGAAATGCCGGTTAAAATAACAAAAACTGTAGTAAATAACACTGGCGATGGAACTTCACCAGCGAGAAGTAAACATATATTTATATAGCAAAAAAATCCATAAAATCTTAATAAACTTAAAATATTTTTTGTATATTTTTAGAACCTTTGGCTCAAACTAAACCACAAGTAGCAAATTTAAAACCTCCAAATAAAATTATACCCTCCAGCAATAACTCTGCTATAGATTCAGAAAACGAACAATCGCCGTTGAAATCTCCTTTAGCTAATAATGCCCAACAAAAGATAATTAAAAAGACCATAACACCACAGTTACCAACTAACAAACCTTTAGCAACTACAACAACACTATCATCTTCAATAGCAACAGCAAATACACCAGCTAAACTATTAACGTTAGTTTTTTACCTACTTTGTTCTGTGTTTTTATAAATAGAGTTTATTTTTTATATTACAAAATTTCTAGACGCCGTGCTAAACGCTCTACGCCAAACAGTGAAGAAGTGGTCGAAGAAAATGTTGAGAAAATTGTAGCCAAACGTTTTAATCCACGTAGACGTATGCATGAATACTTGGTTAAATGGGAAAATCGCACATTGGAACAAAATACTTGGGAACCAGCATCTCATTTAGAAAATGTTCCCCATCTTTTAGATACATTTGAGAAACAGTTGGCACGTCAGAAAGAGACACGTGCCGCAATGCAAGCTAAACAGCAAGCAGCTGCAGCCGCTGCCAGTGCATCCAAACCTTTAGAAGTCAATAAGTCTTTAGAAACTGGTAAAGGATATATTTTTTTCTTAATCTAATACTTAATATTTATGATTTTAAAAAACCCTACTTTAGAGGTCAACAAAACCCAATTGGCATCTCCCTCCGAAAGACCGCAACGTTCATCGAAAACTAAGGCTATGGATCAAGTAAAACAATGGGTGTCCGGTACTAATAACTCGGCAGCAAATTCCCCTAGTTCTGAGCTAACACAACATCAGGAAAATGAAAAAGACTGGTCCATAAATACTAGCACTGGTTCAAATCGACCAGGTGGCAGTATTAAACGTAAATATGATGATTCGGATTTTAATGATTCAAATGCAAGTGATGTGCCACCCTCTACTACCAATACCATGGAAGATTTTGAAGAAAACTTAATACCGCTCAATACTCTTAAGAAAATGAAATACGGCAATGCTGTTTCCGTAGAAGTCAAAACAAAAATCGATAATGTGAGTAGCAAATTTGTTGTATAAATTCGAAAACAATGTCTTAAGTAGTTGAAAATTAATAAGAGCACTACATGTGCCGACACTTTTTTAAATTCTCTTCGCCAATGCGTAAGCGAATCTCTTCAGTTTAGTCAAGAACCGCAATATATTCGAAAATGTAAATAGGAAGAAACTTTTACTTACATGTATTAAATGTCAAGTAAACAAAATTTGATTTTTATGTGAAAAATTAAAGTAAAAAATGGTCTAGATTCGTTCATTATTAAATAAATTTTATAGACAACATTCTCAAAGCTGTTATAATGACGTGCTTTAAGTTGGCATTTTAGAAGTTTTAGGGGTCATTGGTAAATCGATTCTTTCTTATGGAACTCAATATTTTTATACTAAAGGTAGTAGCTTCAAAAATGTACTAAATAAATGAAATTTTTTATGCATAAGTGGGAATCTGTACAATAATTTTTTTTAAGGTAGGAATAAATGCAAAATTAGCAAAGTAAATAATAAAGAGTTGTGGAAGCTTTTACAATGCTGCCAGATTGGATATCAATGGGTTTATAATACTAAAATGTTCACTTTTTTAATTGTAATTTTTAAATACCGTTTTTCGTCTAAAGGTTTTTAACCCAAGTTTACCTTAACAAAATCATTTCATTCTTTTGTTTACCTTACTTACAGACTAAACAAATTAAAGTTAATGGCACAACTCCGGGACGCACCGAAGGCCTCCCGAATTCCGCTGAGGTAATTATAACCCAAGATTCAAATGCTTCCGGTGTTGTTAAGAAACCAGGATTTAATGGCAGTACTACGGTAAGCTATAATGAAAGTCTTTTTTTTAAAAGCACACACTTTCATTATATTTCGCATTTTTAACATACGTTGAAACTAATTTTAACAAAAATTAAACATATTCAACTCAAGTAAATTGAAAAAGGTGGCTATAGCTTTTATGGTAACCTTTATGTTCAAATCCTATCCTACTGCATCCAACAGTCACAAATAGTAGACTATTGTTCGAAACCTAACCAATATTCTCTTAAGTCACTTGACTAAGGAGCGAAAAAAATAATTAATTATTCTTTTTGATGATAAGTGCAATAATTCACTTCATTTGTTCTTTCATAACTCAACGTAATATATCTTAGACTATTTATGTAATGGAATTAAATATTAATTCGTTCAACGTTTCACTCAATATCCCTGTCGCTAATAACTGCATTGTTAATTTCACTGCAAAATTTTTTAACAAAATCAGTTTTTGTATATCTATACATGGCAAAAATAAAGTCGACCGAAAAAAAATTTGACAAAGTAATTATTTTTCAGGTGTTCAACTGATGATGAAGTGAGTAAATTTAGGTGAAAATACTAAAGATTTAACATTAGTGTGTCATTGCAGATCATATGTTTATTTTAATGTTTTAAGGAACTAAACTCAGGTTCTATTAAGTGCATAGATAGAATTCATGACAATTACGTGAAAAGAAACTTGTTTTTCCCCCAGTTAATGTTTGTAAGCATGAATTGTTTAAGATATTTTGCTTGATTTTGCATTCATTTTGAACCACATTATGTGTCAGAAATTATTCGCATTTGGGTAGTCATTTTAAATGAATCTTTTTTTTATAATTCCTGAAATTTATTAATTCACTTTGCACAACCTAATTTTTTTCATATAAACTGTATAGTTTATTTAAAGTTTACTGTAGGATTTATACATCAGACATGCCCATTTATACGTAACTCCTAATAATATTTAAATCATTTTGTTTCTCGTAATTCATTCACATAAAATATTTTCTGTTTAATGAATATGACTAGTTTTCTATATATGTTTATTTAAAAATGTATACACTCATTATTTGTAGAACCAAAAAACTGAAGCACAAATACGAGTTCTATCTAAAGGAGAATCTGCTGTTTCAAATTCGGGTATCGTGCGCGTTGGTTCTGTTTACGAAACTAATGCTTCACCTCCTCCAACTCCAATAACACAGCCAACACAAGCAGCCGTAGTGGCAGAACCCAAACAACAACTTCAAACAAGAACACATGTTCGTTCGATTACCACTACGAGCGGAGGTCGTTCGACACCCACTCAAGGCGGTCGCCAATTGGTGCAGCAACAAATCGTTCGCACACCTGGTGGCACAACAATACAACGTAAAACTGTACAAGTTGGTGCCTCGAATTCTGTTCAACGTCCAGGCATGCAACAACGCACTGTCACACAAACGTCACCATCGTCGGGACGCATGATAATACCCAGACAAGGTTCCTCTAATATCACTAACAATAACCAGCGCGTTGTACAGCAAAGCAAAGCTGTAACTCCAGAACAAAAAATATTACAGCTATCCAAGTCGGGAGACCTGAAAGTGACAAAAAAGGTTATGACTAGGGATGATGTTGTAGCCCAAAGGCAACAACACCAACAACAGCAACGACTAAGGCAACAGTCTCAAGTACACATACAGAAAGTGCAGCAGTTAAGTGGCCCGGCTCAACGTAGCACGCCTGTAACTCAAAGAAAGCAAACAATACAGCATGTTCAGCAACAACAGCAAATTGTGCAGCAACAAGAAGAAGAACCACAGCATCAAGCTCAACTGTGTCCCATAACGGGTAATATAATCGGTCAAGAAGATCAGCAGCAACAACAAACCAGCACAGTTTTACAAACGCAATTAGTAACAGAACAACATCATCAGCAACAACAGATCCATAATTTATTAAATCAAGATCAACAACATAATCAACAGCAACAACAATTGCATGATATTGACCCAAACCTACTTCTTACCCAAGATCAAATGCTGACCAATGAAGATGGCACTCCTCTGTTGGTGACTGGCGAAGATGGCACCGTCTATCAAGTTGCCGGCAAAAATGCCGAAGGTCAAACGATTCTGGTAACACAAGGCCCAGATGGTGAACAGCAATTTGCTTATGTAGCAGCCGCTGAGGGTGAAACTGAAAATCAAGTACTTACCCTAGACAATGCTGTTGCTGAAGCAGTTGCACAACTCCCAGCCGAACAGCAAGCTGAAGCTCTGGCAGCTGCAGCTGGTGACGGCAGTGGTGGGCAATATTTGGTTAAGACCACACAAGAAGATGGCACCACTCAAGTAGTGACCATGACGGAAGCGGAATTAGCCCAACATCAGGCTCTAGCTGCAGCACAACAGCAGCAGCAACAAATTGCCAATGCCCAGCCCGGCGCTACCAGTCAATTGTGCATACAAACGGGTGATGGCTCTGACGGCCAAGAAGCGAATATACCGGCTGAAGTTGTACAGGCTGATTTACCATCGCCAGGTAAATGATGAAATAAAATTATAATATATTTTTTTTTTCAAATCTTTTTTTTTTTTTTTTTTTTTGCTTTTAGGTGGAACTCGTCGCGTTGTTCTTTTATTGCAAGACGGTACCTTTATGATGACAGAAATGCATGATGATGAATTTAAGGCTCTTAATATTGCTGCTTAAAGAAGACTCTACCAACAAATATGAACAATTTTTTTCTCCATTTAAAAAAGGTAAAACTATCCCTGCTTTAAATTTACATGGCAGACAATGTAATTAAATTAGTAATTTATAATATAAAAAACAATTAGAAATTAAAGATTAAAATACGTAAACGTTTATTAATTTTTGGTTTACTTATAAAATAGAGATAACCGAAATCAGTTTGTAAATTATACATTTTATTAATTTCAGTTTTCTTTAAGTTTTTAAATTGATATTTTTACTTTTAAAACACAAACCTACAATCTGAATCATTTACTACCAGTAGTTTTATTTATCCATTAAGTGGATATATTAAATAATTAAAAATAGTATATAATAGTGTCAAACCCTATTTAAACTCACAATGAAAAATATAATAAAATTTAAAAAAATAGTTTAACATATATGTAATTCTTGATAACTTTATTACAATAATACCCAAAATATTAAATAATAAATAATGATAATAAATAAATAAATAATAATTAAAATACTTATTTTATAAGTTCATAAGTATACTTTATAAAATATTATTTTTTAACTAAAAATATTAATTTAAAATAAAAATAGATTAAAAATAAAAATTTTAATTTGAATTGTTATTGAAAGCAATTTAGGCTAAAACTTTATTTTAGCTAAACAATAGCATGTTTTCTAACAGGAACTAAATTGCATAGAACTAAAAAATTGGCTATTCCATGCAAACGCATTAAAAAAATTTGGAAAACCCATCTGGCAGGCTTGTATCTTGTGTGTATCTAGGATGAGGTAAATTAAATCTACGATCAGTTTTTTTAATAAGCTGCCAGATGAATTTTGGATATTATGCTTTTAGTGAATTTTGTATTCAAAACATTTGTGCATTTATTATTCTTTTAACTTTTTATAAACTTAGCTATAAAAAATCCTACTGTATCGATTTTATTATCAGCTGGACCAAAACGTTGTAGCTTAGAACTATCAGACTCACTCAAACCCGGGCAGGGCCAAGAAGGTCCTCCATAGAAAGGTGTGGCAGGCTGTAATGTCAGCTCCGGAAACTTTTCCAAAGCCCACGCTACAATTTCTTCATTTTCAGCTATATTAACAGTACATGTGCTATAGACCAATACACCTCCAGATTTGAGTAAGAGTGCAGCATTAAAAAACAACTGCTTTTGAACTTTAGCATATGACTCAAGCATTTTAGATGTCATATTACTAGACAACAACGGACGGTTGCCTAAAGCACTACAGGGAGCATCTAATAAAATACGATCAAAGGTTTGTGATTTAAAAGGTGGTTTTAAATCTTCTGTGTTACTAGTGCAGCCTTCAGCATATGATTTTGTAGAATCAAAAGCATAAGCTTTGATAGACCGTAATTGATTCGCAACAATTTTATCTTTGACCAGTGTGATTTTCGATTCCGTTTTATCTAAAGCTATTATAGTTCCTCTATCCTTCATCAATTCCGCCAAGTGGGTAGTTTTGTTACCGGGTGCGGAACACATATCCAAAATAATTTCATCCTTTTGGGGATCCAATACTCTACCACATACAATAGAAGGTAGGTTTTGTAGCAACACTTCTGAATTACTTAAATCACCTATCGAGGGTATTCCCGATATGGTGTTAATCATTTCTACGGCTTTGCCCAGTAAAGGCCCCTTGGGTTTATATATTTGATAGCGCTGCATTAAAACTTTACCCTGTCCCAAATATACTTTTTTATTTGATTCAAAACGAACATTTAAACCTTTTTTACATTTATGTGATAAATCTGCAAAAACATTCACAAAGTCTCCAATTTTTGTACCCGATTCCATGGCCACTACTCCGATCGCATAAATATGAGCTCCTCTTAATACTGCCGCACCACAGCAGGTGTCCACAATGACTTCTTTTTGTTGTTCATTGGGTTTAGGTGATATATCGGTAGAACCTATATATAAAAGTTCGGGTAAATCTGGTAAAGTATAAATTTTTGGTGGTATTTCATATCGTTGTTTTAAAATTGTAACTACTTGGTTTTGAAAGGAATCGGTCGATGATGTTAAAAGATTTACGCGATAAGTCGTAGTTGTGGGAGAACGACAGAGCCATGGTAGTAAGTCTTCCAATAAGTTCAACTAAAATTACAGTATTTGATTTTTTTATTTACTAACAATAACAAACAGTAACAATAACAGAGTAATTAAAGCTTATTTAATGCAATATTTTGAACATAAGGATTTATTAATTTTTTTTATGAATAAATATTTGGTGGTTAGAAATGTTTCAAAACAATAAAATAAAATGTACAAACAGGTCATCCGATTCAAAATTAAAATTTTTCAAATTTGTATGCATTGTAATTCGAATATTTTTTCCTTCGAATCGAATTACGGAGTTAGGTAGGTAGATAGATAGTGAGGCTGGTGCAACCAACCAGAGACCAATACGGTTCATTGTGATGCCTTAATATAGAAATAAAAAAAAGGGGAATTACTTCCCAGACAAAAAAATTTTCTAAATATAAATAGAAAATATATATGTAATACATAACAATTGGCTGATCACAATAAAATCTGCAACCTACAGCAAAGTTATAAGCCAAGCAGGCCATATATTAAAAATCGAAAACGTTTCAATGTGGAACATACATTATTTGTTTTTTAATACTATTTTTGTCATATTATTTATTTATTTCAGGTGTTAGATTTTAAAACGTTCTTTTACGTTTACGATTCAGTTTTATTGAAAAAATACAACTCTATTATTCGTTGCATCTTTTGATTTGACATTTATTACCATTTTACTTTGTATTAAAATTTTTATTTAATGTCATTCGGTAGTGTGTGTTAAATTAGCAGAAAGAAAACACTTTCCACGTCCAAAGAACAATCAAGCAAAAGTTAACTTAAAATTGGTATTAACAATTAAGTTAGTAAAAACTTATTAACACGAACAAAATACTTACATTCCCTCTGCAAAGTTGTGATTCAACAAGTGGACAACGTAAAAAAGGTGATTTTGGATAAAACATATTTTTGTTGTGCATGAGTGTATGTAACCTGTATAACAGAAAAGAATAGAAGCAAAAAGATTTTTAATTGACGCCATATTTATTTCCTTACAAAATTCACCACTTTTTTAACATAAACCGGTGTATATCAATTAATAAGACATCTGGTAACATAAATTGTGGTTATATAGCTGTTGCGTTCTTGCATTTATTGTTGAAACACGACGTGGCAGCTTTTTTGTGATTTTCTAATTAATTTTGTATAGACATCTCTTTCGGCTTTTCGGTAAGGTATTTTTTTTGTGTGTACACTGTTCTCTTGTCATTGTCGGTTTTCATTGTAAAAGTTTATTCAATGCTCCCGTTTTTAAATTAATTTTCATCAGTTTTTTTTTATAATTCTGCACAAATTGTGTAAACTTTATCTAAATAATTGGTGCGTATAAAAGAAAATTGTTTTCAGTTATGTATTAAGTTGTGAATTGGAACATCTTAAAAACATTGGATTTTTATGTGGTTTAATAGCTTTGTCTGCATCAGTGAATTCATTTAGTTACACCATGCATGGAACTCTTGTTTTCTCTTTTTTTCTGCTGCGATAAAAAATTGCAATTTTTGCAATTTGTTTTGAAAAATGAACGTTGCCACTTAAATTTTTTTAATTTAAAAGATTGTAATTTTCAATTTATCAGGTGCGATATATCTTCTTTTTCTTTAACATTTATTATCAAGTCACTACGAACGAAAAATACTTTTTTTTTTTAGAATATGGCACCTCTCTTTTTAGTGCATTCGTTTTTTATTCGCTATCGTCACTAATTGTCACCATTGTTTCCTGATATCAGAAAGAAAAAATATTGGAAAAAAATTGTGAAAGCTAAATAATTTGAAGCGAAAAGTAATAAATTGTTAAATAATATAAACCTAAGTTAATCTTGCATTTTTAATGCTTGAATTGTGAAAAGTGTTAACAGTAAGAAATAGAAAGTAATAAAGGCTTTAAATTTTGTTTCTCGAATTTGTATGTGTTGGCTTTTTGAAAGAACTACAATTTGTGATTGTTGCTAAAATTAAAAAAAAAAAAACAAGTGTGAAAATTATTAAATTTTATGGCGGATTTTTATGCAAAAATATTTAAAATTGTTTAAACTATACGTCGCCGTCATTTTTTGTGGTGAATTACAAATTTTTTTAAGCAATGTTTTTGTGTCTTAAACTTTTCAAATCTCTGTTTTACTATTTTTTTCACCACTATTAAGTATAGTTTTTCTTTATGTGACGTAGGGTGGTGCTGTTGGTAAAAAGAAAAACGTAAAGTAAATTAACTTAATGATATAAAAGTTTTTTAAATATTAAAAAAAAAACGTTTATTACGCTAAAAAATATAAATGTTCTCCATTTAGTGTTTAAATCATTTTAATTAAATTTGAAGGCGGCGTCTTCTATAAATATATTTAGTTTGAAGCATACATCCGTCTTGAAAAAAAGTTTAAAAAAGGGAAACCAAATATAGAATATGTATTTTATTTAACCAATAAATTATTTTTAATGTTAAAAATGTATATTTTTTTTATTAGACATTTATTATAACCCAACACAAAGTTGCTGCTGACTCACTTAAACACATTTTGTTACTAGCATTCTTTAACCCTTTCATTCCGAATTTTTTTAAAAAATTAATTGGAAAATGTTTAATTTATTAAAAAATCATCAAAACTGATATTTTTAGCATTATTATTTATTTTTTTAAATATGAATTAATGTGGGTATATCGTTCTTGGATTTTTGGTATCACTTGATCGGAGTTACTAGATTTGCTGTAATTAGAAGTTCAGTATTTATTTATTTTTAATAAAAGTGCTGGCAAAATAATAAGTGATTATTTTTTTTTATAGGTACTCAGAACCAAGGCAAATTTATCATCAGGTTTTATTGATTCGTCAGCTGTCAAAGTCGATGGATAAAAAACAATGTTCTCTTTTCTCTCATTTATTCTAATGATAAACCCTCCGAACTGTGATTACCTTATGAATAAATATGCCTTGTTCAGTACAATAATGCAGGGTACACTTATACAGGTGGCGGTGCCAGCACAATTAATTATTTTTTGTGTTCCAATGTTGGTCAAACTCCATATATAAACAAGTAAGAGCACTATATTCGGCTGTGCCGAATCTTTTATACCCACCACCAAATTTGTGTACATTTAAAGCACAATATTTATTATTTTGTAAATCGCTATGAAATAATCTCTATAATAAAATATGTATCACTTTCTTTGTAGAGGGTGGTTAAATTTTAAGGGCCCATGTTGAAGGTGAACTACACCTAATCTTTAAATTTGTTTTCTGCATTTCATTTAACATTTCTCAATCTCAAACTTATTCAATTTGATCCGCGGAAAGATACGCAAATGAGCAACGCTTTAAAGTTATTCAGGTTTTTTATAAAAATGGGCGTTCAAATCAAAATGCATTTTGTGCACTTCGTAATTCTTTTGATCAACATAATCGTTCAAATTCGTCCACAATCGGGAGAATTGTAAAAAATATTTAAATTTCTGCAAAACAGGTCTGTATAAAGTGTTAGAAAATCTGTAAATGCCTTCTTAGTTCGTTGAATGGAAACCACTGCTGGTTTTTGCGATAGTGTGGCAAAATACACTCAACCTCGCCTCATCATCATGCCCAACAATTGAGCATCAACATTGTCATTGAAAATTTGGACCATCAGATAGAGGAGTGGCGCCAAGGATGGGGGGCCATTTGGCCGATATTTTGTTATATACATAATTGAACCATACACATATTACCACTACAAAAAGAAATAATAAAAAATTTCCTAAATAATTTGTGTTTTATTTAAATTCAACATAAAATTTAACCACCCTTTATAACTTCAATATGCTACTAAAATGCTTTTGTAAATGTAGTCTTTCAATGAAAGTGGGCGTTAAAGTAGGCGTTTTAATAAAGTTTCTGCTCTTAAATACAACTTAGATATTTCAATATAGTCCTTTATTTTCCCAAAAACTTTGTCAATAGAGAAATTACATGAATTTAAGATAAACCGTTATATGGGAGGAAGGCGTTAAAGTGGGCGTGTCACCTTAACTTTTTTGCACAACAATAGCATTGATTACAAGGATATACGTAGCAAATTTGATCATCATACCTCTAATTTTGGAGGTTTTATGAGCTTTCAAATTTCATTAACGGTATATAACGTGAAAAGTGGGCGTTATAGTAGGCGTGTCAAAGTTGTTTTTGCGAATGGGCACAACTTGGGTGTTTCAATACAGTCCTTTGTTATTCCAAAATTTTTATTAATAGAGAAATTATATGAATTTTATGTAAAACGTTATATGGGAGGTGGGCGTAAAAGTGGGCGTGGCACCTTAATTTTCTGGCATAGTAATAATATCGCCCAGGGGGATATACGTAGCAAATTTTATCATCATATCTCTAATTTTGGCGGTTTTATGAGCTTTTAAATTTCATTAACGGTATATAACGTGAAAAGTGGGCGTTATAGTAGGCGTGTCAAAGTTGTTTTTGCGAATGAGTACAACTTAGGTGTTTCAATATAGTCCTTTATTATTCCAAAATCTTTATTAATAGAGATATTATATGAATTTTAGGTAAAACGTTATATGGGAGGTGGGCGTAAAAGTGGTCGTGGCACATCGATTTTCCGTTACAAAAAAGCCTCTCACTAAAAAGCAAAGTGTGCAAAATTTCAGAGTCGTACATCGAATTTTGTTCCTTTTATGACGTTTTTGTTTTTAAATATACCGAAAAATACACTGTGCGGTATAAATTTTCGTACATTTTGATCGATAACTCCTCTCCTAATGCATAGATTTAGATAATTTTTGGTGAAAAATATTGTTTTTACTCGGGAAATATATATTCGAAGTTTTATGAATCTACGTTAATGCGTTTGGACACAATTCCATTTTATTCGATGTTCGAAGGACGCGGTTTTTTCGACCTACTCTTGCTTTTCGAGCTATAACTCTCTTCCTAATATTCCGATTTAGCCCATTTTCAATACCAAACAAACCTTGTCTATAAGAAAGATTCTGGCAAAATTTGAGCCCCCTAGCTTTTTCGGTGCGACCTCTATCGTGCTTTCAACAGACGGACGGACATAGCTAGATCGTCATCAAATCAAACCCTGATTCAGAATATATATACTTTATGGGGTCTAAAATGGATATTTCGATGTGTTACAAACGGAATGACAAAATGAATATACCCCCACCATTTTTTTGGTGGCGGGTATAAAAAGATTTCAGTGCCAAGAATTGCCGAACTCCATATATAAAAAATAGAGATACAAATTGCTTTCGTTTACGCTATCACCATAAGTAATTACAACATGCTATAACATAGTTACATTATTAAATTTTTTAAACTAAGTAAGTTTAAAACTTCATGTTTCTCTTATTCTCAGATGAACATCTCACACGCATTGACTAAAAACAAACATTTAAGGCTCGCTTTATCTTTTAAGCAAAGTGGTTTTGTTAAGGCTTGTTTAATGGGTGTCCAAATTTAAATTATCAATTGAAATTACTACCTAGAGGACGAATGTTGTTTCGGAAAATTAATGGTTTATATGTTAAAAATATGTGGTTTTAAAAGGATTTCAAAGAAATGAGCTGATACCTATCAAAAACAACAGTTTATTGAAAAACTGGGCCTTTAATATTATCTACTTACCATTTTTTTTTTTTTTTACTTAGGTTTTTTATTACTATGCAATAATTTTGTCTGACCCAATTGGATTATATTACTTTGTGGAATTGAATAAATAAAACGTGATTGAGAGCCTGCCAAACCAATAGGGGGTCACTTGACACACATAATTTTCCATTTCACAAAAAGTGAACTAAAAATATTTTTAATAGGTACCTATATAAAAATGAAAAGGTATCTCAAATTTGGACACTTACAATAGCAAATACATAAGTATTTCTTTGCTAATTATAACAAACCTAAAAAATTAAACCAACCGCTATAAAAACAGTTTTACATTGGAGTTGGTTCAAACGGTGAATTTAGTACCTACTTCATTTTATTTAAAAACCTTTTTTTTTTTAATTGTTAGATAGCATATGAGATTGTGCATATTCCAGTAAAAGAGATTTGAATTTAGGAATTTAGTAAGAAAATATCATTAAATTTTACGACAAAGTATTCCAAATTCTCAATACTCGAATATAAAACGATTTCGTAAGAGCGTTTAAAAGTCTAATTGGAAAAATTGTATGTGAATTAAACGATAAAAGCTAAACTTTTCAGTTATGTACTCGGAACAACCTCTTAGATTTATAAAAAAAATAACACCCTGTTGTTTTATTATTTCGGCTTGAGGTCATTATATAAATAATAAATAAAATTCAAAAACTTTAATTTTATTTTTATTTATTTATTTTTATATTTCTCCTATATTTCGGTCAAAATCTCTGACCATCATCAGGGGGATCTGGTGTTTTTAAAATATACAAAAAAAAAAAAAAAACATTAAAAAACACAAAATATTTTACACAAACAAATTTAATATTTACATTTTCAATAAATAAATAACAAAAGTTAAAAAACTCGGACAAATTTAACACCTCACTAATCAAGTTCTCTCTGATTTGTGTTTGTCTATTGCATGTTTATAAATTTTTGCACACTTTTCTGTGTCTTTCTTAAAATTTAATGTCTTTTCTGTCTCTTGATCAATTATATGCAGCATCTCAAGTGTAAATCTCTTCTTGTAGTTGTGTTCTCCCACCAATATATCTACATTATTAAAATTTGGTTTATGTCCAGTTACAGTACAGTGGGCTGCCAATGCAGTTTTTTGTTCTAATGGTTTATTAGTAGCCTTTTCATCTGACTTATGTGCTGCAAGTCTGGTTTTTAATTTGTTTTTTGTCGTGCCAACATATACTTTTCCGCATGCGTCAGTTTTGTCTCCATTACAGTGTATTCTGTAAACTAAATGCGATTTTTCCTCCTTTTCAATCTTAGATTTCATATTGCTAAAAAGTTTTCTTGTAGTATTTTCAGTTTTAAAAGCTAATTTATATTTTTCCCGATTATAAATGTTGGAATGTTTAATTCTTTCGGAAAAGTCTTCTACATATGTCATAGTCTTATAAATTATTGGTGGTCGTTCCTCTTTAGTTGTTCCTTTTGCTATCGTAGTTTTTACTCTGTTAATTAGTTCATTAATAGTTTTATTTGGAAAATCATTTTTACTTAATATGTACCCTATTTTGCAGATATTTATTGGGTGGAAAACTTTGTCACTTATTTCCAGAACTCTCTTAATGAAGTTGGTCGCTGTATTTATAATTGTTCTTCTTGGATGCTTTGAGTAGAAATTTATTAATCTACCAGACGCCATCGGTTTTTGGTACCAGTCTAGCTTAAGTATGTCTCCGTGTCTAACTATAACCGAATCTAAATATGCAAGTTTGTTATCTGTTTCCTTTTCCAACGTAAATTGTATTTGTCTATTAAATTCGTTCAATGTATTCAGGGTTTCTTCAATACCATCTCTCTTAACGATTCCAAACAAATCATCCACATATTTAGTAAAAATCCTTGGCTTTCTCTTCATCTTCCCTATTGATACATTTAATAGTTCTTCCATAATTATGTCCGCAATGACTGGTGAAGCTGGAGATCCCATGGGCATTCCTTTATTTTGTTCATAGTATTTATCTTCATACTTAAAATATCTTGTTTCTTTAATACAAAACGTTAGTAGTTCTAAGAATAAATCTTTAGGTATTCGTGTGTGTTCTTTTAGTAAGTGCCATTTTCGTTCAATAGTTTTTAACGCCATGTTAACTGGAATACTTGGGAAGAGTGAAATTACGTCAAAGGAAACAAGTACTTCATCTTCATATATATAAGAATTATTTACTCTGTTTTTAAATTCTATTGAGTCTTTTACATTATATGTAGAGCCCATTGTCAAGTTTTTTAAAATTGTAGTCAAATATTTGCATAATTCGTAGGAAAAAAAAAATAAAATAACACCCTAATATTAATAAAATTATTGAAAGAAGATTTAAGAAAATTAAAAGAATGTAAAGAAATATAATCCCTTATTTTAAATTTAAAGACATATCGAATAAATCTGTATCAATTTATATATTCCCGTTACATAAGTCCTAACTCCTGATAATATTTCAGTACAGTATAAAATTTGCGGTATTATTGAAACTATTGCAATTTGTCTTCTTACTAAATTAGGAACATAAATATTTAAGAAATAAAGCCTTGTCAAAAGAAACTCGTGACGATAAAAAGTCAATGTGTGAAGAAAAAGTTGTCAAAAGTAAAGCCCGAACATTTTATTTTACTAACTAACACTATTAGAATAAAATCAAAACCCCATAAGTTTCGTCTTTACTGGATAGACACAGAACCCATTATTAGACGCCCATGAATCAACACAACGAAATTACATTTTTGATGGGAAAATCCAACATAATTTATCAATTTAAATATAAAGTAGCTAAGAGTGCATTACCCTATCAAATGCTTAAGAGAATTCAACAGAAAGGTATACAATGCTCTACGACAGTCTAGAAAGTCTGATTAAATCAGTTAACTATAATAGAAGAGTTATAGTGCTGAAGCTCCGTTAAACCTGATTGAGTGGGATGAATCAGCGACCTTCGATCCAAATACTAAACTATTTGGTCTTTTAAAATATTCTTCATTACTAATTATTATTTTATTTGACCTTTTTTGTTAAAATGTAATAGTTTATTTAAGCTTAGGTCTTTTTCTAAAAAAAATTTTTTGTTCTATTTTATATTTGATCAATATTTCGCTACCTCTTTGTGTAGCACCATCAAGATACAAGTTTTTATTATATATTCGGTTTTTGTTGGTTTAGTGTCTTGATATTAGGTTTTTTTTTATAAATTTATAGTTTGATTAACAAATTGAAAATAACAAAAAAAAAATTATTTTTTTTTAGTTAAATAAACATATTTTTCATTACCTTAGACAAGAGAGGAAGTATTTTATATTACATATTATATGTTCTTATTTATTTATTTAAAGTTCGGTAACCTAGCCTCTAGGCCATAATCGGTTACAAACTTCTACTAAAAACATTTACAATGCTTTTTACTTAAACTATAAAAATATGTAATAATTTTAAATATAAAAACAAAGGAAATAAATTTCTTTCTATTTGTATATTTGCTTAAGTCAATATTTATTAGTCTGCCTCAAGTAAATTTTTAATTTTCTTATGAAAATATTAAATTAACATAAATTTGTCCAATAATAAGCATATTTTTTTCTCAGCATTTATATCAAAAAAGAAAATTCTGTATCACGAAAAACCTGCACGTCGTTGCGAAGAAGTCAATTAATAAACAAGTAAGAGCGCTATATTCGGCCGTGCCGAATCTTATATACCCTTCACAACGTGTAGTCATGCAACAACAGTAGTTTGTGTCACCATTCATCCCATACATACATACTTATAAAAACATCACATTGAAAAATTATAAATTCACGTATGTATGTTAAAAAAACAAACAAAAAAATATAAAAAAAAATTTAAAAAAAAAATTGAAAAAAAATGTTTATATATAGAATATATATAAAACAAAAAAAAATTAAAAAAAAATTAAAAAAAAATAATAATTAAAAAAAAATAATAATAAAAATATATATAATATATTAAATAAAAAATAAAAAAAAAAAAAAATTAAAAAAAAAATTTGTTTTTTACTCAGCTGGGATTCGATGCCACGTTTTCCCTAACCAGTATACACGTTTGTATGTATGTATGTTGTTGTTGTAATGTTGTTTTTGTGAAAAAAAATCGAGGTGGTCGTGGGTTTTTGCTCATATCTCAGTTGTTTATGAACCGATGTTTCTGATTTTCAATACCGATCTACTCCCGAATATTTCTGATATTTTAATACCTTACCTGGGTCCAACCTATGTCGGGGGGCTTAAAAAAGTTGATTTCAACATACACACGGACAGACTGACAGGGCTTAATCGACTCCCCTATTCATAAGCTCTCAGAATATATATACTTTATGGGGTCGGAAATGAAAATTGTAGAAATTTCACACGGAATGACAAACCTATATATACCCTTTTTCACTGTGTGAAGGGTATAAAAATGCCGCTAGCAACACTATTTCAGTCATCGGTGAGCCAAAAAATCCCAACGTTGCTCATGCGTAAATCGATTCATTTCGTTCAGCGGATATAATATACTGAATTTTGTGATAGAATAGAATGACATAAGAATTGTCAGTTTCGAAATGACCGCTGGTTCAAATTTAAACCAATAAATCGACCACCCTTTAGTATAAGAGGCAATAAGCAGATTAAACGATTACCGCTAATATTTTTTAATGTATATTTTTATTGTAAATATTAATAGTTTTATTTTTTTATATAAATTTCAGATAAATTTAAATAAAATCGCGTAGAGCTCAAATTACCAAATAATATACATATACTCCCTGGTAATTTGAATATAGGCTTGAAAATAATTCCAATAAAAGTTTAACTTTTTATATATCAATACAATAATTAAATAAACAATACATTACCATCTTAAACACCAACAACAGTAGACGAAAATATGGGGAATGTCTTTGCAAATTTATTTAAAGGTCTCTTTGGTAAAAAAGAAATGAGAATATTGATGGTCGGTTTAGATGCTGCTGGTAAAACCACAATTTTGTATAAACTTAAATTAGGCGAAATTGTAACAACGATACCTACCATTGGTAAGTAATACTTTTCATATCCTTTACCTGTTAAATTAATATTTTATCTTGCTAAAGGTTTTAACGTTGAGACTGTAGAATACAAGAACATTAGCTTTACAGTGTGGGATGTGGGCGGCCAAGACAAAATTCGTCCATTGTGGAGGCATTACTTCCAAAATACACAAGTTAGTTCTCATCCAAGTCTAGATTTAAGTTATAAAAAAATATACCTTGTGTATAAATGTATTTTTTTTTATATATATAAACTTTTTAGGGTCTCATTTTCGTCGTTGACAGCAATGACAGAGAACGTATTGGTGAAGCGAGAGAAGAACTTATTCGTATGTTGGCGGAAGATGAGCTAAGAGATGCTGTTTTACTTATTTTTGCTAACAAACAGGTATGGAAAACAATTTTTACAAAATATATACATATTTTTAGTCCGTAACAAATTTCCGGTAAATATGAACTAATTTAAACAGAGTTCTCTTGAAAAATAATTCGTTATAATGCCTACATATTTTCAAATTAAAAAATTTGTCTTTTTATTTTCATAACTATTATTTACCCAACATGTTTTTTTTACATTAATTTTCTTCAATATATCGCATTATGTTTATGTACTTTTCTATACACACTTTTTAACTTTATCGTCTTGGTAGTATTTTTATATCTATTTAATTGATAAGAATTTTCTATCATAGATAAGGATAAATTCCTATAAATGTTAAAAGTAACAGGCGTGTGTGTTTTTATATGTATGTACATACATATATATTAACGAAAAAATTAACATATGCTATAAATCGTATTAGTGAGGACGATTTATGTACATGTGTTTCAGTTTAAAGCATAAACTTATTAAAATGCCTCTGACAGGTTGCCATATAAAAGTGATTTTACATGTTTACAACTGGTGACGAAGTGAATTAGGTAAAAACGCTAATTATTTTAACATTAGCGTGTTATTGGAGATCATGTGTTTACATAAATATATTATTGAACTGCACTCCGTTCTAATAAGTGCATAGAAATCATGCATATTTGATCAAAAGCAACTGAGGTTTCATGAGTTAATTTGTCTTTAAATGTCAAAGTCTATAGATAAAAAACAAAATCTTTCTTATTTTAAATATATAAACTTATTGTTTTTAATTTTTTTCTTCACTTATTTTGAATATTAGCTGCAAAAATCAATAGATAAAATAATTCGCTTTTTTTCATTTATTTCAAATGTCAAACATCATATATAAAAATTAAAAACAAAAAAATTCTCCGAACTGAAATTACCAGGTTTGCGTTTACATATTTTTAAAGAAATTTAATTATATTTTATTTGGTTGTTGGGTTTAAGCTGATCTATATGCATTTCACTGGTGCTTATGCCAGATCATCAGTAGACCTTTTACCCAAATTCTTGAAAAAGTTTTAAAATGTTATAAGTTTTATTTCAAAATTCTTATTAACAAAATAAGAATTCAAAAATAAAACGAAAAACTATAAAAAACTTCCTCAAAAACCCAACCAACATTTTTTTCTTATTAAAGTATTTTATTTTTCTTATCCATTTCACATTTGGCTAACCGTTGGTTAACACTAAATGTGTATAAATGGCAACCGAAAAATAAAATTTTTCATTTTTAAATAATTTACTTAATTATTCGGGATATGCTCCCAACTAATTTTTCAATATTTTATTTGGTTGTTTGGTTTAAGCTGGTCTATATGCATTTCACTGGTGCTTATGCCAGATCATCAGTAGACCTTTTACCCAAATTCTTGAAAAAGTTTTAAAATGTTATAAGTTTTATTTCAAAATTCTTATTAACAAAATAAGAATTCAAAAATAAAACGAAAAACTATAAAAAACTTCCTCAAAAACCCAACCAACATTTTTTTCTTATTTATGTATTTTATTTTTCTTATCCATTTCACATTTGGCTAACCGTTGGTTAACACTAAATGTGTATAAATGGCAACCGAAAAATAAAATTTTTCATTTTTAAATAATTTACTTAATTATTCGGAATATGCTCCCAACTAATTTTTCAATATTTTATTTGGTTGTTGGGTTTAAGCTGGTCTATATGCATTTCACTGGTGCTCCTCCTGGAGCCAAATTACGGCATTCGATATCGATTGAAAATGACAGAATTCTTATTAGAATACAATACAAAATGCAAGGAAAACTTTCACGTTCCATTGCAATTTCGATCGATATCGAATACCGTAATTTGGCTACAGATATGGTTCCACTGTAAACACGCTTTAGTCGGTGATTAGTGTTGTGTTTTTAGAATAAAAACGATTGCTTTGAGTGCAAATTTTCATTTGTTTGTTTTGTTATTGTAACAAACAAATACACACAAAACTCACTCAACGAGATCGCGTGAATTTTATTACATTGCGCCGCATGGATTGTTGGTCAAAATGATTGATTACTGTCAAAACAAAGATAAAAGTGATTAAAAACCATAAAATGTGAATCAATCTTCTGTTCTTATACTTCTAACTCATAGCTAGAGCAGGGCAAAACTAGTAATAACGTGAAAGATAGTCGCAAACACAGAAGAGATTTGGCTTAAAACCTAAGAGTAAAATAGATGATATTTACGTCCAAATAATGCTGGCGATTAAACCGTATCACAGTTTCACAGAACGAGAACTGACACTCAGATTTGTATAACAACATTGTGTTTTCTAAAAATCTGCGTTAATAAACCACTACAGTAATTAAAACTATCATAACAAAGTAATTTTAAATGGTACCAAAATGTTCTTTTAAAATGACAATTTTTTATCAATTAAATATAATTCTTTCTACATATTTAATTTTTTAATCTCATTTAAGGATCTGCCAAATGCAATGAATGCAGCCGAAATCACTGATAAACTCGGTCTTCACTCTCTTAGAAACCGCAATTGGTACATTCAGGCGACGTGTGCAACCAGTGGCGATGGTCTCTATGAGGGTCTTGATTGGTTGTCTAATCAACTTAAGAATGCTAATCGTTAAATAAACAAAATTGTCGTCATCGTATATTTTCTTCAGTCCGCAGCAGTAAAATAAAAAAAAAATAATGATTAAAAATAAAAATAAAGAAAAATCAACCACAACAAATAATAATTCAAATATAAAATACAAAATATAAGAAACAATTTTGGTTTAAATATTATAATAAAAAAAAACACTGAAAAATAAAGTTAATTAAACAAAAAAACCTGCATCAAAACACGAAAGTTAGTCGAGAACTTTAACAACAAATATTTCTCCAAATTATTTAAGGCAGTTGTAAAAAAGTAAGCTTAAATAACAACAAAAAAACTTAATTTTTAGGCTTAAAACAGACACACACAAAGGAATATAAAAAAACAGAAAACCCGTCATCTTTTTTAATAAATTAATGTTTACAACAGAAATAAACTTATTAAAAAAAAATTGTATGTTAAAACAATTATAAATGAAAGAAGGAACAATATAACTATAAAAAAATACGGAATTAAAAAATAAAACCAACACTTTTCTAAGTATAATTTTATGCTCTACATTTAATTTTTTTAATTTAAATATTCATACATATATTTAAAATAATGTAATATTTTTTCTTAAAAAATATTTAACTACGTTTTGTCTTTTTATTTCTTTTGCTTTAATATTTAATTAGTGTTGTTTGTGCTCCCTTCTACGTTTCTCTGTTAAATTTTTTTTATCTAAAATGTCAATATTTAAATGTTTTTTTTTTAATTTTTTTCTCTAAAATTGTATTACTAATTTTTATTTGCTACAAACTAACATCAAACAACATTCTACAGCCAACCAACTACTACAACACATACTTTATATTTAAATATAATTAAAAATAAAAAGTAAAATTAAATTTAAATAAAAGAACTGTGTAATAAAAGTATTAAATTTTGTTTCTCGTACTCAGAATGATTACCTAGAAGATTTAGTGACTATAAACTAACAATTTATTTCCGTAATATAAAACCTTTATCAGTTACATATATTTTTTTTCTAGTCCCCGACAACTTTTGACAAGATTTTTTTAAGTTTTCACACTGCTTAATTATGAAAAAAAAGTAATAAAATAACGTATCTTTATTTCTTCTTGGTAAGGATAAGCTTTATTTTTGTTGCTACCTAACAAAAAAATATGAATGGATTTTCAAAGGGTTCCACTGATGATGAAGTGATTAATTTAGACGAAACACTAATAACACAGTACAACACATGATTTGCCAACTCAATTCTGTTAACTGTATGTGAAATTAGACCCAAAAAGAAGAATTTCTGCATCATTCGTTTTGTCTTCTTACCTGCGATTTGAAGTTAGTACTATCGTATAGGGGAATTTATCACGTTTTAGGCCCTGTTGTTTGACATAGCTCGACAACCACTAGCCCAATTTAGTTGAAATAAATTTTAAAAAATTAAGAATTACAATTCCCTTAATCTGTTCATATATTGTTTTCCTATACAAGTAATACTTTCGAAGTTAAAAATGAATGTATGAAGGGAAAAAATTATTTTTTGCCTAAAAATTTAAATTTTTTTTTTTAAATACATAAAAAATCCAAAATGGAAAAAAGTTTCAAGTCTAGTTATTTTTTCGCAAAGTCACATAACGTATGAGCAAAATGAGACAAAGATCATAAAAATCGATGCACGCGTTTCGCTTTTATTCGCAATTGAGTAAATGTATGAATTTCAAAAATCAGTTATAGCCACCACCCTTAAAATAAAAATTAAAAAATTATCATGAAAAAAAAAACTTTATTTATAAAAACTTAATGAAAATAAAATAATATGCAATTAATACGCAATATAATATGCATAAAAACAAAAAAAAATGGGCGCATATTTTAAGGGCGGCTGGCTATATACCTGATTGTTATGGGTTCATCTTAACCGGCACTATAGTGAACCGCCTAGCTCATCCAATTATTCCCTTGGGCGTGTTCCATCCCTCACTATAGTCCATGAACACAAACAATTAATATTTCAACATAAAAAAAAACAAAATTACACTCACAAAGTAACATGTCTGGAACGGGAGCATGATGTACCACTCCAACCGCCCACCCTACCATGGTCACTTACCTCCGTACCTACATTATCGGTGACCCCTTTACATTGCAACACTGGTTACACTTACCACACCTCAGCAACTCACATTAAATTCTTCACTCAATCATTTTCTATAAGTTAGATATACATGTATTTCATAATAAGATCATTATTAGTAATAAATTAACAAAAATAAAAATATATATATATAACTAAATATTAATAATGTTTCGCGTTTCTTATCACAAATAAAAGTTATTTCCTCTTTCTAAAACTATAGGTATTTACTTATACAAATTTTCTTAATCAAAACGAATCCAGCAGTACTGGCATATAATCTTTCTTTTTTTCTTATCTTTTTAACGTTAATATAAATCTCGTTCGTTATACTTTTTATTTACTCGCAACAGGAAACAAAAACAAACATAGAAACTCTATCCGGTATTATATAAAATACAAACAACAACAAAAAAAATCAATAATTTATCCGCAGACACGACTTGCTGCGTTTGATCCACAATATGTGTATATAAAAGAGGTATTTACTTAACTAACAAATTTTGTAATCAATTACACTATAATACCTACGCCTGAGTGAGCTCAATCAACCGTATCACGGAAACACAACAATTATAAAATCTCTTTATTTTCCTAAAACTTCTATTGTGAATCCTACACACACAAAGCGCACCATAAATAAATAAAATAAACAAAAAAAAATCTCTTCCTTTCGTTTCTATGTACAATTTTCCTGCCTTCACAATAATTGTCAAATAAATAAAAATATATTCTACGATTTAAAAATCTTATCAAACATAAATTATAAAAAAACAAAATACACACAAAAAAAATATATTTAAAACTAGTAACTAAAACAAAACTTTCCTTTTCTAGATTTTCTATTGGGACTTATTTCTATGTTCTGCTTCTTTTCTATTAAACTTAAAGCACTAACATTTTATGGTTTGAAACTTGAATAACTCACACTCTGCAAACAAAACAGCTTTTCTGATGGATAAAAAGCTCCTTTTCTTTCCATGCAGTTATTAGCCCAAAAATATTCACTAATGCCTGTCTTAGGCTGCCACTCAGTCCCGGGAGGGAACTCGTCGGTTTCCACTCACTATATCCTGGACTTCCCAACTTTCCCCAAGAGCTTAGTCAATTATTCTCCGCCAAATAAATAATATTCTCTATATTTCTTGTAGATATGGATTCCTATGAATTTCACAAAAAAAATATTTAAAAAAAAAACAACTTGTAAATGATACACGAAAACACACAAGAACATAGAAGCGATTTCACTTTAAAAATCTTATTAAAATAAAAAATCACTCAACATCTTGACTGCCCTTGATGTCTGTCAGCTTTTTTCCTTTCTTCAGAAAAAAACTTTTCTTTTTATACCAGCACAATACAGTAAAGTTCCGCAACCACCAACAAACATTATTAATAAAAAACCTATACCGGTGACTAACATTAAAATCAAAAATCAGTTCATCGTACATTCACACAAACCTTAACATGCCAAAGTCATAAATAAATTTCCGATATTTACACTAATACTAAGACACTAAGAGAATATTACCCTTTTCCCTATTTTAACTGAACACCTTTTCCTTTGACTATACCTCCAAACTACAAATGGCAACATCTTCCCTACTACTTAATACAACCCTGCAAAAATAAAGCTTTTTCCGAACGAACTTCCAATCTGCACATTTATTGTTTACATTTTACATTCTATCATATCAGCAACTGGGACCACATTTTTATAAATATAAAAAAACAATAAATACACAAACCAGCAAACAAAAAGAAACACATCGCACTCCATCACAAGCACAAAAATCTCCTGGATTCACCACCATAAATACATCCCAACCAGTAAGTAGACACAACAAGACGACCCACAAGCAAACCAATTGATACATCAAACCTATACATCAGACACATAGAACCGGCAGCGATCTTGTCATATCTTCCGTCCACACCCACACGATCCCCAGCAAAAGTTCAGTGATTTCCGAACTCCCACAAGATACAAAAAACCACACCCACACACCTATCACCACAAAAAAACAAACCACCCTACGAACTGTGCACAAAACAATATTTCATTCGCCATTGAAGCCATAAGCAAACCCAAGCCCACCGCAACATGATTTAGCACTTGTACGTTTCAAACTGTGCAAAACTTTCAAAATAATGACCACCCTTAAATGTGTGTGCAATTTCTGTAAAAAAAATCATATAGGTAGCCACCGGAAAAACCAAAATAATAAAAAGGTCCACTTTCCGTTTAATTGTCCACGTACATTTATTACTGCAATCATAAAAATCAAATAACCTTTTGTTTATTCCTTTTTTTTAATTCTCAGAATCATGAAAAAGGTGTCAATGTTTTCTCCAAATAATGTTGTGCATATCTCGAGCAAATTTTTGAAATTCATACATTTACTCAATTGCGAATAAAAGCGAAACGCGTGCATCGATTTTTATGATCTTTGTCTCATTTTGCTCATAGGTTATGTGACTTTGCGAAAAAATAACTAGACTTGAAACTTTTTTCCATTTTGGATTTTTTATGTATTTAAAAAAAAAAAAAATTTAATTTTTAGGCAAAAAATAATTTTGTCCCTCCATACATTCATTTTTAACTTCGAAAGTGTTACTTGTATAGGAAAACAATATATGAACAGATTAAGGGAATTGTAATTCTTAATTTTTTAAAATTTATTTCAACTAAATTGGGCTAGTGGTTGTCGAGCTATGTCAAACAACAGGGCCTAAAACGTGATAAATTCCCCTATACGATAGTACTAACTTCAAATCGATACTAACTTCAAATCGCAGGTAAGAAGACAAAACGAATGATGCAGAAATTCTTCTTTTTGGGTCTAATTTCACATACAGTTCACAGAATTGAGTTGGCAATCAATTAACTGAAAAATGTTGTACTGTGTAATTTTAACATTAGCGTGTCATTGGAAATTATGTGTTTACATGAATATATAAATAAACTGCACTCCGATCTAATAAGTGAAAAGTAACCGATGTTTAATTGTTTGTTTTTTATTTACAGGAATTAAGATATTTAGCATGATGTATTAATTTTAAACCGCATCATTATGACTAAATATTTCGCATTCACGGAATGGTTTTTGATGTTCATAGGCCTTAAAAAACGTAACAGCGAGCTGCTTACTTTTTGTGAAAATTTCCATAGGGGAAAGATAGCAACTCTAGCACATAAGTTTGTTATTATGCATCACAAACTAATAGTCGGGTTATGCATAACGCTGTCAATATTTTTTCAGTTACTGACAGAGATGCAAAAAAGAAGGTTGATTATTTGCTTAAGATGAATTATCACATTTCTTTGAAAAATGTTTGTCTAGTGAAAATTCGACTCTGGGTACATAACAAAAATGTCAAACTATATACAAAAATTTTGCCCCGACATCACAGACATGCTCGAAACAAAGTGGCTAATATCACTAATATTGTAAAAATACTTAGGTTTCTTTTTGAGACTAAATACCTATAAGCAAAATAAATTAATAACAAATTGGACTTAAACTAAGAAAGTAATATTTTTAAAATCAGACATTTTATTTGTGGTGATTAAAATTGTTAACAATATAATAAATTTTATGGTATACCAATACTGCACAAAATAAGTGGTGTAAGTATATAAAAAGTTTGGCACAGCTGCATATTGTGTTCTTACTTGTTCAATACTTTTGAAATTGATACCAGTATAAAAAAAAATATCTGAAAACTTCATAATATAAATATTAAAAATGTGTGAATTATTTTCACTTATTTATAAAATTTTTACTAATTTATAAAATCAGTTCTGACAATTTTTGGCTTATAGTTTAAAACCAGATACATACATAGTTGACCATATAACTATAAAATATATATGTAATTACAAATATCGCTTATATTTTTGTATAACATTTATAATTAACATGAATTGCTGTTGTTTAATACATAAAATTAAAAATTAAGATTTTTAATTCTATTTCGACATATTAAGATTTTTTACGAAAATTCCTGGCATCACTGGTTACTGGAGAAGTAAACGAACGAACCTATTGTGTATTTTCTGTTTAGAACGCTATGATTGCGCAGACGAACAGATTTTTTTCGTCTCTTTTTTACACATAAAAAGATTGACAATACTTTGCACTAAAGCCTGTTTTTATATATAATGTTTGACATATTCTTGCACACAAAAAAATAGTCAGCTGGGCACGCACAACTACCAGTATTAAAGTATTTTTTATAATTGTCATCAAATGACACCATAGTGGTGAATTTCTCTTATTGTTTTTCTTTCAGTTGCAGTGCGTGTATTTTTATTAAAACAATTTAAAGAAATTAACATAAATTAGAAAATTATAAGTGAATATCAGTGAAAAGATAAATTTAAAATGTCAGCTAAACAAGCCTCCAAAAAAAGTAAATGGTCTTTGGACTTTAACATCAAGTAAGTAAACGATGACCCGAAAACAATCTATAGTTAAATGTGTAGTTTATATACCCATTTTATCAACTAAAGCAAATCGAATGATTTACCCGCACCTCCAGGATACAACACTAACGCTTTGGTCAATCAAACAGAAATTGTACGAGACCAACGTTTGGTCATAAAGAAGTCATGGGATTTGGCTTTGGGTCCACTAAAACAAGTTAGTGCTGGGGATGGTCGAAACAAAATATTTTTTTAATTCTATTGTTTTCTTCATATTTTAGATTCCAATGAATTTATTCATAATGTACATGTCTGGAAATACAATTTCGATTTTCCCCATTATGATGATTGGCATGATGTTAATACGGCCCATTAAGGCAATTTTCTCAACACAAGTCACCTCCAAAATGGCCGAAGGAGCCCAAGGTACTGGTCAGCGCTTAGTATATTTCTTAGGTAATTTAGCTAATGTTGCAGTTGCTCTGTATAAGTGTAATAGTATGGGTCTATTACCAACTCATGCATCAGATTGGCTGGCGTTTGTTGAGCCACAAACACGTATTGAATATTATGGTGGTGGAGTGTCATTAATTTAAATATCTTTGTTATGTATTTATATCACATTTAGTAAAAGAAATATCCTGTGTAATGTTAAAGTCTATGGATATTTTTATCATTAAAAAATGTGTAAGTAATTTGAAAAATAGGTTTACCCAGGCACACTTTTAAATTGGGTGTTTCAATTGATCAGCTTTTTATTTCCAAATTGCTTACATTTTGTTTTTGCATAAAAATTTTAAACATTCAAACTTCATATAAAAAAATTTTAAATTCTCCGTAATGCGATAAGCTAACCTACTCTGCATTATAAAAAATAATTAAAATTATTATTAATAGAACATTTAAAAATTTTATTTTGAGAATAATCAATAAAATTCGTTATCACACTCATTTAAAAAAAGTTTCAAACACAAACATGTCATAAAATGGTGCAGAATCTTTTAGCCATGTTTCAATATTGTTTAATCGATAATCCTTGCTCCCTTCTTAACGTCTTGCATCAACTGCTCAGCAGGATTTCTGAAAAGAACACAATAAATTTTTATATAATAATCTAAATTTCAAAATTCTCAATAACAATGAAATCACAAAAAGTTTTGTTACAAACACCATCTCTGGGAAAACAAATATATGAATTATCATATTTTTATGTGCAAGAAGACAAAAAATCAACAGAACAATTTTTTTAATTCCCAAACAAATGGATGTTTGTATACATGAATTGTTTAAGATGTTTTGTATTAGTCTTTATGCACATCAATTATTACCATTATATCACATTTAGGAAGAATTTGCAATGTCTTTTTTTTAAACTATTGATTAAGGAGTCATACACATATGTATGCATTTATGTACATATTTGATAACTTGAAAAAAGTAAATTGTTTAAGACTTAGCACCATACAAGAAATATATAACGGTGCAAGAAATTTTCTAGTTGTTGCTTCTTTTTTTATTTCGATGACATGGGAATAAACCTAAAATGATAGGGTATCGACCTATGTCTTTAGGAAGCTGAAAAACCTGAGCTTCTTAAATTCATCTGATGATGCAATTGTCACCAACTGTTGTGTAGTTTTGGCGTTTTAACGTATAAGTATAATTTTATTTATATATTTATCTTCTTTTTTCAACGTTGGCAAAGGTTGGACATTAAAAATTTATATTTCTGCTGTAATAAGCCGCTAAAAGTAACAGATGGTTAAATTTTTAAGGTGCAGCTTATAATAAAACTTGCCTGTTATCGAAATATATGACCCTAAAATAAAGACTCCAAAGATATGTTGAGAAATAAAAGACTTTTGTTTTTCCAATATAAAGTCGAATTTAGGCATATTTTTAAAAAGAACTTTATTAAAATTTTTCAAGTTAACATAATTTTTATATATCAAAACTGCCAAAATTTACAATTTGAAAACTTCCCACTTGTATTTTCTTTCACACGATTTTGATCTCATGTAGCTTGCATACGAAAATATTGATATGTAGCTTGCATACGAACATATTGATATGCTTGACATTTATTTCTCTTTGGGATTATTTGAAATTTGTTTGACCAATTCAGTCCAACTTGCCGAAAAAAATAAAGTAAAAAAAATAATAGTCAAACTATTATTTAAAAGACTTTTATATTTGTTTTGAAACTTTTTAATAAGATCTTTAAATATACACTTCTTAACATTATAAGTAGCAAGAAACAAAAAAATTAAATTAGAAAAGTTGGGAATTTACTAAAAAATTGTGTGGTTTTGCTTTCGTTTATTAATGTAATAATTTTATTTGTAAATTTATTATTACTTTTTACGATGTTCGTCAGCCAACTCCTTGATTTTATCAATTATTTTACCGGGCTCATCCACTGGAGGAACCTACAATTTACATACATTAAAAACAAAATCATTAATAGTGTGTCTTTGTTTAATTAACATACCTCATAGTTTTGGCTTATGTAGATGCCGGTGTAAATACCAACACTAAACGTTAACTGTAAATAAAAAACATAAAATTTATTAAACATTATTTAAAGCAACATAAAAACAAAAAATTACAATGCCAATTTTAACTATTGCGATTTGAAATCACAAAATGGTATTATGTGAGCCCAATAAATACGTAAAGAAAAAAAATTTGTTCTTTTTTACAAATGTATTAAATCTAAATTTTCTGACAATTTAAGTAAAAAATTAAAAATATGAAAACAAGACGTACCTACATATATCATAAAATTCGAACAATGTGGTAAGTTGAAGTATTGAAAACCTTCCTGCAAAATTTTTTAAATTGTAGTTATGTAGGTATGAGTGAATTATAGTGTTTTAATATATTTTTTTAAGTGAAAACGAGTAGGTACTTTTCGCCACTGTCTACGATAATCAATATAAAAATGATTTTTTAGACGTGTTTTGATAATTGTTTGTAAAATTTATGACTTCTGTACGTACAGTTTGTAACAATATTACAATGTGTATAATAGTTTTAAAAGCAAGAACTCAATCTGTATTCAACCAATTTCATTTATTTGGTATTCGCACACGCGATTACTTATAGTATATTCGCGATCACAAGTATGTAAAAAGTATAAAACAGAGTAAATATCAAAACTTAAATATCATTGGGAACATTTCTCAATGCCAATAAACTTCAGTTGACTGAATGACTTGAAAGTCAACATTACCTAAGCTATCGCCCAAATCCTAACCGATCTATGCGAAATCATCCAAAATTTAATTTCTTGGACTCGTGCACCGTGAAAAGCAATTTGAGTATCTTAACTTTAAACATGGCCCTTTTAACTTAATAAAATGAATTTTATTAACCCTTTATGGAGCCATGTTGCAAATCTGCAACATACCATTTAAATAGAAATAAAAAAATAACAAAAAGTAAATAGCTGACTTTGGGCAGTGTTGTACATCAACAACAAAGCATTCTAACGGTAAAGTAATAAATTTATTTACTAAAAAGTAACACTTGTGTAAGTATGTTATTCCAGTGCCAAACGTGTACAAACCTGTTTCGCGCTGTACGGCTTTATATAGAAAAAGTAATTATTTGGTAAAATACTAAGATTTAGCTGGTGAAATTTAGTTGGCTTAAAGATAATAAGATTAATTTCAATAATTAATGTTGGTTTTCTTTCCAAAATCTATATTTTTTGCTTCCAACAATAATTTTCTATTGTTGCATATATGCAACATTGCGCGGTGTGATACATATTTTTTTAACAATTTTTTTTATATGAATGTTAGTAACGCGGAATCAAAATGAGTCGTAAATTCCATAACTTGACCACCCAGGATCTGGAAAATATATTAGAGGAATGAGAAGACAGTGAAGATGGCCTTGACTTCTCTGACGACGACGATGCCGTCGATCCAACATATAACTATGAGCCGAATGTGTCTGAAAGTTCTGATGATGAAATAGAGTTGCCATCTGATTTTCCAAATGAAGTTAATTCTACCAGCACCTTACCACCTGCAGATATTAATACTCAGAATGTTATTGATGCAACGGATCTAGATGTTGCATCTGAATCTCCTGGCACTAGTTTCTCAGCAGCTTCGAAGACATCTAATCGTATTTCGAAGTCTAACATCATATGGAATTCCAAAAACCTCAACTTAAATAATGACCAAATGCGTTTTAGTGGATCTGACAAGTTATCTCCAGAAATACTTTGCATAGATACTCCACTTTAGATACTTGATACTTGTCCAATCGTGGCATTTTGGCATTAGGGACTATAAGAAAACCCCGCATTCCGAATAGCAAGTTGCCCGATGAAAAAGTATTAAAAAAAGAACCGCGAGGTACTTCAATAGAGCAGGTCGCTAACTGCAATGTCGACGTGGTTGTAGTCGCTTGGAGGGATAATAAAATCGTTACCTTAGCATCCAATTTTGCAGGAAAGCACCCAATGTCTGTGGTGAAAAGGTGGGCTAAATCAGAAAAGCAATACGTGTCTGTTGATCTTCCTTTTGTGGTAGCAGAGTATAATCGACATATGGGTGGTGTCGATCTTTTAGACTCTGTCATGGGCCACTGTAAAATAAAACTTCGCAATAAACGTTGGTATCTGAGAATATTTTATAATTTCTTAGACATGGCTATGTGCAATTCATGGCTTTTATATCGTAGAATAAATTCTGAAAAGGGTAGTACCAGTAAAACCCTAAGCTCAGCTGAATTCAGAGTAGCTATAGCAGAGACGTTATGCAAATACAAAACAGTAAACCGTTCTAAGCGAAAAAGTGATGCCGAAAGTCTTATTCAAAACAAAAAGAAGAAAGGACCGACTCAACACGTTCCTCCGAAAGATGTGCAGTTGGACCAATACGGGCACTGGCGTATTTGCTTGGATAAGCGAATGCGTTGCAAATTTCCAGACTGCAAAGGCTATACGCAAACAAGCTGCGAAAAATGTGGAATAGGTTTATGTTATAATAACCAAAACAATTGCTTTAAAAATTTTCATTTGTCGTAATTTTACCGTAAATTTTTTGCACAGTTGACGCAATGTTGCATAACTGCAACAAATAGTTTTTTGGCAAAATTAAATACTGAATTTAAAATAAATTTTTTTTTAATATTTTTTATAATACTTATACACCATTTACTATCTATTGTTTAAAGAATTAGGAAATTTAAGGACCTTGCTCCATAAAGGGTTAATACCCCCTTGCTCACAAAACAAAAAGTTTGTTAGTGGAGCGTATTTAATACGATCAGATATGCTACCAATTTTACCTTAAAATGACACGATATAGCCTTTGAATAACCATCGTAATTATTAACCCAGCGAAAAAAATGGAAGTTCTGCAAAGTAAATTAAATTTTTCTTCTAAAATAATAGTTCAAAACGATTCATTCTAAATGCCTCCCAAAACACATAATAATTTGTCATAATTGACGTACTTAAAAATTAATGCAAAAACATGGAAAATATCTAAGAATCAGCTTCTTTTCACTTAATATGCATAAGTTCTATTAACATATTCATTAAAGTCGTGACTGTTTTTACCGCATTAACCCCTGCAATATCACTTTTTTTGCTGGAAATTTTTTTACAAATATCCAAGTTCGCAATTTTTACTTAGGGAGAACAGGCAGCTCTTGCGCAGCTTACTTGGGTCCATCGTATTAATCCACTTCTGATTTTTAATTAGAAAAAAAAATTATATAATTTTTTCCACAATATTGGGTTTGATTAATTTTAATGGAAAACAAAATTAAAATCCCAAGGACAGATGAAAAATATTTTTACTAAAAAATTAAATCATAAAATCAAAAATAAAACGTCACACTACCAAAATCATGACAACAAAACGATACTTGCAATTACTTTATCAAAAAAGATAACATATAGCATTTCTTCTTTAGATTACACAAATTCTTTTATATTATACATAGCACATATATTAAAATAAATAAGAAAATAAGCTTACCAAAAATTTAAGCATATCGAAAAAGCCTGACCCGTCAAATGCCAGTGTGAAGAGTTTTTAAAATCTGAGATACAAAGAAAGAAAATTTTACAAATTACGCACACATCCAGGGTTGTCAGACTTGTTTTGACCTTTTTCGCCAAATACAATGTTAAAATCCCCAAAATTACCAAAGCTTCTTTTCCTTAGTTTTTTCATATGAAATACAGCGTAATTCACAATCTTGTGTATTTACCATTGCAAATCTGTTCAATTTTTGTATACTTTATTAGTGTAACGTAAAAATATACTCCACTATTTTGCAAATGCACAATATTGTGAATTATGCTATAGTATATTATTGTAATTATTGAAAATATTTTTTATAATATAAAAAAATTGATCCATATTGTAAAAATTCGCCTAAAATTTAAAAAATCACTATGATAGTATTTTATTTAGTTTTTATTTTAAACAAAGTAGAAATGATTAGTCAAAATAAAAAAGGTTCAATGTTTGCTATAATATAGTTTGTAGTAGTCTACCTAAAAGCTATAATCTTTAAAATCAAGGCATTTTACATTGTCTTCCTGTTTAAAATACATTGTATGGGATTCGAAATTATTCAAATTATATAATCCAAATAATTTACAACTCGTAATAACACCTTAAGAAGTTCGTATTATATTCTGCTTTGAAGCGAGCTTGAAAAGACGATAAACTAAAATGTTCCTAACACACCATCTAGACGAGACATCTATTTGATTGTATACATACACTTGATTGATTCAAATTCCAGAATAAAATTATTATTTTTCGTATTGAATTTCACGATTCTCCAAACAAATTTACGGCTCATTAAAAATAGCTAACTATTTACTAAATAACCATGCGATAGTTGCAACGCTAAACAAGTTTTAAAATCGCCATATTGCCGAGAGAACGCAAGATATAATAACCCTGACACACACTTGTTTAGCCACAAATCAGCTGTCAAAAATATAGGAAATTTATATATAATCTTGTTGTTGGTCAAGGTATATTAACTCCAGGTAGACGCACCGTGTATTTTGTTGCTACACTGATAAAAAAGTAGCAAGATGTATATATATATTTCCTTTTATTTATATAAATTAATTGACATTATAAATATCTTCAAATTATATAAAAGTTCATGTTGAACATAGGGCGTCGTTTTTTTTTTTTTTCTTTTTTTTTTTCGTATGTTCCAAGTTCCAATCATTATCCGTTGTTTAAAGCCAAATTTCGTTATCATGGTGGGGGATCGTGTTGAATTATTTGTAGACGTTTCAGTAATAAGATATTTTTTACGAGAGAGGCTTATTAGCCCGCAGCTCAACCTACTTGAAGGCTAGGGACCTTAAAAACAAAAAGTTTGGCATTGGTTATTAAATGGCGCCAATATTTCGCCATGTCGAATGGAGCCTCTACGGCACTCAGGATTTAAAGATACACATTGCCAGGCGTGTCCACCTGAGACCCTCTTCTCCATTCCGCTGAACTGTCCGCCACTGCTTATTCAATTCACAGTTACCCTACACACTGCATGGTAGGGTTGTCCACTATCCGCAACCTGTGGAGGCGTCCCATAGCACTTCAGCTGTGCTTCCTTGAAGGGGTTTTATATTTACTTATTCATGGAGAAAAGCCAAGATTAAAGAAAATATAAATCCCCAGGGGGACATAGCAAGATGTAAGTTAATAAAAAAATATTTATGATGCACACACGTCTAAAGGCTGGGGCACAATGAATCCGTCGTCCGTCAAACTTCAACTTTTTCAACTGACATCAACGTATTGACGGACAACAACCCAAGATTGTGTTAAACAAAATAGCAAATTTACTGTTTTAATACATATGTATATTATTTTTTAGTTATTTTAACATCATTTAATGTTAATATATCGTCGGTCGCCAATTATTGTGTTCTATATGTATATGTTTTATAAGTCACAAAGAACACAATAATTTTCGAACGACGATATATCTTAAACAAACTTCGAACATTGACACAGTGGTCACATTACTTCCAAAGATCACGATGGGTTTACTCTACAAGGAACCATTTCTGTATTAATGTCAAACTCTAAATAAAAAAAATTTATCGCCATGCTTTAAAATATATTTATATGAAGTATACGCATGTTGTAATTACATAAGGTGATAGCGTGAAGGAGAGCAATTTTTGTCTCTCTTTTTTTATATATATGGAATTTGGCGTTATTGGCACTGAAATCTCTTTTTTTAAAGAGTTTGACAAACATAAGCTCAAAAAAAAAATAATCAGCTGGGCTGGCATCGCCATCTGTATAAGTGTACCCTGAGTATATCTTGTTAATTGTACATTGAGATCAGAGATGACAAATTTTTTTATTTTCAATATTAAGAAAAATGAAACTTGTTTTATAAAATTTATGTGAATCCGAGGCTAAAAAATTTTATATGTAAATAATAATATTTTTTTTTACATCTATATTAAATAGAAAACACAAACAATTAGAAATACATTTCTTCAACTATAAAAAAATATATAATATACATACATACATATGTACATACATACATATTTATGTTATTTTGCGAATCGAAATTCTGTTTTTTTTTTATTAGATAATCACTATTTTAGTAAAAAAGAAAAAGGATTTAAATATTTACACAAATTTTAAAATGAAAACTCCAAATTGTAAATTTATTAAAAAATATATCTAAGTCTTAATTTTAAAAAAACTCTATAGTTGTTTTGCAAGTATTTTACTTTTTATTAATAAAATTCGAATAAAGAATGAGATCGATAAAACCCTAACACGAATAAAACGCAATAACTTTGAAACGAATTAATCCATTTTAATGAAAATAGCGTGGTTTAACAATAAAATAACAGTAAATTAAAATATTAATGCTTTTTGTAAAAATTCAGCTTTTTTTGATGAACTGTTTCACCTTTTCCGGAATTGAGACCATGAGGGGTTTGATGGTATCCTTAGTAACTTTATTGCTGGAATAAGACCATTTCTGGGAAAAAATTTTAGTAGTATTAGCAACTTGTTTTGTATCCTTCAGCACTCTTTTGACTAAAGCCCAGTAACGTTCGATGGGCCTTAGTTCTGGACAATTAGGTGGATTTGCTTCTTTTGGCATTACCACTATATTATTTGTTTCATACCATTCTGCTGCAGATTTACTATAATGACACGACGCTAGGTCGGGCCAAAAATATGTTGACTTATTGTGTTTTCGTATGAATGGAAGCAACCTCTTCTGCAAGCACTATTTGATGTAAATATCAGTGTTGATAGTCCCAGTAGTAATAAATTTACTGCTTCTTTCTCCGCACGTGCATATAGCTTGCCAAACTAAGTACTTCTTTGGAAACTTTGTCTTTTTTTGGAACTTAAATTGGCCATCGACATTACCTCTTCCATCGGCCACATAATAACTTCGCCCTGGGAGCTGAGAAAAGTCGGCAAGAACGTAAGTCTCATCATCCATAATACAACACTCATATTTGTTGATAAAATTTCTAAGCAGTTCTTTGGCACGACTTTTTGCATCCAAGTTTTTCTTCGAATTTCTGTCTGGCACTTTCTGAACCTTGTAGGACTTAAGGCCTTCATATCTTTTAACCTTCCTTACAAAAAAATCGGAACAGTTTGCTTTTAAGACGGCTTTACGGTTTGAGAGGTTGGGATTTTGGTTTAGAAGACTAACAATCTTTGAAGCTAACTGTGGGTCAGTTATACCTTTTTCAGCTCCACTTCCAGCTTTCCTTTTAATACTACGACGTTCGTTATACACTTTTATCACACGCGAAACTGTTTGTCGTGACACCTTTATCTCATTTGCAATAAATTTGTAAGTACGACTGGGATTTTTTAAAAAAATTGTTATTATTTTTTCACGCACTTTTTCTTCGGAATCCATTTTTAAACAAACTAATAATCCGATTATGCTATTATTTCGTACACATAATTTGACAAGTTTTTAAATGCAAACTTGATCATAAACAGTTATATTTTTTGTGCATGAAGAAAGGTGGAATTAAAAATGTGTGTTAAGGTTTCACTGATCTCATTCTTTAGTTTAAATGAACGTTAACACTTTCGTATTTTTTACTAAATAATGTTGAGTGTTGCAGGGTATACTTAACAGAGTACCTGTTAATGAATTGCTGATGAGATAATTTTTATAGCAGTTTGACAGTAGCTTTCCCCTTCAGCTAGGCTAATAATTTCACCAGTATAAATTCACCTTGGGTGTCCCAAATGTCAAACATCGTATACATATATATAAATTCGCTTTTTAATGTATTTTATCCTGTGATGTAATCAAGGCATATTTATTCATCAGGTAATTGTAGTACGGAGAGAATTTTTTTGCTTATAGTTGTTATATATGAAGTTTGACATTTTTATCAATAGACTTTGACAGATGAAATTTAAAATAAGTGAAGAAAAAAAATAGTCAGCTGTTCAAATAGGAGTACCTGATTTGCCTTGGTATTTTATCAAACCATATTTATTCATCAGGTACTCTAGATTCGTCAGCTGATTATATAAAAAATATGAACAAAACAATTTTCTCCGGACTGCGATGAATAAATACCTGATGAATAAATATACCTTGGTATATTATATGAAATTTGGGAAGAAAGTGTATATTGTATGACTTCGCTAATTATGTATATACATTATTAAAATATATGAGAGCGCTTATTTTAAGTTTTTCGTGCTAGCAAATTATAGAATATATATACATATGTATATTAAAATAATATTTATTTGGTAGTTGGGTTTAAGCAGATCTATTATTAAAATAGACATGTTTTCATCAATTGGCCCTTTTAGCTCCAAGCCACAGATATATATTCTGAGCTATAAAATGTATGCCGATATTTGAACCGCCAACTAATGAGACACTGCGGTTACGGTTAATTATTTTCCATTAACTTGGGTTTCTGCAACAGCTGCTACTGCATACCAAGGCGAATGATTTAAGGTGATAGCGTACACGGACGAAATTTAAGTCTCTCTTCAAGCCATATTTATTCATCAGGTACTCTTGATTCGCCAGGTGATTATTTTTTTCAACACTTATTTTAAATTTCAGCTGTCAAAATGCATAAATAAAAAACAATTTTCTCTCTTTTCTAATTTATTTCAAATGTCAAACTTCATATATAAAAAATTTAAACAAAAAATTCTCTCCGAACTGCAATTACCTGATGAATAAATATGCCTTGGTCTCTCTTCTTTAAATGGAGTTTGACAATTCTTTTGGCTGAAATCTTTTTTTTATATTAAAAGTTTGACATATATTGGATCAAAAAATAATCAGCTTGGCTGGCAATACTACCTGTATAAGTGTACCATGCTGCATACAGATTTTGTCAGAGAAAAACAGACGAACACAAGAAACGCATAATAGCTTTGTTTTGTAAATAACTAAAGATACTTGTTTTTTAATTTAGGACAAAAAAAAAAAAAACAATGGACGAACAACAAAATAAAGGTGAGTCAATTTCTTGTATAATATCAATATTAGAATTGAAGAAGATCATTTTTTCGTCTTCCAGAATGCGTAAGTAATAATGACGGCGCGGCAAGTATTACAAACCTAAACGATGATTGCCTAGAGTGTATATTTCAAAGAATACACGATTTACCTAACCAAATACAAATTGCTAAAAGTTGCAGACGTTTCCGTAGCATTATACTGGGACTGTGGAAGCGTCAACCTGAATTTCGAATTTTAACATTTAACGAACTCTTAACTGTTCTACCAAACTACGCTGATTTTGAGTATTTTCTAAAAGCCATGAAGACGGAATTCCACGCCCTTAGGATTATAGACGAATGTTTAAATGTTTTCCTTAAGGAAATGGAAGAGTGTGGCATTGACTGCTTTACTGCCATAGAGCGCTGCGAATTTCAAGATGATATAATGGATTGTTATCCAATGGACGAGGATATGGAATCATTGACGAAATTAGTGCCTAATTTAAAATATCTTCACATAACTGTACCTATAACTGGACACTATTTGACAAATTTAAAATATCTGGAGGAACTACATTTGTACGATGAACAGACTAAAGCCTTTGAAATACAAGAAAAATATCTTAAAGATATTATATTAAATCTAAAATATCTAAAAGTTTTAGATATTCGCACATTTGAGGCATCACATCTGCAGCTAATGCCGGAGATTTCGGAATGTCTTAATTTGCAAGAACTTAAATTAAATTTAAATTCTCTTAAGCCAGTGCTGGAACAGGTACTAAAACTACCACGTCTTAAGCATCTACAGGTTCTGCTGGATCAGGATATTGATGTTTCAGGAATACAAAATATCGATACGTTTGATTATAAGATCTATGAAACTAAAGAATACTATCAAATTTTACGTGAAAAGGGCTCCTTGCTACAGGGTTTAGCCATTGATTTTGACTTCTTACCCGTAAGCGATACTTGGATCTCGGATTTTAATTACCTAAATCCCTCGAATCTTAAATTGTTGGCTTTGTGTAATTATAACTTTAAATCGCACGAAGAATGTTTGTGTTGTCCGTTCAATTGCTTGGAAATGTTATGCCTCAGACATTCACAAAACCTAGAGACTTTAATGATTTTGGAAATTTTGCATATGTGTCCAAAACTGAAACATTTGGATATAAGTTATTGCCTCAATTTGGATGCGTCATTATTAAATTCTCTTGCAACATTTTTGGAAAAGGAAAAACGTTCAACGTCGCTCTGTGTCTATTATCGTAGATCGGGACTGGAGGATGAAATAGAAAAAGTATAAAAACAACTTGTTAAATAAAATGGGATTAGTTAAGTTAAAATACTTGTAATTATTTATTTTCTCATTTTCAGAATTTTGCCTTTTGGACATCTCAAAAATACTTAAAACTACGTAATGATTTCCCTCCTGGGTCCGATATCGGTTTAAGTTATGTTCAACGTGGTTTTGCTTTTTATTTTTAAAAATAAAACGAAGAAATAATAAATAAATGATATGTTTTTATTAAAACTTAAAAATTTACACTTTCACTTAAGAGTTAGTTTGTATTTTTGCTTTATGGTTAATTTTTTTTTACGATATATATTTTCCTTTCATTTCGATCAATGTAATTCAAAGAAATGCCAGTATATAAAGTGATAGTGAAGGCCTAATTTGGATAAGATTACTTTAAATTCATACATATAATTTTTCATTACAAATTGGTATTTATTTTAATTAGTTTTATATAAGTATACAGTTGTGCCTAAAGTAAATTTAAATAATATTAAATGAAATTATACATGGAGTATTTTTTTTATTGTTATTCAATCTATACATAATTAAATAACGAATGTATGTATATTTAGCGGTATCTCAATGTGGTGCTATTTGCCTTTGTATGACAAAATCCCATGAATCTTTCCAGCGTAACTTAAAAACATCTTCGGCTGATAATTTCTCCAAGCCGTAGCTTAACGGCAAAAATCGTATATAAACTGAGATAACGGCCACAAACCAACTTAAAACACCCAGACGATATGAGTGTACCATCCATAACGCTGAGACACAATAACGCCTTAACAAATAGTCGATGTGGTCGACAACATAACACAACAGTTTAAGTTTAAATAAAAATGCCGGAAAATAATGATGTAAAAATAGTGTACGATCCATGAAGAAATATGGTATGTAGTGTATTAGGTACCCAGCAAAAAATATATGACCTACAGACACAAATTTTTGCCATTCCGTTTCCTCAATGTCGTAACATAAACGACGACGCCGTAACAGATAAAAAATACCCAAAGTCAAATATACAAAAACACTCAAAGTGCTAGTGTACCAGATCAAAATATTGCCTAGTAAATGTATTTGTCCGTTGGATTTAGTGTCTAGCCAATAAGCTATACCTTTGGTTAAAAGGGGCCATTCTAATGGTTCAGAACTGTACATATGAGCTTGAATTTGTGGTCCATGCCATAGCATTTTTGATTGTAGCTCAAAAAATTTATCGAAAAACGTAAGAGCAGTAGGTTTCGTGGGTAACATCTCGGCAGCCAATAATTGTTTTTCTCGTTCGCGTTCATCATGGGCTAAAAGTAAGAGAATTTTAACAAAATTTTATTTGCTTTTCAATACACTAAAATAAAACAGTTTTATTTAACTATATTAGTTCATAATTTATTAAAAAAATTAACAAGTAATAATAACATTTGTACCAATATCTAATTTGTAGGTATAAAGACCACATCGTAGCATAGCGTAGCCTAGATTTCAGATTTAACGTTTTACACCATTTTAATTTATTGTTTCCCATACTACCTTAATTTTGAAATTTTACATATTTGAATATGTAAGAATAGATAATGTAATACCAATTATGATAGAGATAAGAAAAAAAAATAATTCGCCATTTTGTTTCGGAAGCCATCACGGATTTCACACTTTTGCGGAGTTTATTGTATTCTACCCTTTAATTTGATACTAATCATATGAGGGTTGAAGGGGGAAAAGCCGTAGTTATTATATTTGACCCACATATCAATGTCTCAGAAATTTATGAAGCGTTTGTACTGAATTTCAACTGTAATTCATTCCCGAATATTTTGAAAAGATTGATACCACATACAGGGCTGTAAAACATGTGGGGACTCCTTAAAGTTGAATCAACACACGAATAGGCGGACATTGTTTATCGACTCCCATATTAATAAGCTTTCAGAAAAAAATCCCATCACAGGTCAAAAATAGTTTAAACATATATTAGGTTCGTTCGATTACTTTTACTGCACTTTGTAGTAAATGAGTAATTATTTAGTAAATTGAAAATATTACTCTCAAAAAGAGAATTTATCCAAAAAAAGTACTCGAACAGACATTTGTAAAAATTCGTAAGATTGAAGCAACAGCTGATGACAAATAAATATTGTGTTGTTTAATGGGAACTATGTTCATACATATGTGCCAGATTCAGGCAGTTCCATTCTTTCATCTGTAGACATTGTTAACTAACTTTATTTCACAAAGAATTTAAATATAATAATATTTTGCACTTTTGTTTGGACTTTCCTTTTTTGTAATATTTTTTTCACAAATTGTATACGTTTTGTTTGCTTACTTTTGTCTGTTTACCTTTTGAATCATATGTTTTTTGGTTTTGCTAAATCTTACTGCAAGAAATTTCTGTAGTAAAAATTTGCAAAAAATTATTCTCTCAATTACTCTCATAATTGAACAAAAATTGTTATGTGGAACGCTTTTGGGTAACTTTGGGCAAGTTCGGACTGTTTCGTAATGCATGTGGAACAGAGCTACTCAGTCAAGAACTGTCACTTTTCGCTCTCTATTTGTGCTCTCATTTACTACAAATTTGTGTAAACGAACGCAATTTCGTAAAATGCAGTAACAATTTGTACAAATTCGTACAAATTTGTGAGTTCTCGAACGAACCTATTTTCTATTGAAAAATTTTGATACAAAATGTCTATTCAATATATATTTTATAAATAGATTTTGGTATCAAAAGTTTTAGTTCACACCTAAAAATGCTGTTAATAGAAAACTAAACAAAATTATCTTTTACTAAAAAATTTTCATCTTTCTACATGAAGTAATCTAACCTTTAGTATAACGATGCTCTTCAACATTCCAAATGGCATCTTTATGATCTACAACACGATCGGCAGCAACTTCATGTTGATTAAAACCCCAATCAGGTAATTGACGCCCGGTATATCTCATAGCTGCTCCGGTTGTAACATGTATTAAACGTACTTCTGATTTAATAGCATGCCAAACAGGTCCCTCCTATTAAAAATTAGGAAAAGATTTAAAAAAAATTAGCACTACATTTTACAAAAATATCGAAACCAATCATCAAAATCATTTACCGTATCTTTATTGATTATATCCACCTTCCACAAAATTTCCCCCTCCATATTGATTTCATAGTCAATGTAACAGGAAACTTCTTGACATTGTGGTGTCATTGGCGCTGCTACATCATGAGAATTTAATGCACGACTCGTTATACCATGCACCAACTGTATAATGTCACCATGACGTATAGCATCTGGTTCGTCACTCACA
This sequence comes from Phyto melanocephala, assembly GCA_941918925.1. NCBI lineage: Eukaryota > Metazoa > Arthropoda > Insecta > Diptera > Rhinophoridae > Phyto > Phyto melanocephala. The sequence continues at coordinate 17,803,424 of OW799235.1, forward strand.
ACCAAATCATCACGTTCTGGTTTTTTTACAATCCACCAATTATTAACATCTTTGAAAGAGTAACATGTTACCTGCTGTTGATGCGATGAACCCCTTTTGTCGGGATAACGCACTGGGTAGACGTGAGCATGTGAATGTAGCCAACACATTCGACCATGTGTATGCCGAAGAGTAATTTGTGAACCATGTGCCACCTTTATAGGCTGGCCTTTAGTTATTGAAGCTAGACCACCCTCTAAGGAAGCCTGAAAGGCGCTCGTCATAACACTGTCATGGGGTCCAGCACGATAAAGAGTGTTTAAATGTATATAGAATATAGCCAAATAAATACAAATTGGTATGACAGTGAACATTAAAAACTGCACGCCAGTCTGTAGAATTATATGAAAAGCTAAAGGAAATGACAAAATGAATTAGTTTTATTTTAGACTAACTATAATTAAACTAATAAAACTAACACCATTAATTATAATTAATTTAATTATACCCTTCAGTGAAAAAGGGTATATATAGGTTTGTCATTCCGTGTGAAATTTCTGCAATTTTCATTTCCGACCCCATAAAGTATATATTTTCTAAAAGAATAGGGAAGTCGATTAAGCTCTGTCAGTCTGTCCGTCTGACCGTGTGTATGTTGAAATCAACTTTTTGAAGCCCCCCGATATCGCATGGACCCGGGTGAGGTATTAAAATATCAGAAATATTCGGGAGTAGATCGGTATTGAAACATCGGTACATAAACAACTGAGATATGAGCAAAAACCCACAACCACCTTGATTTTTTTTCACAAAAACAAAATTACAACAACAACATACATACATACAAACGTGTATACTGGTTAGAGAAAACGTGGCCAAAAAAAAATTTTTTTAAATTTTTGTAAAAAAATTTTTTAAAAAAAATTAAAAAAAATTATAAAAAAAATAATAAAATATAAATAATATCTTAAATAAAATAAGATAAAATTTTTTTGGCTCAGCTGGGATTCGATGCCACATTTAGTCTAACCAGTATATACATATGTACGTATTTTATATGAGATGAATGGTGATACAAACAATTGTTATTGCATGACTACACGTTGTGAAGGGTATAAAAAATTCGGTACGGCCGAATATAGCACTGTTACTTGTTTTTATTATTATTTTTTTTAAATTTTAATAACGATGTTAATAAAATTTTCAAATTCGCGGCATTCAATTATAAATTGTGTTTTTTGCACAAAAGGAGCTGTACAATATAAAGAAAATTTTTAAAGCTAAATAAAGCAAAGCTTAAGGTAGAAATAGCGAGCCGTATTGTACTGTTTCTTTAAGAAAACGTGTCAGCTGTTCGTGTATATAGCATGGGAAAAGCAATACAAAAGCTTACCGAATTTAAACATCACTTTGCTGTAACGTTCCAATCAGTTACTATGTATTAGTATATGTCAAATCATTAAAGCACGTTGTTATATAAAAATATTTAAATTAATAATAATGAAATGAAGCTATTTTTTTTTAACTACGAAAATGGCTTAGGGCTTTTTTTAACTGTTAATATTTTCTGTATTTTAAATCGGTGTATTATTTACCAGTGGTGTTTTAGAGGATCATCTATCGATATATGGAAAAACCTCGATTTAAAAAAAGAAAAAGAGTTAGGGCTGTTTTATATTAAGGTAACCATATGTATGTATGTATGTATATTAAAGAAGATTTACTGCCGTGTTTATGAAAAATATTTAAGGTTTATTGAAGACTTAGGTTATTGTTTTAACAAATGTACGCACAAAAACTTTTTTAAAGATTAATAAGAAATATGTATTTTACAAAAATTTATAAAATTTAGACGAAAATGTACTATATCGACGAAGTACTGTGGTTATCTTGAAAATTTAATATAATACAGAAAAGTTGCAAAAGTAAATGAAATATTTATTTGGAGCCATAAAAAAGCCTGCACTTTTAAAGATTATTTAATGTAAATGTTTAAAATTGCCATATGTCACGAATATTTTTTTACAATATACACACGGACAGACGTACAGACTGATCGAGCTTAATCGACTCCCCTATTCATAAGCTTTTAGAAAATATATATTTTATGGGGTCGGAAATGAAAATTGTACAAATTTCACACTGAATGACAAACCTATATACATATTCCCTTTTTTACTGTGTGAAGGGTATAATGAAAGTAGCTTAAGTACCATGGTATGTATGTATGTGCATATGTAAATGATCAATATATGTATGTATGTTAAAGAGTAAATACAAATATACATATACATGCATATATTATATATTTTTTTAGACATAAATATGTATTAATTTTGTTATTTTTTTACACATACATTAGTCATAACATTAGAGATACGATGTAGCTAAATTAATAAAAATAAAAATATCCGAAGACCTATTACAATAGCATTCATATTTACTTACTCGTTTTTGTCGCATCATATATTAAATTCCAAAAGTAGCGCAGAATTAAATAACCAGCCAAACAAAATGTTAAAAATCCCACATACTTTACGCACATAGCACAGGTTAGCAGACAGGATGCCATTAGACCATAAAATAACCAACTTATTTTAGGAAATTGTGATTTTTGAAATTTCAGCAAAAAATATAAACCAACCGAACAAAATAGTAACAGCATGGATTCCATTAAAACGAAACGAGATTGGGTGAGAAGGGCATTGTCGAAAACGATGAGAAGTCCACCCAATAAAGAGCACCATTTAGTAATGCCAGCTTCCAGTAACAGATGATAAACGGTGCTAGGTAAAAGGCTGCCACATAAGGCCGGCACAAAACGTAACCAAAATATCGGTATATTAGCATCGTATTTTGAACCTATGCGTGATACCGAAAAATTTCCATTAAAACCTATAAATTTGGCAACCGAGGCAATAACTTGTTTGCCTAGCGGAGGATGTTGATCGAAAAAGAAAATATTTCTTATGTAATGGCTTATAAATTTGCCATAATGCAGTTCATCAAAGACTACATTACGCGGATACGATAGTTTATAGAAGCGCGTTAAAAAGCCCAATACAAATAGAGTCCAGGCAAATAGGTCCAAGTTTATTTGCAAAACAAATTTATCCGGCTGCAAACTTCTAACACAGTCTTCACTTTGTTTCTCCGGAGAGTTTGGTCGGGTATTTTTTTCATGGCTTAGATATGATCTAGAACTAGATGTGGAGCGTCTTAAGCTAGACTCTCTGGATATTGTGCTGGTGGTAATGGAGTCTCTTAAAAATGGCTGGCAAGTGGCTAATGCGGCTGTGGTGGTTCTTGCGTTTAGACAACAGTTAATATCACGACAACAATTTACTATTGGTGTAATATTACCATTGCATAAGTTGTGTATTGTGGTAGCAAATGTTGCATTTTTTGTTGCTGCTGCTGCTGATGCGCCTGTAGCAACCGTAACAACATTGTTAGCAATATTATAGTATTTCATATTTTCAAGTTTGTTACTTTCTCTGCTCAATTGAAGTCTTTCGTTTCTATCAGTATGAGCCGTTGTTGTAGACGAATCTGCTGCGGCGTTTATTAACTGATCTTTATCATGTAAATGTTTTGATTTGTTTTTAGACGCTTTACGTCGTTGTAATGAATTTGTGGACATGGTGTTGTTTTTTATTTTTTAATACAACTAACATAAGTTTAATGTAATCGAACTATGCAATTGAATTATGCAGTTTAATGTACATTATTGAAGTAAATTTTGTTGTAAAGCAAGTTTAAATTCCCACATTCCTTATTCTAGTTTAAATAACTTAAAACTTCTCACACTTTCACCTTTTATCGTTTTTTCTTTTTTGTATATCTTTATATAAGCCTATTTTGTTCAAATTATTTTTTTTTTGGCGAATTTTAATATATAGTATAAGTTAATGAATCTATTAAGATTATTATTATTAATCTTTTTTTTTTTTTTGTAAAATTTAATACCTATTCGTTTAATTCTTCCATCCAACGCCACGTCTTATTGGTTTGATACTAAAGTAATCATACCACAAACTGTTTTTATTTCAAAGTTATACAAACACTCGTACACAACACTTGAAACATTGATTTTTCCCTCATCTCTTAGAGCACGAACTCTTACCACCGACAAACGTTTTCAGGTTTTAGCCGCTTTTTTAATGTTCGTCGTAGTTGTTCTTGTTTATTCGTGTTTTTTTTTTCTTAAGATATTTGGAATTGTTCTACTAAACTGGCTTTCTGTCCATTTATCCGTTCGCCTGTATGCAAGTCTTTTACCTTGTCTTTCCATGTATGGTATGTGGTATTTTCTGTAATTTGTATTTTATGTTGTTAATGTTTTTATGAATAAGTCTTTTAAACAACCGTATGCGTAGAAGTACATTATGAATATGTACATATGTATATAATGGGATTTTTAACCTATATTCATGTTTGCGAGTATTTTTGTTTTGTTTTTGTTTTGATACAGCTATATTGTAAATCTTTTACACTTTTTCACCAACAATTTCTCTTTTATGCTTAAAAACAACATGCATTTACTCGTAGATTTATTTGAGAGAGTTTGGCATTTTATTTATATGTAAACACCTGTTAGTCATTGAAAGGGTGTTTTTACTATGAATAAGGTGGTGCTTTTGAGTTGATTATTGTGTATAATGCCCAGTTAAACTTAATATCTTGTATATTTATAGTCGATTTGTTGTAACACAGTATACGCTCACATTATATAACTGATTTTAACAAAAATATATTTATGTGTATACATATACCATTTGAAAAGAGTTTTAGTTGATACAAGGTTTTTTATGAACAACTTTTCCTTTAAACTGTGATATTAGTAGTTTCTTTATTTAATTAATCAGATGTTAATTGTTGTAAATTCTCATAACTCTGTTAACGATATTGATAAAATTAATAAGTTTTAATAAATAAATTAAATAAAAAAAAGAAGAGTTTTTTTGCATATGTGCAGAGTCTAGCGGTATCATTTAAAGTTGCTACTAACATTTAAGCAATGCACATGTATATGTACAACAAAACAAAAAATCTATAAAAGAAATTCAAAATTAAGAGTAACTAAATTAGATGAAAAACATTGAATACCTATGATATCTTTTTCTTATCCAATATTTTCCCCCTTTGGAATACTCACTACTTGATACGATTTGGTAGCTTATACCTACCTATGCAAATAATAATAGTTTGTTTTTATAAAGTTTTGAATTATCCAAAGGATATTATTTTATTGCTAGTAAAGTCAAAATAGTGAGTATTAAGCTATTACCTACTATCCAAAATTAAACTTACATTTGCTGGCAGGGGTAATGCGTGTTGATAAACATTGTTTTTGTAAAGTTCTTTTTGTGTATGGTAAAAAAGACGAAGCACAAAGAGAGAGAGTGTAACAATTTGAAGTCCCGTTTTAAAGATGTTTTGTTGTTTTATTTTTTTTACGTTTTATTAGATTATTTCCAAATTGAGGATTCTTTTTTTTTGATCCAGTGATTTTTATGAATAACAAAACTTTGTGCGGACCAGTAAAGCGGTTCTGGCATATCAACAAACAACTCTTAAAGTAATGACAAGCAAACAAACTTTTTTTTATAAAAAGTTTAGAAAAGTAAATATCATATCTTGTGATATTACCATTCAATATGCAGCCATTGGTGTTGGATGGGTAGTGTATTGTTATTTAATATTGTTTTTTTTTTACAATGAGTAAAATTCCTACTACGATTTAATCACTTCCAAAGTAACTAAAGTAACATTTTTCAAATACAAGAACTTATTATTGCCATTTAAAATTGAAAATATCACAGAATACTTTGTGGAAGTAGATTTTATATGACCAAGCATTTAATTCTATATTGAAAAAAAAAAACAAATCTTAACATTATGGAAGTCTAACAACAACCTCAACTAGTAATATAGATTACAGAATACATGCTTCGTAGAAGTGAATTATTTGCACACCGTCTAAAGTAAAAGATTGAAAGCATTTAATTTTATAATGAACCAGATGAACCCGGTCCACATTGCACATTTACAAATTATGCGTATTATATGTATCGGAAAAAGTGGGCGTGGATATAAGCTTGTACATTTTTTTTTCGTAGGTTAAAAGTTATTCGTACTAAATTTAAACGGATTTAATAGACATTTAAAAATTCATACAGAAAACCCAATAATTCTATTTGCCGACGCGTTGTTGTTGTTTTGAGTCAGCATCAAATTGTGGTTTGTTTCATATACATATGTATAATAGATGTGTTTGTTTTATGCAAATTAACGGTAAATAAACAATGTTGTCACAAAACTGATAGAGAATAGCAAATCGGTGTCCTCAAAGTGATGTCGATATACATAAACACATTGTGATTGACTAAAAAACCTTAACTAGGATGATATTGTATTAAAAGTTGTCAAAAATGCTTAGCACGATAAAATTCGTGCACAAATTCTTTTTAGAATTTGAAGTGCTTTTCAGGTTTGCTAGTTGCATTGCATTTGGTATTTATTTTGTCCACTTTATTTCGACATCGATATCATTTAAACTCCAATCAACACTAATTAAGTATTCCTTAGCAGTATTATGAAGTTTTCTGTTCAGCGTTAATTTCATACAAACAACAACACATTTCTAATATCTGCAGCCAAGGCATATTTAATTATTTTTGGGTGAAAAAAATATGGTCCAAATTAAAATATTTAGGCTTGTTGGCTAAAAAAAATTATATTTACTCAGAGTATGGGGCTATAAAACAGACAAAACATTACAACTTCTAGCTAAAATCGATTTTTCTTACCTTTTGTCATTATATTAAATTTATTTTAAATAAAAACATTAATTGTATATTATGTATTTTTTATTTTTATCTTGAATATTTTTTTTAAGAAGTGTATGTTTTTTTAGAATAATGTTTGGTTAAAGTTAAAATTTTTATGATTAAATCTAATAATGAAGAATTTAAATTTCTATGCATTAATTTTTCGTAAATATTAATAAAGTAGTTTAAAATATAAAATACATTAAATGAATACAATTTTTTATTATCTTTTTATGGTGACTATAAAGAAATTAAATTGTAAGAAATTAAGATAAAAATGATAAGGATAAAAATATTAAACAAAATTTTACAAAATCTGAGAGTGGTTTAAATTTTGAATAATAAATACGAGTTAAAAAAAAGACAATAAAAAATATTAACAATTAAATTTAAACCTAAAGAAAAAACCCAATACATAATAAAAATGCATATTTGCACATTTCTTATTTTCTTTACATTTAATCATTATGTGTTTGCTGCTGTTGCAAAGAGAATACCACTCCAAGTGGTAGCTAATCCATATCGTCATCATCATCGTCCGATATAGTGTATTTTTTCTGAGAACGTTTACGTCTTGTTTGTTTTTTACTAGTCGACGCGCTAACTGTGGGCATACTGGCAGCTGTGGGTGTGGGGGTGGAGGGAGTACTGCCTATGGTTTTATTAAGTTTCAATTTCATTTTAACGGCAGCCGCGGATGTTGAGGCAATCTCTTCATCATCGGAATTTTCCTGACCCGAATTATCTTCATTATCTGAATTATCCGATACATTGCCTCCATCCCCTGTTGTGGAGGAATTTTGTGAAGCCTGTGCTTGAATGCGGTGTTTAGCATTCACAAATACTTTCTCCAATTCTATGGAATCTAAGTAAATTAAAGAATTTTCTTCATTGTATATTTGGGCATTTTGACAAAGTTGCACGAAATCATTTTGTAAGTCATCCAAATCAGCATATTTACAATCTTCTATGCGTTGGAGGATCTTTTTAATGTCAACGGGCCTTTTAATGATCTCATAATAGTCCGGTAAACGTTGCCTTGAGGGTAACTTCATAAAAGGTTCCGATATAATGCGTCCATCATCGTGGGTGTATTTAATAACGGCCGCCATTATTTTGCTCATTTGTTTTTTAAGTTTTTTGTCGATATTTTGACGACGTCTACGTTTAATAGAGTGACCCACTACAGACTCATCATCTGAATCATCTTTACGGTTTTTGCGCTTGCGTCGCTTACGTTTAGCTTCTTCTTCCTCATCCTCATCTTCAAATTCAGCACCATCATCAATGGCCCGCAATAATTCTTTTTCAGTAAGACTGTCGGTATAGTCGACTTCTTTGCGTTGTCGGGAGCCCCGGCCTAAAAATAAAATAGGTCTCATTAAACTGGATTGTTGGCGCCCGCACTAAATCTAAAAATCTAGCTTAAGCTAATGAAATAAAATTAAAACTGCAAGTTCCTCACCATCTGTATGGCCTTTAATGCCTTTTGTATTTTAAACAAATTATTGTTTTAAATACAAAATTAAAAAATATGAAATTTGATTAACATATTTTTGAACACATTAAAATTAGAAAATCAAGTTCAAATAGTTGATTTCCTAGATGCTTATTAAGTTTCTTAAATTAATATGCAAGTTAAATATATATATGTATGCATTTGTATATTTTTTTTATTTCTAAAGCTATTACATTATTAAATTTTCTCCACTTACCTAAAATAATGTCCTCTTCGTAAGTATGCCAGCGTTCGACCTCATCATCATCCTTAGTCAACCAATCGGGCAATTCAGATTCATCGATTAAACGCTCTCTTCCGGGATGAAGTCGTTCATCTTCTTTCTTACGTTCAACATCCATCTTTTTAAACAACTCTATCTCCTCTTCACTGCGACCAATCATCATATTGACCATTTCATCATCTGGTACCTCGTTTTCTTCCTCTTCATCAGCATCATCAGCATGTAAAATGGTTTGCAAGAATTGCTGTCGCTCACTGCCCGTAGACTTTTGATCGAACATACCAGCTTGAATAACTTTTTCATCCATATTTAGCTTATACCGTGCAGCAGCCAAAATGCGTTCCTCAACAGAGTTGACTGTCATCAGACGCAAAACTCGTACTTCATTACGCTGACCGATACGATGAGCACGATCCTGAGCCTGTAAATCTTGATGGGGATTCCAATCGGAATCGAAAATTACCACAGTATCAGCTGTTTGTAAATTTAAGCCCAAACCACCGGCACGAGTAGACAGCAAGAAAACAAAGTAGTCGGAATCCTTTGCATTGAATTTTCGCAAAAGTTCACCACGATCTTCGGCTTTGGTAGTACCGTCTAAACGTAAATAGCCGAATTGGCGCCAACTCAAATAGTCTTCTATAATGGTCATACACTGGGTCATTTGACAGAAAAGCAATACACGATGATTGGTGGCCTTAAGTTTGGGCAGAATACGGTCTAGCAATTCAAATTTGCCAGAAACACGGTAGAGATCCGGCCCCGAAACCATGCCATGTACTCCGGTGTGATCGCTGAATTTTTCTTCAATGTGTTGGAACATGAAAGGATGATTACAAAGCTTACGCAATTGAACAATTGTATTCATCAGGGCCTTTGCACCACCCTTGCCCTGTTTACCCTTCTCTGAGCCATCGGTCAGCAAAACACCCTTGCTTTGCATGTGTTTATATAGAACTCTCTGCAACCCAGACATATCGCACTTGATAATGTATTCCACTTTGTCGGGCAATTGATGTTCGACTTCCTTTTTTAGACGTCTCAGCAAAAACGGACGCAATACCTTGTGCAAACGTCTGATAATCAAAATGGTTTCTTCTTCGTTCAACTCGACCTTTTCACCGGTAGTGGCAAAAGGCGCATTAAACCACTGCTCAAAAGTAGAGCAAGATTTAAAAATAGAAGGTAATAAGAAATTTAAAAGTGCCCACAATTCGGGCAGCTTGTTTTGTAAGGGAGTACCGGTCAACAGTAAACGATAGGGTGCAATGTAATGGGTATTTAACACTTGCGTAAGTTTGCAGTGATGATTCTTCATACGGTGACCTTCATCTATAATCATGTATTTCCATTGTATTTTGGCCAATACAGCTTTATCTTTAATGACATATTCGTACGTGGTAAGTAAAACATTAAATTTTGTGGCGCGCATTTGGTTTTGTAATAGTCTGCGGCCCTGAGGTGAACCCTTGTAGCTAACAACTCCCACTGAAGGAGCCCATTTTTCAAATTCCAACACCCAATTGGGCAATGTGGAGAGAGGTACAATAATCAAAAATGGACCCATCACCTTTTTGCGATCCATTAGGTATGTAACTAAAGAAATGGTTTGTATAGTTTTACCCAAACCCATTTCATCGGCCAAAATGCCATTCAAATTATTGTTATACAAAGACACCAACCATTCTAAACCTTTTAGCTGATATTCTTTTAATTGACCGTTAACCATAATGCTGGCTTGTTCATGAACCTTCTCGTGTACGGTATGGGCAATACTGTAATAAGTTTGTTCCTCTGTTCTGTACTCATCATCCTCAACTTTGACCTTTTTAATGAAAGCAGAGGGATCTTCAATAATTTTTTCGTCATTCTCACTTTCATTCTTCCCCTCCTCTTTGATTTTCTCTTCTTCCTCCTCTTCCTTCTCTTTTCGATCCTTCGACTCATCTTCATCGTTAATGGCATTCTCATCATCTTCTATCCAATCCCAGCCGGGATGTTTTTCTAACCATCTGTGCAAATGTTTTAATAAAGGGCTATCCTCGCCAGTCAATTTCTTGCCAGTACTTTGTTCCATCACTGTGACATGCAAATCAGCCGCTACACTGTTATCATCAATATTTATGTATTCTCCGCTCATCAGTAACTCTTTTTTGTATTGCAGTAAACGTTTGTGTTCTTCCTCTTTTTTCTTCATTTGATCGTCTTTGTGCTGTTTCACCATCTGTGTAAGATTACAAATGTACTCGTCGGTTTGCGAGAGAAGGAATGCCAGGCGTTTATCTTTCTTCTGATCGATAAGTTTGCGATAACCTTCTTCATCTTCGGCCATCAAACGACGCATACGTTCCTTTTCTATGCGTTCTTGTTCCTTCTTTTGCTCGCGTTCTGCATTGGCATGATGGTTCATAATGGCCTTATTCATTCGAGCCAATTGTGCCTTATTATTACGATGATATTCTTTGAAATCTTTGCCATGTTGTAAAACGGCAGCCAAAAATTCCTGATGCTTTTGCCTACGTTTACGTTCTGCTTCAAGTTTTTGTTGTTTCTCGAGTTTCTCAGTGGCACGAGCTTCACGCAATCCCTGCCTTTTCGTTCGTTTGTAAGCTTTAATATTAACAGCAGTTTCCAGTGTGGTATCACGTCTGGTGCATTGAACAATCTCAGTTCTCAGCTGTCTTTGAAAGTTAAGAACACGCAAAGCTCTGAGTTCAATGGCCGCTTGCAGACGAAGATCTTCTGGCATAGTTGTCGGTAAACGCTGCAGTTCCTGCATTCGCAAGGCGATACGAGAAGCTATACGATTTTCCCTTTCTTGTAGTAGAACAATAGGATCTAAGCCTTGTGGTTTTGCCACTGTTGTAATACGATTGGGTTTTGGCATGGGTTGTTGTGGTGGCGGTGCTCCGGGTTTAGGCACACCTTGAGGAGGCATACCAGCCGGACCGGGTGGACGTATACCTTGTGATGCCATAGTGGCAGGCATGGGAGATGAAATAGGTGGTTGACCTCCACCCATCATAGGGGGACCTGGTGGTTTACATCCATTGGGCATTTGATGCATGTCCTGCGGGGTAGGTGGCGGTCCGACTTGAGGACCACCTATCTGTCCAGGTGGCATTTGTTGTTGTTGCTGCACATGGGGTGGCGGTTGCATTTTACCCGCACCTGGTGGTTGTCCATAGGGTGAGGCTGGGGGCGTAGGACATTGTGGTGGTGTGCCTGTTTGACCAGGTTGCTGTGGTCCTGGTGGACCTGGTACCGGTCCGGGTACACCTGGATGACCGGGTATAGTAGGTCCAGGTGGTCCTTGTTGCTGTTGTTGTTGTTGAGCTGCCTGCTGAAATGCTTGTTGCATTTGCATAGAAATCGGTTTATTACGTGCCAGTAATCGATAGGCTGTTATTTGTGTTCTCAACATATTGATTTGATTGCTGGTTAAATGTTGATGTTTTGAAGTGGCGCGTATAGCGAGAAGTTGAGTGTAACGAGGATCCTCTTGCATACCTTTCTCTTCCATCGTGTCAATAGCTCTTTGCAAAGCATGAAGGTTTTCTTGTCCAGCACGTTCAGGAGGTCCAGGTGGACCTTGGCCGGGACCAGGTGGAGGACCCTAAAATAATATTTTTAAATAAAATTTTATATGAATTGTAAATGGAAATGTTGGTACATTTTTTTTATATATGTACATATATATTTTTTTTTAATTTATTTTAATTTTTGACCTTTAGTTCTATTGTATTATTGTTATTGCAATACATATGTATGTATTATATTATTAAACTGTTAAAAAATAAAAAATATATAAATTTCTATAAAAACACATATAAAATTTATTTAAAATTTTAAAAAGAAATATTTTTTCTTCAGCATAAATAAAGAAATCTTGAATGTCAAATCTATGACATACACGCAGCTTTACATAAATTTTATTTTTTTCTTTCAATTAGGATGAACGCAATGAAGCAGCAAATAGTCATAATAATATTCATTACTATTTTTTGCATTTCCTTGAGCATAACGTTATATTGTACCTACGTTTATATAAAAATATAACAAGTTTGGCTGTCAACTTTTGTAAAAAAAGCCGTTTTTTAACTAATTTTTAAAGATTTGACATTTGAGAAACAGAATCCATTTCTCTTTTTTTGTTCATAGTATATGTGTTTTATTTGTGAATTTGTTCGAAGCAGTCTTATATCTTTAATCTGAAGTAGGGTGATCGAACGGTTTTAAACTTTTTTTTTCAGTTTTGTCGAAGCCGGATATTTTAAAATTACCATTTTTCGAATATCGTATAAACCGGTTATTTTGGTACAAAATATCGGCATATCTATGTATAAATATGTTTCTATATTTTAAACGAACAATTCTTTTAAACTTTCTGCCATGACTGCAGTATATTTTGTTCGTTCCTTACCTTTGTGAATTATTTTGATTCTATTTATTTATTTTTGATTTTATTTAAATAAACTTTTTATTTCAATAAATATTTTGATTTTTGTGTTATTTTTTATTCAAATAAAACCGGTTAAGCAGTTATTTTTTAACTGCTTAACCGAAAACCGTTTTTTTTTTTAATAGAAACTATTCGAAATATCAAAAAAACGAATAATCAATCTCCCTAATCAGAAACTAAAAAATTGACATCATTACCTTGTTGACATTAATAATTACACTCAGACAGTAACCTTGCGATAATTTTTTATCGGAAAAAAAATTAACTAAAATTAAAAAAAAAACACCATAAATCGATATTATTAAAATTTATAATAAAAATCTATGTTGTAACACAACAAACACAAGGAAGGGACACATCTTATTAATATCATCTGTTGCGAAGACACTCGAGGGTCTTTTCCTCCCAAACTTACTAAAGCTTCTACCACTAGCTCTTTATTAACACGGATTCCGCAAGAATTATAGCAACAACAAGACATAACAACACATATGTATATATACGTATGTATATCATGTAATAAATTAGAGCAAACCATGCCATCGCACTATAGCAGTTGTGTTGGACCTGTCGAAAGTATTTGACATTGTAAATGATGCAATCCCATTTAGAGAAATTATTGAATTTAGTCTCCCCAAACTCCATCAAGAGGTGGGTTGTTAATTGTATGTGTGATAGGTAATTTTTTGTGGAGTTCAGGAGGAGTAATTCAAAGCTCCGTAGAATTAAAGAAGGACTCCATAGAATAAAGTTTCTCCCCGTTTTTTTTTTATTTATACCTTGCCAAACTCTTGGCCCTCTCCTTCAAATGGAATGGTTAAATCGTATGCTGTATACTATACAATTATGTAAAGTGAAAATATATTAATGATAAATTTGAAACCTCAAAAACCTTTCACAGAGATCTGACCGTCTTTTTCACTGCGAGAGGCCCAAAACAGTCACCAGCAAAATCATAGGTTACAGTATTTACCATCTGTTCGAAGTAAGTGTTAGTCGAATTGAATGCCATAGTCGATGGTGTCAGAGTTCTGACAGTAAACAGCACAAGAAAATTGGACATAACATACGACAACACGTTCTCCCCCTTAGCAACCTGCAAAATTTGTGAAGAACAAGTTCCTCAAGTCGATAACTGGCAGCACCTAGGAAATACGATTCAAAAACCTTTTTGACCACATACAAGGCAATTGGCAAGTCAGTCACAAAGTCAAAATAAAACGCTGTAGAAGAAACTTTAAAGCAGCCAGAATTCTGCCCTCAGAACCATAAATGACGACCTGCAAATGATCTAAGATAACGATTTCCACGAGGAGACGAAAATCCTACTAATCAAGGAACACAACCTGATGCTGGAGAAGCAATTACCTTTGGGATGTCATCGTGAGGGTCATTCGAACACCCATCTATCGAAAATAAATAACTAAGAACCGGGTACTGCAGTCTCTTAAACTCCTATAGGTCAAGACCTAATTCGACGATTTTAAAATCATGTCTAGCACGCGGTTAATTTTTTCTCACAGCAAACTCTAACCCTCTAGAATATATGTATATCACTGTGAACCCTCCTGATTGAGGTGGCAACTTACATAAAACTAGATCTATTACCAACTAAGAAATTAAAAAAAATTACCCCATAAAAAATACAATATATTAGTGTTGCGCAAACGACACTATTTTCGAACTGCCTTTTTATTGAAAAGAAAAAAGGTAACAAAAAGGAATAACTGCTTAAGTCAGAATAAGCTAAAACTGAGATAATAACGCCATATTATGTACATGTATGTATGTACACATTGTATACATATATATATTAAGATTACGTTATTAAAATTTAAATACGCATACCCAGAAAAAAAATTAAAAAAATTAAAATAAGAAAAAGTTCAAAGTTAACTACATTTTCACAACTTGTAAAATCATTTAACACATCTACATATAACACATACATACATATAAAACATGTATGTATATATTTATCATATTTATCTAATATCCTTGTGTAAAGATGAAACACATGATCTGCAGTAACACTAAGGGCCATTATTACAACTTGCCGTTAGGTAAAGGCAGGATTTTATCGAACCGATAAATAGCTTTGTATTATAAATCTGTCATTTATTATTTCTTCATCTAGTAAATACTATTATTATTAGTAATAATAATAATAAAAAATGGAAGTTGTAATAATGCGAAGCTATTTATTGCGCACGAAAAATCCTACCTTTAACTAAAGGCAAGTTGTAATAATGACCCTAAAACATGCATATTTCTCTCAAATAAAACCACTCATCATCATCTGTTGAAGCTCTGCATAATTACTTCTTTGTTGTGTTATTTTTTGCTGGGTATAATTTATATTTCAGCCGCTATTAAAAAATAGTGGCTAATGTATTAGAAAATTTTGTATACAAATGTATATAAAAAAAACTGATGCTTGTTTTAAAATTATCTACAAAGCTTCATAGTAAACAAAGTTATAGATAACAGATATTTAATATGAATGTACAGGGACGTATCAAAAATTAAACAAAATAAAAATTGTTTAAAAAAAAAAAAAAAAAACTGCAAATAAATTTTATTAATAGAGTAATTATAAAAGTAAAGATGTTGACACGTGAGAAAAAACATGTAAATGTTAGTAAATTAGTCCGTCTATTACAGGGAAAAATAAACATAAAATTGCTAGTATACTTAGAAATGTTGGAATTGTCACAAACCATTAGTGAATAATTATGTAGTTTTAAATGCATATTTTTGTTACATGTTTTTACTTATTCTACCATAAGTAAAATATTTGCTTTATATATATTTTTTTTTTTGGGATAAAAGTCAATATTATAATAAAAAATGTGCTATGTATATTTACCGCAATATATACTCAGAAAATTAATTAAAACTCAGAAAATCAATATGCAACAAAATGATAAACTGATGGCGGTGAGCGGTAATTTTTTGTGTTTTAAAAACATTTTTACAATTTCGCCAGAATATTGAAATAAATACGCCAAATGAGCGATTTTCGACGTTTGTTTTTATTTTTGTCACAACAATGTAAATATAAATTTACAACATTAATCTGATGATAAACTAATAATATATAATGATTGGGGCGCCATCTGCTGTTGCCTAGGAACAACAACACAACGCCTTAATATGACTGTATAGTGGTCGAGATCCTTGCTATTATGTGTGGTCTTTGCTAAAAATTTGCACTATTTCCTTAAATAATTTTTATACCCTTCACACAGTGAAAAAGGGTATACATATATAGGTTTGTCATTCCGTGTGAAATTTCTACAATTTTAATTTCCGACCCCATAAAGTATATATTTTCTAAAAGCTTATGAATAGGGGAGTCAATAAAACTCTGCCCGTGTGCGTCTGTGTATGTCCGTGTGTTTGTTGAAATCAAAATCAAATCAGAAATATTCGGGAGTAGATCGTTATTGAAAATCATAAACATCGGTACATAAACAACTGAGATATGAAGAAAAAACTACGGCCACCTCGTTTTTTTAAACACAACAACAACATATGTATATACATATCAACGTGGTATACTGGTTAGAGTAAACGTGGCATCGAATCCCAGCTAAGCCAAAAAAAACATTTTTATACCCTTCAGAGGAGTCGATTAAGCCCTGACCGTCTGTCCGTGTGTTGGTTGAAATCAACTTTTAGAAGCAACTATATGTTCCTCAGATCTGTATATGGTATCAATCTCTTGGAAATATCCAGGAATGAATCGGTATTGAAATTCAGCACAATCGCCCAATAACTTTCTGAGATATGAGCAAAAAACCACGACCACCTCGTTTTTTTCACAATTACAACAACAACATACATACATACATACATGTAAAAAACATACCAAACAAAAAAAAATTACAAAAAAAAATATTAAAAATAAGAAAAAAATATAAAAAAATATAAATAATATAAAAAAAAAATATAAATAATATAAAAAAAAAATATAAATAATATATTAGATAAAATATAATAAAATTTTTTTGGCTCAGCTGGGATTCGATGCCACATTTATTCTAACGTGTACGTATGCACGTATTTTATATGAGATGAATGGTGATACAAACAATTGTTATTGCATGACTACACGTTGTGAAGGGTATATAAGATTCGGCACGGCCGAATATAGCACTGTTACTTGTTTTTTTATATATATTATTTATTTAATTCTTTTAGTTTTTTTTTGTTTCTTTTTTGTTTTTGTTTTATTTTTTTGATTTTATATTTATTATTTGTATTTTTATTATTATTTTTTTTAATTTATGACATGAATGGTGATACAAACTATTGTTATTGCATAAGTATAGCACTCTTCACCTGTGGTGCACAAGGGTTTTCTGAAAGCTTATGAATAGAGGAGTAGAGACTTTTAGAAGCAACTATATGTATGTTCCTCAGATCTGTAAATGGTATCAATCTCTTGGAAAAATCCGGAAATGAATCGGTATTGAAATTCAGCACAATCGCCCTATAACTTTCTGAGATATGAGCAAAAAACCACGACCACCTCGTTTTTTCCCCAATTACAAAGTCGAAAAGCTGTAAATATTCATTCATTCTTTTAAATTTAATTAAGCTTTTTTCCTTCTCCTTTAAGTAGTAATAAATTGAATACATACATACATACGTCTTTTTTATATCAAGCCATCGTTATATGCAGGGTCGTGAAAATAGCAAAACATCTAAAGGTTTATCGTCACACTGTTTCAAAAGCCATTTTTAAAAGTGTAAGGAACTTTTGAACATTGAAAGAAAACCCAAAAAGGAAAGAAGGTTTAACAGATATTGACACCGAACACTTCTATTAGAAAAGCACCTCGTAAAGTTAAAAAAATCCAGATCGCAATACGGTAAAGAACGAGCGAAAAAATTGAGGTTAAATTGTAGAGAGAAATACATCTGTTGTTTAATGCATGATGAGACTTATGACATCTGGCACGATAAAAACAAAAATATATATATATATATTACGGTTTGCCTACAAAAATGGATTTTAACTTTATTAAAACAGCACAAAGTGACTTCATATTTCTGGATCGACTTGGCATCATGCCATTATGGGAAAAAGGCCCTTGGGTGGTATTCAAACTATAATATCAATTTTGTAATACGGGAGGCAAATTCAACCAAATCTAGAAACTTCGGCCTGTAATAAAAGTATTAAAGAATTCTGTACGATTTCAAGCGTAATTGGGCCACCTCTTCTAAAACAGTAACGGAAGCAACAAAAGAAGCAATCTTTAATAAAAGATTTTCCGAAAATAGTGAATAAATTTATGAATACCAAACAATATGCCAATATCTTAATGCTTAATGAACTTGTACAATATTTGAATATACGTATAACGTATTTTTAAGAATTTTTTTATTGAATGATTTAAGTTTTATTTAAATTTATACAAGTATTCGTTTCTTCTGTCGCACTCTTTAGTAAGAAGACAAAAATTACTGTTTAATATTCTATTGTATTCATAACGTTGTCTTTATATACCAACACCAAAATGGCACAGTTTTATTATAAGTATACTTTGTATTTTAGGAAAACTTAGAGGCTGAATTAAAAATATAAGCATGTTTTCAATTGTAAGACTTTTCTTGCAATTAAAAAGCGCCTAAACACACTTATTTAGCGCATGAACTTCCGTTCACCAAATGCAACATTGCCTCTTTCTAGGTACTTATGGGGATTGAAAAAACTCAAAAAAAAAAACCTCCCAAATTATATCCGTGGCAATAAAGAAAAACTGCTTATGTCTGTTTTAGAGAATATCAGGAAATAACTTTTAAATTTCTAATTTGATTTTAAAAAATTGATTCCCTATAAAATAAAGATTATTACATGAATTCTGCACTATACAAATTAAAGAGATTAGTAATTTTCGTATATTTAGTTGAATTATAAGTTAAAATAATTAATTATTCCAAACGATATTGTTCTTTAAAAAAATATAGGCAATAAGTTTTTAAGCAATAACTTCCTGTAAAGTTGTCCAAAATAGTCGAAAATATGCCTGAGGGTAGTTTTAAAATCCAAAATTGCAATGATGTGATTACTTCAATTTTAGCTTATGTCGACTTAGCCAGTTTTTCCTTTTTGACACAGATATACAGAGATCTTTTTTGTTTCTACTTAAAATATATATTTTATATTTGCTTTGATGCTGGATTTTTAACTGATAAATACGCCTCTGTCGATTTATGAAAAAAAATTACTTTTCTTTTTTATTTCTTTGTAATCTCAGCTATATAGTTCTCATATGTGTTTGAAATATAAAAGCGAGAGAGCATAAATATTACCACTGAGAAAAATAGACAGTTGTCTATATGAAAACAGAAGAAAACGGAAAGCATACATACATACATACATATAATGTTAATAAACCCGTTTTGGGTCTAAGAAAACAATAAATAAATATTTTTAATTGAAAACTCGTCAGTGTTTACAAAACGTCTAACAGCAACAGTATCAATTATTAAAATCAAGTGAATTTAATTTAAAAAAAAACAATATAACAAAAAAAACTTAACTAAGTATAGAAATTTGATTCTGTTTTAAATGAGACTTCAGTAATACATCATGGCCTCCAAAGAACTTATAAATGAATTGTACGATTTTATTTACCCATTGGCCTTGAAGGCTGGAGAAATCCTAATGGAAGGCTATAATTTGAATTCTAAAAAAGTTGATATAAAAACAGATTTCTATGATGTTGTTACCGATTACGATAATCGTATTGAGGATTTTTTATGGTCGGAAATTTTAAAGAAATATCCTGATCACAAATTTATTGGCGAAGAAGATACGGCCAAAAATAACAATATAACTAAAGAGCTTACAAATTCTCCCACTTGGATAATAGATCCAATAGATGGCACTTCCAATTTTATAGCTCAAATACCGCATACTTGTGTTTCAATTGGTTTGGCCATTAACAAGGAAATTGTATTGGGCATTGTTAATGTGGCGCCACAAAATAAAATATACACCACAAAACTAGGCCAGGGAGCATTTTGTAACGGTCAACCTATTTCGGTTAGCAAATGTGTAAAGGTGACTGCTACTGTTTACTTTTCTATACTAAATGTTATAATAACTTATGTACATAATACTTTGATATAAATGAACATTTATTTATTTAGATGAATGATGCCAATGTGAGCTATGAAGTTTCATTACTGCATGCCAAACAAATCCGTAATAAACATATTAAACGTATATATTATATAGCTGCACAAGCTAGAAGGTGAGTTATAAACCCATATCATTTAAAAAATCTGTTTTAATGCATTGTTTGGTTAAGGATTTTTTTTATAATAACAAAAACTATAGTTAGTTTACTCACTAAAGTAATAATAAACACTTGTGAGCACAATATAAACAAGTAAGAGTGCTATATTCGGCCGTGTCGAATCTTATATACCGTTCACAGCGTGTAGTCATGGAATAACAATTGTTTGTATTACCATTCATCTCATGTGAAATACGTACATACATATAAAAAACATTTATATATATAAAAACATTTCATTGTAAAATTATAAATTTACGTATGTATGTTAAAAAAATAAAAAAAATGAAAAAATATATATAAAACAAATTAAAAAAAACATTTGAAAAAAAATTAAAAAAAAAAAAAATAAAATATATATAAAATAAAAATAAAATAAAAAAAAAATAAAAAAAAAAATTAAAAAATAAATAAAAATATAAAGAAGCTGGGATTCGATGCCACGTTTACTCTAACCAGTATACCACGTTTGTATCAGAGAACTGCAACGAGCACCCGTTTTTATGATTTATGATACTTGCCCTAAAACGAGTTGCGGTGTAGTTAATACAGCCCAATGCTTTTGTATGTACTCGCCAGGCTCGTAAGGAATTGTTTCAAAAGGTGGATTTCAACATACACACGGACAGACGGACAGAGCTTAATCGAATCCCCTATTCATAAGGTTTCAGAAAATATATACTTTATGGGGTCGGAAATGAACATTGTAGAAACTTCACACGGAATGACAAACCCTTTTTCACTGTGTGAAGGGTATAAAAAGAGAGGTACATAAACTACACTGTACATTAACTTTTCAATTAAATAGCGCTAAAATATAATAAAACATTTTAAGATTGTATTGTGCAGATTAAAAATGCTTACTTTTAGTAAGCAATTCTCTTGCCTCAAGTCTGAGTTTTGTAAGAGAGAAAAGTTAAGAGAAATATTTTTGCTTCTATTTACAGTACTGGTCAAAACATTTGGAACTGGGATTGCGTTTGTAATTTTCTTTGATTTATTTTGTTCAAATAACACTAAGTTACTAAAATTTATTTTTTATAACATCTTCATACATTGGTTTTTTGTTAAACAAATAAAAAAAAATAATAACGTTAAATTAAAACAACAACAGAATTAATAATAATGGATGTATACAAAATGTAGGTGTTCAAAACATTTGCAACTCTTTAAGTAATTAACAGAAAATACAATAAAAGATTTTATTGCTCAGTATTTGGTAGTGTAGCCATCATTTTTTATAATTTTTGAACACCTCTTAGGCATTGAGGCAATGAGATTTTTAATAAAATCGTCAAAAAATTCATTCCACTGCTTTTCTAACTGGATGAAAAGTTCATCACTATTTCGGACTACATTATTGAGAATATTTCGTTTTATAATCATCCACATGTTCTCAATCGGGTTTAGATCGAGAGATTGAGGCGGCCATAACATGGTATTAATTTTATTATCCTCCAGCCAAGCTTTACAATCCCTGCCGTATGTTTGGGGACGTCGTCGTGCTGGAAGGTCCATGATAGTAGCATTTCCCATTCAGCATACGGAAGCATAACAGAACTCAAACTCATGGTGTTAAATATGCGATGAATTGGGCCAATCCCATTTCTTAAAAAACACCCCCACACCATAATGTTTCTATCACCGTGTTTCACTGTGGCAGTTGTGTCTAACAGTGACTCTTCCATTTGATCCCCGGAGGTTGAATTTTGACTCGTCTGACCACAATACATTCTTCCAATGCTGTTGAGTCCAATTTAAATGGGAACGTCCAAAATCAAGGCGAGCTTTTCGGTTTTTTTCTAACACAAACACAAAAATGTGCATCTGTAACTTCTGAGACCATATTCTCCGGCCCTTCTTTCTATGGTGGAATGACTGGCATCTATTAAAAGTTCAGTTTAAGCTTCTCTAGGAACTGCTTTGAGGTGTTTTGTAAAAAATTCTTGATTTTCCGATCTCCTCTTACAGTTGTAACACGGGGTCTACCACCTTTATGGGTTGTATAGATGTTACTATTATTAACAATGCGCGAAATCGTTGATTTTTGAGGAAGTCTATTTCTAAAATCATTTAATACTTTTTATTTAAAATCAAAATTGTCTTTGTTTCCTGCCATTTTTTTACAAAAATTATTCTGACGATTTTAAAGGTTTCAACAGTTAGTCATAACTATTGAAGAACAATAATTATAGTCAAATTTTTTAAAAAATATAACGGCCTGAATCTCACATTATTAAAAAGGATTGCAGTTACCGTTATTTCCTAGAATTTGCTAGTATAAATTGCTTCGTAAAGAGTTATAGTACTGAGAGTTGCAAATGTTTTGAACACTTGCATAATGAATACACCCAATATCATTAATTTTTTTGTAGTTTTAGTTTAATGTTATTATTTTTTTTTTATTTGTTAAAAAAAAAAACAATGTATGAAGATGTTATAAAAAATAAATTTTAGTAACTTAGTGTTAGTTGAACAAAATAAATCAAAGAAAAATTACAAACGCAATCCCAATTCCAAATGTTTTGACCAGTACTGTATATGTATTCCATTTTCTATTTCAAACTTGCAAGAAAAATTGCACAGTGTAAACAAGAAAACTGATAAGACGAGGTTAGATTAAAAATTCAGTGAGTAATGTTTTCTACAAATTATATTTAAAAATTTTTGGCGTTTATGTATGTTTAAATAACAAGAGTACCATAAACCTATACTTGTCTTGCGAAAGCGTGTTTAAAAAAATAAGATGTTTAACAGAGCAGAAAGTTTTTTTATGGGATTAATTATTTTAGTTAGATAATATTAAAATTTATTTTAATTACAGAAATTTTTTCCTTTTTTAAATTTTTTGAGTCTTAAATAAATTATTTAAAGTCCTATTTAAAAAAAATTAACATTCAGAAACATTTAAGAAAACAATGTTTGATTGGTAAATTGACAATAAAATCTAAATTTTTTAACCGATTTTTATGGTTTATGTTTTTTTTTTTAAGATAAGTAGCTCTCAGAAAAAAGTGCAAATGTTGAATATTTGCTTTATATTTTTTTTAATTCCATTTTTAAATTAAAAAATATTATAAATTTTGCACGAAAAAAAATTTTTTTCCCCATTAATTTCTGAATAATTCCAAAACGCTGAGATAGAGAAAAAATCTATTCGACTAAAATAAATACAATTTTGTTACACATCTTCTGGTGTTTTATTTTTCGGATGACTGGTTCTCGAGTTAGGATGAAATATGTCTCCGTACCTAATTTAGGGGAAAAAATTTGCCACGCCCATAAAAAAAATCCCGATCTGATGGAAAAAAACCTACAACGGATTTGAGTTCAGTGCATCAAAATCATATAGTCTACATAGCTTTAATTAACGGGAAGACAAAAAATGATTTTTTGTCGAGGAGTGTAATTATCGCACGGTACCTAGCTTCATTGACTGTAATGTTGCGATTTTTATCGTTCTTGAAAAAGTACGGTCCACTGATGCCGCCGGCGAACAAACCATAAATAATAAGTGCATATTTTAGCATGCATTGGCAGCTCTTGTCCTAAGGCCTATTCAACAAACAAACGACGCTGTGGTACGTCACCTGACTTCAGCTTTATTTTGTATGGTTTCATATCGATATCCTTGGGTATAATTGTTGACAACGCGACGAATTGACTTATCGCGATCTCCATTGACAATATTCTGCTAGGTACGCTCTTTTCGCATATTGGATGGTGGATTAATGTCCCCGATTTACATAAATATGTATGTATCTGCATTATTCGTAGAACATGTGAGGACTTAAAAAAGAGTTGATAGAAAATCATTTTTATGGCACATTTGTTCATTATCTAATAATATATTTGTAAAATTATTATTATTATTATTACAGGTTATTATCTTATTCATGTGTTGTTGATGCTCTTTGCATGGTTGCAGCTGGTAATTTAGATGCTTTTCACATCGAAGATATGTATCCTTGGGATTGTGCTGCCGGTTATTTGTTAATTAAAGAAGCTGGTGGCGTGATAACACACCCCTATGGTGGTAAATTCGATATAATGAAACCTGATCTTATATGTGCCGGTACCGAGAAATTGCGTCTTGAGATAGAAAAATTAATACGTACGGCCGATCAACAGAATTCGGTGGGAGACGAGGAAATTTAAACAGTAATTTACTAAAGTATTTGATTTATTTGTAAGATAAATAACATTTATATCTAACTTTAAGTGAACATACAAACAAACAATTTATTTAATTAAAAGGAGTCAGAAAAAACTTAATACATACTATTCCAGCCAAAACTTCTCCTTGGTCTAACAAATTATTATTTTTTTAATTATTTAAACTTTTAAAAATACATCAGTATTAGTATTTCTACTACTCTTTCTTCTCTGCACTCCTCGACCACAAAAAAAAACGTCGTGATTTTTTAAATCATCGTGTAAATCGAGTGTAATTTGTAAAATTACCGACTGCTTAATACAAACATGTTGTGTGTTATCTTTAAACCATTGCTTCTGTAAACTTATGTGTAAAGAGAGATCTGACCAAATTTCAATTAAATCTTGATCTACTTTGTTCTGAAAAGCTAATTGACATCAGCTACAGGAATAAGGAGACTTTTGAATAAATAAATATATCTCGAAAATCATGTTTGGAAATTTTGTCTTTTCTATCGTCAATTCGGCCGAAAAAAACTGATTACCACTCGCATCTTTTCAATCATGTTTACCATTTTTGTGTTCAATGTATCCCAACTTATAAAGTATGCGAAGTAGTGTTGAATACGCCTTTTACTGCACACAAAGCAAGCCAGATTGTATTCGAGCTGCCTACTACTTATGCATGTATTGTTATTTGGCCGCGTAAAGTGTCAACTAGTTCCAACTTTGCACTAGAAGCACAAAACCAATACATTTGCATTAAAAAAACAGAGCATAAATAGCTCGAATTATTATACAAAGTAATTCATCAAGAGCATTTAAAACTATTTAAAAAAAGGAAGCATAAGAAGAAATTGTTCTTGCATTCGAAGATTTAAAACCAAAAATAATTCATTCATTAATAAAATAATTCATTATCTCTATATTCACTTCACAACAAATGCTTTAATGCCTTGGAAAATGTATACAAGGTTTGTATATGAGATAGCGTTTATTACTGCCTTACATGTGTGCATCGGATGACCGCTTATGTAATCGAGAGGTTCGCTTCTGATTTTCTTTTTAAAAGGGTTAAAATATCGAATTCATTGCATTTTGACTAGAAAACTTAAATGTAATTTTTAAACGCTCTTTTATACCTTTCCTATCTGGTACCAAGGTTATACTATATAGATTTGTCATTCCGTTTGTAATTTCTACAATATTTATTGCTGACGCCGTAAAGTATAATTTTCTGAAATCTTATGAATAGGAGAGTCGATTGAGTACAATCCATCTGTTTATGTGTTGGTTGAAATCAAATTTTAGAAGCACAGTATGTGGTATTAATTTTTTCAAATATTCAGAAATTAATCGCTATTTAAATTCGGCAAAATAGAATTACAACTTTCAGAGATATAAGCAAAATAATACTACTGCCTTTGTTTTATTTTTAAGAATGATATGCTTTTATTGCTGTTAATAAAAAATTTTGGACAAAACGTTTACTAATCACCAAAGTTACACGCAAAAATTATTTTTAAAAATATGTATATATTTTTTTAATTATATAAAGTTTCTCAAGCTCCTAAATAGTAACGCTAGTAACACCAAATTACAAGCCATAGCCTTGAAAATTATTCATAAAAAACTAACAAATCGGGTTTAATTTAAGTGAAATTTAAACACCAAAATACGACAGCTTCGTTGTTATTCGTAAAATTTACAAGCAATTTTTTAGCTTTTAGATAACAAAGAGGATCAATTTAATATACAACTAGGAAAAAGTTTAAAAAGTGATGAATTTTTGGGTCAAATATAAAAAATGCTTCAATGTACAACTAAGAAAAAGTTAAAAGAAATTGTGCATTTATGGGTCAAATATAATAAAACGGCTTTGTACTATTCAGTCACCCCACAATATTGGTATCAGATAAAAGTGTATAATCTAAGATGGCGTCCAAAACAAAACGGAGATTATTTTTTTTATGCACTTCAAAATGTTTATCAAATAATAGGGCTTGACTAGTAGAATACAGTTAAGTATGTAAAAATTTATAATCAAAGATGGGTTCGAGAATGATAAAGCATAATGGCGTTATAACTTTAAATATTAAATTTATGTTCATATGTACAAGATGGTGAGGGGTATTTTTCAGATAACGTTATTAAAACGCCATTACAGAAAGAAAATTTTACAAAAAAAAAAAAAACTACAATTATGTTTAAGAGAATTGATTTAAAATTTTCAATAATTTTAAAAAAATCTATAAAAAAAATTAAAATCATCCACAAATAAAAAACCTGAAATTTTTTCCATTGAAAGAATTTCATTAATATAAATAAAAATTAATCTAGGAATAGAGAAATAAGGGTTTTATAAAAATGTATACTAAAAACTTAAAATTGGAAAATTGGATTGAAAAAATTTATTATGGATAATATATTTGTTTATTTATACAAAACTTCTTGCCTATTAATACATATATGTTAAGATAATCTGCCTGTTCAACGATGTCTAAAGAAAACCCAAGCGAAATTTCATTCGTACAAATATATTGAAAACAACAACAAAAACTAAAAATTTGTTTTTGTTTTCAACGTATATGTACGAATGAAATTTCGTTGGGTTTTCTTTCGACATCGTTGAACAGGCAGAATAAATAATAAAGAACACGAATAAATAAATGAATTTGTAATTTTTTTAATAAAAACATAATTCACTTAAGTTTGCCTAGTTCATTAGAAACTTGATATTTATATTAATAACAAAATTCTAATATGTATAAACTTTAATATATAAAAAAAGCTCATCAATTTCAATTATAATTTGGAAACTTTAAAATTGTTTTATTTAGATAACCAAGCATAAACTCGGCAACACTAAACAATAACAAATACTTCTCTTCTATATAGCAACTCTCTTTTTAGTAAAACAACAAAAGCAAATATTATCTAAGAGCGGGTATAGAAAATATCAGGGATGGAAAACTCAACACTATTCTAATATTTTGCTATTTGGTATTTTTTAAATTCCATGGATTTTTTTAAGCCGTCATACTTATTAAGCAGCTTTTTATACTAAAAATTGTTAAACATTAATGGAACTTCATATATGTCATTCATAAGATAAAAGGATAAAATTATACAATATATCACATTTTGTGTTTGTCGAAATTATTGACAATTGTTATTATTTTATTATTATTTTTTATTAAATCATAATAAATTTAACGAAAATTATTTGATATTATTTGATATGAAAACTTTGAAGTACTAAAGGATTTAGTTCTTCCAATTTAAAAAATACAAGTTCAAAAGATGTTGCCACTACAAGATCTCGATTTTCCACGTCTGGCTAATTTTTAAAAAATACTCTCTTCCATTTTATTTCAAATATAATCATTAGTTTCTTTAGTTTAGGCAAAGTAATCGTCCAAATAACGCTAAGATACACAACGGGAAAAATTATCTTCTCTAGATAAGAAAAAAACTGCAATAAACCAAAAAAACAATTTAAATTGAATACTAATTGAAATGACCTCCTCCTTTCCTACAAAAGATTTAAAAAAATATTACGATGTTGCTTTAGACTTGGTCATGACATGTGGTCCAATAATGCGTGAGGGTTACCTTAAATCAGAATCAACATTTGAAGTAAAATCAGCCTTTTACGATTTAGTGACCATCTACGATAAGCAAATCGAAGATCTATTGATATCGGGTTTGCAAGCTGCCTTTCCCGAATCAAAAGTTATTGGTGAAGAAGAGTCTGCCGCTAATCAACGTTTGGCGGATTTAACTAAAGCACCAACATGGATTATTGATCCCATTGATGGTACCACAAATTTCATTAATCGCATACCACATTGTTGTATATCGGTAGGTCTGGCCATCAATAAGGAATTAGTAATAGGTATTGTCTATAATCCAATTGCAAACGAAATGTATTCAGCATGGAGGGGTCATGGGGCTTATTTAAATGGTCAACCAATACAGGTGTCAAAAAATTGTATCTCGGTAAGTAGGTTTTATGTTATTTGATTCAATATTTGTTTCTATTAGTAGCCATGATAATGATTACATCATGGTCATGATTATGAACTAGATATGAAATACAGTTGTTACCTTAGCTGTCTGCTGTCAATAAAAACTGTAGCAACTTATAAGTACGAGTAGCATTATCTTTATTAGTATTGTGCTTAATTATTCCCTACGTAGCACCTTTAAGTGCTTTTATAAAATCTAAAAGATCTTATTTTAACTTAATATTTACCGGTGTTATTCAAAATAAAAAAATCGTTTGTTTGAACGTATGCACATAGTATTTTGCAATAAATAATTCCAAAAATGTTAAAAAAAAATCTTACCAATTTGTAACTGCAGTTTTTATAGAATTATTTCACTATTGCATTTTGAATGTTTCTCCTTTCTTTTTAAAAATTACAAAATTTATTTTATTTTTATTTGTTTAAGAATAAATTATTAAAAGTAAATATATACATAACATTCCAATGTACTAGATTTTTTATATTTTGATAAATTATGCATTAAACAAAAGCTGCTATTTATTGACATTGTTTTGTTTTATTTAAATTTTGCGATAAGACTAAATTAGCACTAATAAGTTGGTTAAGAACATTATACGGGGATTATTTTAATTTATGGTTCAAAAAGGCGTTTTTCTTTATAATATATCTACAAAAAGCAGTTAAAGTCAAACACTATTATGTAAATCCCAATCAGGTGCATTTTAAATATTATGAGGCTTTTAATGGAATCTGATTGATTTTAAAATTGGATTTAAAAACAAACAAAAATAACATCTGTGGCATAAATTTCGATGTTCCTTAACATTGGATTTTCCAAACATTTTTTTTTAAATAAAAAACGATTTTTTTTTTGTACTTTTTAAAATATGACAGTTTAATAAGTGGTTTCAACTTTCATTAGCTGTTCTTTACCAAATTGTTCCTTTCCAATTGTCAAAAATAAAAAAACAAATGTATTAACAAATTCTCTTAGAAATACTATAACCTTATAAATTTCGACACATAAACATTAGATTTTTCAAAGTCTAAAAATCATTTTTTTAAAAAATTATTAACAAATAAACAACTTTTTGTACTTTTTAAAATTCAACTTACTAGCACGTGGTCGCGATCTTGTCTGAGCAGTTATGAGGATTATATGTGTGTATTAAACTTTATACAAACATTATATTAGTAGAATATCAGGAACACTTAATTAGGTAGTTTCAACTAATCAGCTGATCATTTGCTGTGCCTTACTAAATTATTTTACATAAAAAAAGTTATCAAAAAATTCTATCTAGAATACAAACCACAAACAAAAAGGAGTTTTTTAATAAAAACTTTAAAAACTAATATCAAAAATGTGATTCAAGTTTTTAGCAAAAAAAAAAAATATTGTAAAAATGTTGTATTTTTTGGTCGATTATAATATTTAATAGCAACTAAATCTCTGCTGAAGGTATTGCTTTATTACGAACTAACGTTAAAACTTTTGAATAATCTCAGAAAGCTCAGGAGTTGTGTTTTTAAATTGTATTAAACAAAATCGTCTTTAGAAAAGTTTCTAGAGTAAGACTAGTTTTTATGTAACAAACTAAAAATGTCGCGTATTTATCTTCCAGAAGTTTTGCATTTGCATTACTTTGAAGATTTATCGTCCTAGCTGCATAGGCTATACCAAAAACGAAACTCAATACTTTGGCTGTAACCACAACACATTTTTTGTTACACGTGATATGATGATAGGATGTTATTTTTTTTTATCAGCATATTTTTAAAATTTTTGGACATTTTTAAAGTTTATATAAAGTAGTAATAATTTGTTCCATAAATTTTCTAATAAAAAAACATTTTTTACAGATAAAAAACGCTGTGGTTGGATACGAAATCTCTTTAATTCACGTTCCCGCAGTAAGAGATAAAAATGTGAAACGTCTTTGCAAACTGGCGTCTAATGGCACTGGGTAATTGAATTTGATTGCTAACGTCTTGTCACAATGTTTTTTATATTTTTTACAACTTTAGCACTCGTGGCTTTGGCAGTGCTGCTTTAACTCTGTGTTATGTAGCGAAAGGTAGTTTACAATGTTTTCATGTAGAGGATTTACAGCCATGGGATATAGCAGCCGGTGCCGTAATATTGACAGAGGCAGGAGGTGTTATAACTCATACTAGTGGATCTCCATTTAATATTATGAAGCCAGATTTAATCTGTGCCTCAACTGATGAGTTATTAAAAGAAGTTAAAGAGTTAATTGAGGAAGCTGATGGTTTAATTCATTTTGAATTTAAATAAGTGAATGTTTTTTGTGCAAATTAATATCAATAAATATTACAAGTTATTTAAAGAGAAATAAAATGTGAACTTACATTAGGTGGCATGCCATGAGTTTGAAAACCCATTGGAGGTCCTTGTGGAGGCATTTGCATGGCCATGTGGGGTGCTGAAAAATTTAAAGTTCATTTGATATATGTATTTGAGAAAAATAGAAACATGTATGAACTTACCCATGCCTTGGTGGTGTGGTGGCATATGATGACCTTGGGGTCCAGGTGGTCCTTGACCTGGAGGACCGTTTAAATGTGGCGGTGGACCGCCTTGTGAACCAGGTTGTTGCGGCATACTATGAGGAGGTCCACCATGTGGTGGTGGACCATGACCCATTGGTGGTCCAGTTGTCGGGACCCCCTGTTGCCCCGGAGCAACATGCTGACCTGGAGGACCATGCTGACCCGGAGGACCATGCTGACCCGGAGGTGGAGGTCCATGTTGTGTGACCACACCATGCTGCTGCGTTGGCAAAGGACCATGTTGGGGCCCACCATGAGGTGGGCCATGTGGAGGTCCATGTTGCATAGGATGCCCATATGGCCCACCCGGATGGCCAGGAGGTGGTGGACCATGCTGTCCGGCTCCAGGCGGTGGTCCTTGCATATGAGGCGGTCCATGAGGTGGACCTTGATGACCCTGTGGACCTGGTGGTCCAGAAGGCACACCCTGACCAGTAGGAACACCAGGCCCCTGCTGCGGCGGATGTGGATACGGACTGTGAGGCGACGGTGATGGAGCAGGACTTTGGGATGGTGGTCCCATGGGGCTCGGCGCCTGTGGCGGAGGCATGGGACTATTCGCCGGTGAAGGCGAAGTCATTTTTTTACTTTTTCTTATTGTTCAAGTTTGTGAAACCCCGGTTCTCAAAAAATATTTTTCTCCAAAAAGGCTTGTTATACACTTTGAAACACTCACATACAACAGAACTACCACCAAAGCCGCTGTTTTTTTACGGCTAACTTTTATACTCTTTTTTTTATCTAATTCATATAATCTTTAATAAATTTTCTATTAGCAATAAAAATATATGATTTCACTTTAATATTCAAAAAAAACTTATTATAATTCGTTTAATTTTGCTAATGAAAATTTACAATTTTCAGAAAAATGCAGAAAGTTTAACACGACGCGACAGTCACAAAAAAACTCGCAATGGCCGCCATGGTTGGAAAAAATAGTATTTAGTAAAATTATTGTTATCTGGCAATATTTTATATTTAGTTTTTAGAGATGCCAGGGCATGCAATAAAAAATTATCAAAGGATTATATCAAGGTCTATTAAATAAGGTCTGTTCAACTAATCAGCTGATCGTTTTTTGCTCCCCTATGTTTACTACTCGAAGTTGTCAAAATTTGTTTACCTTTTTAGGGCGACATTTATGTTCCTGCTTTATTAATTTCTAACGAATATATTTCCGAGCAGGACATGCTGGTAAAAGGCGTTTCTGTACCCGAGGACTGAGCCACACCAACAGCTATAGCAGCCTTGCCATTACTTGGCTCACAGGCCAAGAAAATACAACGATTAGCTATTTTGCCTTCACGCACCATTTGTACAACACCAGCAGCGAAACGAGCATCTTTCTGGCCCAACATACCTTGTGAAACAGCACGCTTCTTCAAGACATCGTCTAGACTTCTATTTTATCTTTATCAGCCATATTTTTAGCAAATATTTACTATTAACACAATTTATTTTTGTTGTCTTGAAAAAATTGTTAAACAAAATGAAAACACAAAATTTAATAGGCGTTGGGCATATTCATACAGGTATATGCAAATTCGAATTTGCTGTGCTGCTCTCTGTCAAATACCTCATAAAAAATAATTTTTTATACATAGAGTTTGACAGTAACGTTTCCCATCAGATGGACTGATAATTTCACCTGGATGAATTTTTTGGTATTTTAGTCAGCAGTTTTTGACTACTTTAGAGTAATTTTACACTAACAAAATGCCCGTATATTTTTTTTGCTTTTTGTTTTTGTAGAGTTGCACAGACCTTATTTAATTATATATAATGCGATCAAGGGGTATTTAATAAAAATATTATTAAAATAAGTTCTTAATTAATGTACATATATAATTTTTAGTAGACATACATGTACATGTATTATTGGTCTTGTAGGTTTCTTATGTATTGAAACCCAATAAATAGATAAATAATTAATTTATTATTTTATTGCCATAACTTTTTCTTTTAAACAATTGGGTGATTCACAAGGTGTCTTATCATGTCATATTGTCCTATTGTCCTAAAATTTTACAATGGTTTAAAAATGTTGTTGTTGCTTTTCAAACAAAAAGTGTCATAAAAATAGAACTTTGTACGCTATGTTTATTGTGCTGTCGTATTTAATAAGCAGAGACCTGTGCTAAACGCCTAAGCCGTCTAAGCCAAGCCGCAACAGTTTTTGTGAGCCGTCGCCGTTCATTGTATAATTTTATCGGGCCGACATCCAAACTTGAGCGCAGTTGCTAATTTTTGATAACAAATCACTGGTGGCGTCAAATAAGATCGGCTAAGGACTCTGCTGTTTTTGTTTATCAAACAAAATTTAATTTATTTGTAATTTATTTACTTGAGTCTGCCATTACAACATCTAAAATGTACTTTTCGCACAAACTAGCTATTATTTTGTTTATTTTTACTTGTTTTTGGCATTATGAAGGAAAATATTTATTTTTATAATTGTTTTACATCAGCTGATTTAAATTCAAAATAGCACACTTAATTATGAGGGGTTGTTCACAATAGTCTTAATTTTTCATGCTATTTTTATAGGACATATGACTTTATGACACTACTGTGAATCCCCCAAATAACTTTATTATTTAAAAAAAAGATAAAAATCATAGATTGTAATATGTTCTTATTGCTAAATACCCAATGGCTGGTCCCTAATAATAACCCTAAAAAGGGTTAATGTTAGTAGATTCCATTTTAAGAAAATATGAAAAAGTCAACATAATAATTACCGAATTCATTTAACTAAAAACCTGTTTTTTCAAAAAAAAAAAAAAAAAAAAAAATGCATTACACTTAGCTAGTGTACACAAAAATAAATTTTCAATTTGTTTTTCATTGTTACAAATTTCTTTTTAAATAAAAGGAATTAAAAAAAAAACTTTAGACTACAGTACACTAGTACATTCTTGTAAAATATCAAAAGGCCGTTACATATAAATTAAGACGTAATGTTAATGTAAAGTAATATGCAGGAAAAATAAATGTTCCTTAAAGTGTACTGCACATAATAACACATCCAAACAAGCTGCCAATTAATAAAATGGTAAATGTACATAAACCACTGTAAATTAAACCATTGTCTTAATTTGTACTTAATATAATATTTACATATTTTGTATTATATTTTTTCTTTTTATTTTTTTAAATAGTTTTATTCAGGCTTATTATCTTGTAATATTTTTATTTTGGCCCTTAGCTTGATATTACTGTATTAAATAAATTGAAATAAACATGTATGTAAATCTGTAACAGTAGGTTATCTGATAAACGAGTATATAGAAGAATATTTTAATATGGCCCACTAGACCGTACAGAAAAAATGTTCGTCGTACGCTTTCGAACATAATGACAATTTCGATTTTTTTTTTTTTACCTTTTTGCCAAACGTAAGATATATAAATATATTTTTTTTTGCTGCATCTTTTTTTAAAGTCGTATATTAAGGTGTGATATATCAATGTTTTTGTCTTAAGGGGACGAATCGTTAGCCTCAAGATCTATTGAGCTTTTAAAATTGTTCGGCAAAAACTTGAAAAAGGAATCCTTTTTAATTGCCAGTAAAAATAATTTTATTTCAAAAGTTACGTTACGCATTACTTTTGTATGTAAGATAAATATATGGGCCTTTTTCTAAGTTTAGGTAATAAACCCCATTTTTTTCAATCACTATTTTACAAATTTATTAAAAATTTACATTTAAAATTTTTAAATCTTATTAAGCAATCTTTTTAAAACCCCATTTATCTGGCATGCTTAAAATAAATATGCCGACACGTCATAACCGCTTAACCTCTTCCTCTTCTTTAATTTGTTTTTACATTTCCATGACATTTCTTCCTTCTCTCTATTAACTGTTTCATTTGACAGTTTATTAAAACGAAAAAAAAAAAAATTGGAAATATATTGTCCAGCCGATTTTTTTTTTTCATATTTTTAAAGAAAACTTAATTAAAAGTCCTACTGAGTTAGCAAAAAAAAATATAAATAATCACATTTTAACCGCGGTTAAAAGAATAATATTAAAAGAATATGGGTTAGTAAATGAGAATTTCTAATTAGAAGGAATACACAAACAACAGAAAAAAGTGACGTAGTGAGTTAACATGTTTGGCAAAAAGGATAATGTTTTGTTTTTTCTTCTCCTTCTAATTAACAGGAGGAGTATTAAGTTATTTTCGTGGCTTACTGGGATCACGTGAAATGCGTATATTGATCCTGGGCTTAGATGGTGCTGGAAAAACAACAATACTGTATAGACTACAAGTAGGAGAAGTAGTGACCACTATACCAACAATTGGTTTTAATGTGGAACAGGTTACATATAAAAATTTAAAATTCCAAGTGTGGGATTTAGGTGGACAAACAAGTATAAGGTATTAACAAAGTAATTTTAGCAATAGTTTGTTCTAATATGTAAAATATTTATTCAGACCATATTGGCGCTGTTATTATAGCAATACTGATGCTATAATTTATGTAGTTGATTCCGCAGATCGTGATAGAATAGGCATTTCCAAAGATGAGCTTTTATACATGTTAAGGGTACGTAAGCTTTACATCTAAAATTATTTATAAAAACTAATTTTGCCTGTAGGAAGAAGAACTAGCAGGTGCCGTTTTGGTTGTATTAGCCAATAAACAGGATATGGAAGGCTGCATGACTGTGGCGGAAGTTCATCATTCTTTAGGTTTAGAAAATCTAAAGAATCGAACTTTCCAAATTTTTAAAACATCTGCGACCAAAGGTGAAGGGCTGGATCAAGCTATGGATTGGCTCTCCAATACTTTACAAAGTCGTAAATAGTTGTATTTACTTAACTAACATATTTTCTTTTCTCCTATATACAACCTTTCCAAAAAGCTATAAATAACTTTTGTATTCAGTTATGTTAAAGAAATATAGTTTCATTACAATCCCTTCTGTAACGTTTTAATTTTTTTTTTTTAATTTTAAGTAATACTAAATATGTAAAGAAAAACAAAAAAAATTATACAAACGTATTCATCTTGTGTGCTTTCTGTTACAGAACAACAGATATACGCAAAAGTTTTAATTTCTTTCTTTTTTAAGATTTTATATTTTTTCCATAATCTTAATTTCATATTTAATAAAATTTTTTATATTTTAATTGAGTAATGAAAAAATAAATGTAATTTTAGAGTAATTAAAATACATTGAAAATATTTTTATTAAGTTAGAAATTCCTGTTTTTGTATACAAAAAATGGTTAAAGTCTAATGAGTATATTCAAATAGTTGGAAAATTTGATAAAAAAATTCTTCACTTTTATACCATTTTTGATATGAAAAAAGATATTTATTTATATGAATATTTTAAAGTTTAGACAATATTTTTTTTGTTGTGTTTGATTAAAATCAAAAAAAAAAAAACATATCGAAACCAAAAACTTGCAGTTGTAATAACTCAACTATAAAAACTAACGCCCAAAACTTCAAATATTTTTTATAATCTAAAAGAAAAATTTTAAGATCATTGATAAACGTACATATATTTCATTCATCTTTAATTATACTTAACTTAAATTGTCTAAGAAATGTATTGATTTATAATAGAATCAAAATTTCTCGCTTTTGACATTTTCTAAACTGCCATCACGTTATATATATGTTTATACCGTGAGTTTTGAAATAAAATATGCATAACTGTATTATAAAAGCTAGAAATTATTTTAGTTTCCTTTTATTTTGATGCAAACAAAAAATTAAAAAACTTTAGAATAATTTACCACTCTGGCAACCCAAAACGTTGTACCCGTTTTTCTTGAGCCTCCAAATCCATACGTATCTTTTGTCTCATGTAGAATATGGGACAATCACGATTAGAACACAATACTTCTTCATGCAATGAACCTTGACATCTTTGACATTCAGTCCATAAGCGGGAAAATTTTTCTTCCATTTGTCGTTTAGCCATTACCTCTTTCATATACAACTCACCCATTTTAGGCTCGCAATGGGGACATAAAGGTTCATTTTCATAACCTTTAGGCATTAGAGATTTACAACCTAAGCAAGATGATTTTTTCGTCATAAAACCAGCTAAAGCTCCAACTTTTGAAGTTACCACTGTGCGAGTTCGAGTATGTTCACCCTCTAAACAAATTTAAAAAGTAAAAATTTAAGAATGATTTTTCTTTTTAAATATAAAACACATACTTAATAAAACTGATTCGGCTTTGTCCCCCAAAATAGGTTCGAATATCCTAAGTAAAGGTTTGGATAATTGCTGTTCCAAATAATAGTTCGCATCTATTGGTACACTATTCTCTAGCACATATAAGGGATCTTCAGCTTTAGCATAGGCTGGCGTATTCTTCGCCGCGGCACAAATGACATAAGGAACACGATCCCCTAATTTGGGTGCGGTACCAGGATCTCTTTTCTTCATTTTTGCCGCCAGTTCTACATGCGCCTGTTTAGCCGCGTAGTCCGTTTTAGCCAATTCTTTTGTTATTACCAACTGGGAAATATCAATGCGATTACACAACAAATCGGATATAATTTGTTTTACATATTCCACTGCGCCATCAGGATTTCTTTCAATTAGTAATTTTTGCAAACAGGTGTTCATCAGATTAGCTACCAAAGGTGAATTGTCACGACGAACTGTTTCTATACCTTTACAATCCATTTTATCATAGGTTTCAGGTCGTGTAAAATAAAGACCAGCATATCGTTTTTTATTGATCAGCAAATAGGGATAGTAAACTTTTTCGAACTCCAGTTTTATAGGGCTCACAAATTTTGCCGAAACCAAGTCTGCAGCTTCTTTACCCAATTCCATACTTCTCTCTAGGGACTTGACACCAAAATTAACCATTACAGAATCAGTGTCACCATAAATGACCACCGCGTCATTTTCATAGCCATTGGCCCGAGTATAATGAGATTCCACTTCATTTTTAGTGAGTTCTATCATGGTGCGTCCATACGAGGTAACAGAGCCAGATATCTCTAAACAAGGCAATTTACCTACTTGGGCTCCAGTAAAACCATAGACAGAATTGGCAGAAATTTTTAAAGCCAATTGTCGACCATCGAGAACTTTACGTTTAAAGGGATCTTTCTCAACTTTTAAATCATTTTTTGCTCTTTTACGGGCAGCTAGCAAAGACTCTAAAATTTCAGGCAGAAGACCACGACGTACAGATGCTTTGACAAAAGTATTATTAGATGGAGTTTTTTCATAATCGTCGTCCTTTAGACTTAATTTCTCCTTCATACCTGGCTGCAAAAGTGTGGTGTAACATAAATTATGAGCCATCATTATACTAGGATATAAAGAGGCAAAATCAAGTGTCGATATGGGATCTGCATAGTAGCCACGCTTAGGTTCAATAACAGTTGCTCCTTCGTACTGCTCATCGGAGCCTTGAGAGGAGTATGAGGGCATAATAAAACCTTTTGTTTTAGCTTTGCGCAACAATTGTGACAACACCTTAATCTGTTGTCCTCTTGTTAGTAGTGATTCTAAAGTGACACCCGTTACCCTGGCCATTTCCATATAGTTCACGATAGACATGAGTTTATCCAACAGCCTAAGGGGTAAATATGCATCCTTAAGACAATACATTGCCAAACGTCTGCGCGTTTGCTCATCACCATTCTGTAGATCGGTAATAATGCTGTGATGGACATCATCTTTTTGTTCCTGTAAAAACTGGTAACTAACAGCATTCAAGGTGTACGATCTTAACTTGTAATCTCTTAGCAAAACAAACAGTAGGTCAAATGGTACCCTTCCCTCAAAATTTACATATTTATTTTCTCTTCTACCCATTTGTTTGGACTGTAGAACTTGTTCTTTTATAACAGAACGTATATTTTTGATTCTACCTAAATACTCAAAGTTTTTCACCTTTAGATGCGCTGCCCGATTTAACAAATAAGGAATGTCAAAATTATTTATATTATAACCAGTTAAAATATCTGGATCAACTTCGCGCACAAAACTGGACCATTTATCGAGTAGTTCTTTTTCCGTATCGAAACACAAAACCTGACTGCCTACTATGGGCGCACATATTTTTAAGGTAAATACGTTACGTACAAATGGCTCTGGATCACCTTGTCTAATGACCATATTAGCAATTTGTATAACTGGATCCATTTTTGGCTCGGGAAATATTCCCTTGCGACCAGCGCACTCTATATCAAATGATAAAATACGAAATGGTGCTACTTTACTCCATTCGCCTTCGGGTTCATGTGATATGAATTTATCAAAAGCAACATCAACTTCCAGTTGACAACGACTTTCAGGTAAAGGTTTCGAATTACGTCCTCTTCGGCGCCACGTTCCCGGCGGCAACTCAATCCAATTGCAGCCCACAACATCAGAATCCACCATGAAACGTATATCAAAATCGATATTGTTCTCAAAGGCACGACAGTCTTGAAAATCAAATTCACTATATATTACCTCCTTTTTTAGCAGTCGTGAAGCTGCAGCAACAAACTTTGGCAGGGATAGCGTTATCTTAATATACTTTTGCTTAATATCACCTTGATAGCCGTAAATATTAAGCCGATCAATTAATTCCACACTTAAGACAGCTTCCTGTACATTATCCTTATTGCCGCCTCGTATATCCGCTATAACTTTTTTATCTAAAGCGGTTCTTAACTCGTAGCAATGCTTCTGTTCAAACCCCTTGGGAGCGGCCAAATAAAAGTAAGGACAGAAGCCATGAACATGGCAACACACCGAATTACCTTCCATGGTTATACCGTACATTCGTATAACTGGTACTGGGCCCAAACGAGCACCCGGCATGCCAGGAAGAGGCTCACCAATATAATTCTCAACATCGATTTGCTGAAATATTAAAGCATCCGTTTCACTATCCAACTCAGGCGGATCAACCCGAGACCACTTAACAGAGGTCTGTTGATTTTCCGGACCCTCACCTATTAATTGGCTCATGTCGATATCATCATTGTTTAATTCAACCTCAAAACCAGCTCCAATATCATCTTCATCCTCATCGTAACTCCTGCAAGAAATGAAAGAAAATTATTTGATTAATTTGAAGACATAAAATAAAAAAATGATAACTTAAACAATGTTCTTGTTTTGCTTACCTTGGCTTTTTGGATTGACTATTTGTAGTTCCATTTGTTGTCCCAGCAGTAGCGCCTCCAATTTTACGTTTATTTGCAAAGTTACTCATATTACTGTGTTTTTAAAACGGCTAAAAATATTTTAATTTATCAATTCAAACTTCTTAACTTTTATTTTTTACTTTTTTTTTGATTTTTAGTAGACTTCAACTTAAAAGCAACACATTTTTTCGCGGTTAAATTTGCCAAATATTTTCTATTGAACAACTCTGCTTTATTTCTAACATATGTTCTTTTCTTTAAGTAGAGCTGCCATCTCATTTATTTAGTTTATAGAAGAAGTGATTAAAATGACAGCTATAATTTTTTAGGAAAAATGAATTGTTTTCTGTGTTGGGGAATATTGAATTGACCACTGCCATTTTGTGGTCCTTTTCAACATCCTTGCCTCCAGTTATTTAATGGATACCAATTGGCATCACTTATTTCACTAAGTCCCTCACACATATACCCTTCACAACGTGTAGTCATGCAATAACAATTGTTTGTATCACCATTCAAAAAACGTACATACATGTAACAAACATACAAAAAAAAAAAAATTAAAAAAAAAAAAATAATAAAAAAATTAAAAAAAAAATATATTAAAATTTTTTTTAAAAAATTAAAAAATAATAAAATATAAATAATATATTAAATAAAATAAAATAAAATTTTTTTGGCTCAGCTGGAATTCGATGCCACGTTTACTTTAACCAGTATGTATGTAGGTTGTTGTTGTAATTGTGAAAAAAACGAGGTGGTCGTGGTTTTTTGCTCAAATCTCAGAAAGTTATGGAGCGATTGTGCTGAATTTCAATAGCGATTCATTTCTGGATATTTCCAAGAGATTGATATCATATATAGATCTGAGGAACATTTAGTTGCTTCTAAAAGTTGATTTCAACCAACACACGGACAGACGGACAGACGGTCAGGGCTTAATCGACTCCTCTATTCATAAGCTTTCAGAAAATATATACTTTATGGGGTCGGAAATGAAAATTGTAGAAATTACAAACGGAATGACAAAGCTATATATACCCTTGTGCACCACAGGTGAAGGGTATAAATATAAAAATTTATTTTTTATAATAATAACAGGTTTATGTGTAAAGTTAGCAACACTATTTCTTTGTGCCATCTAGCGGAATATTTATAAGCCAAACAAAATGTCATGCCTAATGTCAACACAACAGTCAATTTATGAAAATTTATTGCTTCAAGAAAAAGTTTTTCTTTGAGGGGATATTAGCAATATACAATTCTATCCATTTTGTGAATAGATTAACCTAAACCGACTCAATAATATTAAATATAAAGTGCGTTCGTAAGAAAAAGGTGTAAAATATATATAAGGGTAAAAATTATTAAATGAAAACATGTTTTAAAGTAAGAAAAACACGAAAAAATCGTGTAAGGGTTCGTAAAAAAATAATAAAAGAGGAGGTGGGTGAATCACCACTTACACCCGTAAAATATCCTCTGTGTTGCAAAAAGGTTCTTTTTTGTGACTATTAAATAATCAAACAAGTATAAATCAAATAAAAATCGTTTATAATAATTGAAATGTTTAAGAAACCTCAAAACATGTATCAAAGTGCTTGTAATGCAGCGACGACCGGGTCTTGTGCCCCCAACACAGAGGCAGAACGCGAAGCCGAACGGCAGGGTGCCTTAATGGCTCAACAGCCACCAAGTGCACCTATCGAACCTGACTACAGTGGTTTTGATATAGTCAAAGCCACTCAGTATGGGGCTACAGCCAGGGTTAAAGAATTGGTTGAATCCGGTTGGGACGTCAATCAGCCGGATAGTGAAACGGTGACTTTATTGCATTGGGCTGCAATCAATAATCGCCGGGATATTATAAAATATTTTTTGGAAAAAGGTGCTGTAGTTGATGCATTGGGTGGCGAACTCAATGCTACACCTCTGCATTGGGCCACAAGACAAGGTCATTTGGGTGCTGTTGTTTTGCTAATAGCTGCTGGAGCTGATCCTCGTATACGTGATGCAGAGGGTTGCTCATGCATACATATTGCAGCTCAATTTGCACATACCGCACTTGTGGCTTATTTCATAGCCAAGGGCGTTGATCCAGATTTGCAGGATCGTGGTGGTATGACAGCATTAATGTGGTCTGCTTGGAAGGTGAGTTTTGTATAAATATAATATATATATATATAATAATAAAGCATTTAAATCTTGCAGTTATGAGACAATTTAAAAAAAAATATATATTTCATATTATTAAATTAGTAATAAATAAATAAAATAACAGCTATAGGTCTGGTTTTTGTGTGCATTCAACAACTTAAAAAAATATGAATGGCCATCAAAAAGGGTTGAATAAATAAATAAACGTTTAATTCTAATGTTAAAAAAATCTAATTCTAATTCTAAATTGATTGATTTTTTTTAACAACATGAATACCTATAATATTTTCCAAAAATTCTTACTACAAAATTTTCATTATGAATTTTTACCTAAATTTTTTATTCTTTTGTGATTTAGTACTTAGGTTTTTTATTATATTTTTATTTGGCCTGATTGACTTATATTTCTTTGTGGAATTCAATTCAATTTCAATTTATTTAATACTAGGGTGATCGATTCGGTTTTACAACCGGTGGAAAACACGGCTTCTTTTCTCTTTCAGCTGGCTTTTTTTTCTAAATGTTGATTTTTCGAATATCGAATACACTGGTTTTTTTA
The DNA here is from genome assembly GCA_941918925.1 of Phyto melanocephala. Lineage (NCBI taxonomy): Eukaryota > Metazoa > Arthropoda > Insecta > Diptera > Rhinophoridae > Phyto > Phyto melanocephala. The sequence continues at coordinate 17,846,355 of OW799235.1, forward strand.
TTCGAAAAAGCCGGTTTTTTTATTGTTTTAAGTTTATTTTCATATATCTTTGTAACCAATCGCACCATAGAATATTTAGTATGCGAAAAGTTTCCAAAAAATCAGAAAATAAAAACTTGAATTTTTATTTTTGTTGAACTTTTTTGTTTTAAACTAATATTTAAATTTTTAATCAGGCTTGAATTCATATTTTTATCACAATTAAAAAAAAAAATTATAAACAGTTTCTTCTATTGAGCTTGAGATCACTTTTCCTAATAAAAAAATAGTTTCAATTTTATCTTCCGATATTTCGCTACCACATTGGGTAGCTTCTTCAGGGAAAGTTTTTACAATTTTTAACAATTAACAATTAAAATATTTAATATTTTATTAAATATTTAATATTTTTCAATATTTTAATTGTTAATTGTTAAAAATTGTAAAAACTTTCCCTGAAGAAGCTACCCAATGTGGTAGCGAAATATCGGAAACACACAGGATATAAGTCCAACATTAAAAGTTAGAGGTAATTGGAGCATAAACTAAGCAGATCGATCACTTTTAGATTAAAACTGTAGTTACAATAAAGAAAAACCAATAATCTTTACTTCTAGATCATAATTTTGAATAATGACATTGAGTGTCTGTCAACTTAAATTTCAATTAAACCATCGAACAAACTAGCTTATGCCTATATTTGTATGTCTGTCTGGGGTATAAGAAAGAATTTTTAAAATGAAATTTTAAAGATTTTCTCCCTAGCCTTTAAAATGTATTTCAAATTACAGAAATAATTTTAAACAGAATACGTTAGTGCATATTAGTATAAAAGATCTATTTAACATTTGAAAAATGTACCGAAAGAGATACAAATCTTGTATGTAATTGTAAAGAGTACCTTTTGTCCTTAAATTCAACTAATTAAAACCAAATTAGTCAACTGCATTCATGTCAGTTATTGCATTATTGTGCAGCCAAACGTATACAAACTGTTAAAATTTTATCCTCATATATAAATTTAATTATAATCTTTTCTTACAATATTTTTTAATTTTTTTTTTTTCAAAAATATATATTATATATTCGAACCGGTCAACCGGTTTTTTCTCAATTTTCAAAATAGCAACCGGTTTTTTTTAAATTTTAAATTTCAAACTATTTGAAAGCCGGTTTCTTAAAAAATTCGAATAATCGATCACCCTATTTAATACAGCATTATCAAGCCCAAGGGGCCAAAATAACAATATTACAAGATAATAATAAAGCCTGAGTAAAACTATTTAAAAAAGTGAAAGAAAACTAAATAAATAATAATTGTAGAATAACAAATTTAGTGTAAAAATTTCGTGTATATCATACATGTCTCGTGGCTGGGATACCAATTTTCACCTTATTCGCGCCGAGTTAAGGGATTAATTTTAGACAAGCCTGTTCCTGCGACTTCGTTTGCATAGTTATCGGCACGAAAGGTAGCCTCTATATGTAATAATTCAGGTTGTTATCTATCTGTGCGGTAAATATAACTTAAATACATTTAGTTGGTTTGTGCTTGAAAAATATCAAAATATTTAAACATACAAACATTTATATGTATTATGTTAGTGGGTTAGTATTTAATACAAATATTTTAGACAAAATACTTATATAGACGACGTGTGTTTATTTAATTTATTTCGCCAGTATGTTCAAATTTTGTACACTATAAACCCTTGAACAACCGACTAACTAAATACAAACAAAATATATTTATTACATATTTTCGCGAATTTGCTTGATTATCATGATAAAGGCTACGTAATAACATAGATTGTTGTTTATCTGTGTGCCAAATTTCATTTAGTTCTGTTTAGCCGTTTCTGCGTAATTGTGTAACAAACATCCTAACATCTAAACATCCAGACTTTTAAACATTCACATTTTTAATATTGGTACGATTAAAAAAAATCATTGTTAATAAATAAAATTTTTTTCAAACAAACTTGCAGTTAGGGATATTACTAATAAAATAATACGTTATATTTCTAAGTCAAAAGCAAAATGTTTGTATACACATTTTTAGGTTTGCGCTTTGGATCCTGTACGTTTACTTCTCACCCTTGGTGCTAATCCTGCCATGGTCGATTATACACATGGCAACACCGCCTTGCACTGGGCAATTTTAGCACGTAATTCCACAGCAATAAATACTTTAGTCTTAAAATCCAAAGCTTCCTTAGATGTACCCAATTTACGGGGTGAAACACCACTTACAATGCTCGAATCACAAGCCGGTGCTGTTTGGATAAGTGGAAAAGTAATGGAACGCATCAAGGATGCTTCATTATCGTCGCAACAAAGAAGATCTTTAGTGACACGCGTTAAACATGACAAACGTTTGCGCTGGTGGTCAATGGTAGCATGCCCCTTTACTGCTTTCTATTTAGCCGGTGTTATATTCACCCTAAATACCTTGTACATTATAAAGTTCTTTTTATTAGGATGCCTCTACGCCGTATTTCATACATTAGGGAAGGCATTATTCGATGACCATCTGATGGCTTTGTTGCCACTAAGTGTATATTGTGCTACAAAAGCATGGTTTTACATTACATGGTTTGTGTATGTCGTCGATGCGGTATCGTTTGGTACAACAGTGGTGTTCTTAATATGTTCAGGTGGTTTATGGGTATGTTTTCTCAAATCGTGGAAAGGTGATCCGGGCATAATACAACCAACACAGGAACAAAGATTTAAGGTAAAAATATAATAAAAATCAATTTTGAGTTGGATTACATGTGTACCCAAATATTTATTTTGTATTCAACAGACGATAGTGGAACTGTCGGAACGTGGTGGCATTGGTTTTGAACCCTCTTCATTTTGTTCCGGTTGTTTAGTTAGACGTCCTATACGTTCAAAACATTGCAGTGTTTGCGATCGTTGTGTAGCACGTTTTGATCATCATTGTCCTTGGGTTGGCAATTGCATTGGCTTAAAGAATCATACATATTTCATGGGGTTTCTTTGGATGCTTTTAGTTATGTGTAGTTGGATGGTTTATGGTGGGTCCTACTACTATATGAACAGTTGTAATGTTAACTTTAATGGTGAGTAACTGAAATATTTATTTTGTGTATGAAATATATAAATATGTACCTTAATAACACAAAGTTCGTGTTCTTTTTTGTTAAATGTAATTGAAATTTTTTTTTAAAAATATCGATTACATAAATTTTGTCTGTTGAAAATTTTCATATCGATATGTGAATTTTTTAATAATGTATGCATACATGCATGCATACATATATAATTTTTATTATATAAACAGTTTCTGTAGAAAAAGATATCGATTAAAAATTTTTCAATTGACAAATTTTTTAATTTGTTACTGAAAATAATTTCGTTATCAAAACTTGAAATTTTGTTGACGATACATAAATTTTCTTTAAAATTCTTTGTCACCAATTATTAATTTTTTATTTTTGAGAATTATTTAAAAAAATTTATATCAACTGAATTGAACATTACAAATTATCCGAAATAGTTTTGTGATTAAAATTTAAGTATATGCAAAAAAGTAAAACAAACCATAACATAGCGCAAAGATACGAAATTATAATTATTATAGAAACGTATGTTATCTGAGTTCTCATCTAAGCTTTACAACTGATTCAAGAGCTATTGTATTTGTTATTAAAAAGATTTTATAACAATGTCTGGTAAACAATTCAAAATATTTAAGGTAAAAATTTTATAAAATTGTTAAAAAAAAAATAATTATTAAGTTTAATGTAATCGTAGTTTTTGTTAACACATTTGGTGAATTAACAAGGTGTGACAATTGAAGTATTGAACTGTTTTAAAAAATTTTTAAATCATAAAATGTTTAAAAATATTTACAATAAACATACAATTGCCCAACTCACAACCTATTGTAGAAGTTGTACGTCTAAGTAGTAATACACATTTTGTTGATCATTTATCCATTAACGCTTACAACAATTTTACGCTTGTTTATAAAATGAATAAAATCTTTAATAAATAGGGCAAATTGTTTACAACCTACGACTCCTATGACAGGTTGTAAATTGACTAAATACTTTTCACTCATTTTAAAAATTGTATAAAATATAACCTGTTAGCACTTCTTGTGAATTATATATAAGGGAGATTTCAAAGCAGACCTCTTTCATAAACGGGTCCCTGTTCGACCCCCTTCGTTACCCAGAGATTACAAGGTCACCTCGATCACACTGAGTCCCGTGCCGGCCCAGGCGTTTGCTCTAGACTTTTGTGACTTCACATTGCCGACTGATGTTTATCTACAATCCTATTCACAGAGTCCTTTGTAATCGCCAGCATCTGCCCCAGACAAATTTTCCCCATAGCACTCACATCCAACTTGTGAATGCCCGTGGTACCAGTCTATTGCCATCGCATACTACATGCGCCGCTGTCTCAGTAGTCTCAAGGCAAATTCTTCAAACATCATCCTCCACAACTCCGATCCTGTGTAGATGATATTGGAAGTTGCCATGCCCTGTGACCAAAGCAGTTATCCAGCTCATGGTCCTCCGATTATATCAGAGTACCCTGACTGCATTTCTGCCAAGGGGCCTTTCGAGCACCATACGTGTCTGTCTACATGTGGTCGTTTCCATCCACCTTCTCAGGTTCATAGATTCCACTTATTGTAGGACCTTCGCGCGAACCATCCCAAGAGCAACTCTAGGTTCCGGTCTTGCGAATTTATCAATTGTGTTTTTTTTTTTTTATATTTATTTAAAAAAGTATTGCAGTATTACTTCTATAATGCCAAATTGGCTACTTTACAATACAATATGTATTTAAATAAACTAGCATTATAATAAATATTTATTAGTTAAATTGATTTCAATTTAGAAGATATATCTCTTTTTGTATTTTTTAAAATTCGCCGATGCTAAAAAAAAATCCGAATAATTTTGAACAATTACCTATTTAAACACAATTTTTTATTCTTAATGTAATATAATTTATACATTTCCTTAAAAAAGATTTTCTTGCCGCATTACGTGCTATTGGTGATTGCAATGCTTGGATTGGATGGATTATGGCTAATGCTCTGCTACACATGTCCTGGGTCATACTTCTGACAATATGCCAGACATATCAAGTCATATGTTTAGGCATGACAACTAACGAGCGCATGAATCGTGGTAGATATCGACACTTCCAGTCACGCAATGGCCAATCACCCTTTACGCGTGGTGCTTTCAACAATTTGGTAGATTTCTTGGAGTGCACATGTTTCGGCTTGTTTAAACCAAAACGTATTGATTGGATGAACTACTATGATTATGATGTGCAGGCTAGCAAGACTATTGAACAAGAACCATTGCTGCGCGATGGTGAAGAGTCCTCGGCAGCATCTCATAACTATCAATATGTGTAGGACAAGTCGAATCGGGATGCGATGACGCGCAAGGCACCCATAGCTAATGTTTAAATCAAAGAAAATCACATTAAAAACAAAGGTAATAACAATAATAGGTTATTTCTCATATATTTTGTAGTTTTTTTTTCATTTTTTTTTATAAAATGTACGTAATAGTTATTTATAATTATTTTAGCTTACAGCTTTAGGTCTATGTATTTTTATTAATATAATTTTTTAATACTATAAATTAAACCTAAATTACAAATAAACAAAATACAACTTTTTTATATACATAATTATAAAAAAAAATATAAGTATTTATTTAGAGAGTATTAATATGTGCTAATAATATTTTTTTAAATATTTATTTTATTTATTAAGTGCTGCTCGTTTGTTTTTTTTATATATATTTTAGCCAGATAATAAGCCATATTTTTTATGTTGTAAATGTAATTTAAACCACCTTATATAAAGAAAAAACATATGACAAATTCAATTATAAGCAAACGATTAGAAAAATATGTAAAAGACATACAATTTATTAATTTTAAAAATTAACGTCATCGCAAACCGATTCTTTGTACTATAATTATAGAGATTATTGAAATAATTTTGTATTATTATAAAGAGAATACAAAAGTTTAAAATTTTCAATATTCTATGTTACTGTTTCCACCAACTTCCTTCTCTTTATTGTTGTATAAATAAATCTAAAAAAGACATGTAAATTAATTTTCTTTTCTATAGTTTTTAAGATTATATTCACAAATCAACAAATTCTTGTAATTAAGAATCAATTTAAAATTTGTTTGTAGAATAACAAATACTTAAATAGGAATTGTATTTTTCATTTACTTTGTCACCATAAATTAATTGAAAGAAAAAAAAGAGAAAAATTGAGTTGATAATCGTTTCATTAACACTCGTTATTTTTTATAACAATTTAGTATCTTAACAAATTCACTGTGTCATTAAGTCATATAGAGTAGGGATTTAAAGTTCCAAAAAATATTTGTTTATTCTTGCAATTGAGACTATTGCACCATCCGGCTCTTGGTTGAATTAGATTGATAAGATATGTTTAATTAGTTGCAGTTTAGTGTTCTAAAACCTTTTTGAATTTGTAATTTTTATTACATTTTTAACCTAATTTTAAATTTTTGTTATTATTATTTTTGTTTTTATTATACTACTAATATAGAGTTTTAAATTGAAATTAAAAATAGGTAAATGAATTTGGCTTTATTCGAAAAATGATTTTTTTGCAATTTTCATTTATCGACTGGTTTAGAGGAAGACTTATTTTTGATCACTTTTTGTTTCAACGGAAGCCGTATGACAGTGATAACGTAACGAATATTGCTTTTAAATCAATCATCTGTTGCTTATCGTCGTATACTAGATACTATATAGCCCCACAAAAATAAGTTCAACGGTGTTACATCGCAAGTTTTTACGTGTCCATCACGAAAAACTAATCGTTTTCCAAACATTTCTTTTATATATCAGCTTTGGCGTATGCTGTGTGTCACTGTTTTGTTGAAACCACAGTTCCTTTACCTTAAAGAGTATTTAGTTGTGTTACAAAAAAGTCATTGAGCATGGCCTTGTAGCGGCCATCATTAACTAACGTGCCGGATTTTAAAGAAATACGAACAAATGAGTCAAACGGCCAATAAATCCCACAAAACAGGGTTCATTTTACATTTTGCTTTGCAACAAAAAGTTAAAACTTCCAAAACTAAACCCTTAAATTTTTTAAAATATATTCTGTTTTAAAACAATTGTAGACATTAACAATTAGAAGCAAAATATATTGCAAACATTTTTAAAAGTTGCTTTTTAAAGTTGTTGTATTTTCTTATTGCAAAGCAACAAATATATAGGAATACATCCTTAACGACTTTCTCTGAATGAAATGGTTTTCCGGTATTTTTTTTGTCAATTGTCTTTCCTATGAATACGTCAGTTTTATTGACATATCTATCCATTCAACAAAAAATTGGCCTCATCGTTGAACTAAATTTACTTGTGAGAAGTACGATGAGTTTCTGAGTTGAAACTCATCGTACAACGGGGTATAAATTATTGCAAACAACTGGGGATAAATTATAGCAAAAGTATAGAAAACTTAAACGTTCGAGTAAAATGTCGATCGCGTTCGAATGCCGGAATTTGGCAACAGGCTTACCAGGCTATCAATTAGCGCGAATATTTAACAAAAATACGTATAAGTTCTATACCTCAAAAATAACATATCAAATATTATCCCTATCAAACACTTGAAAAAATAGCTTCATTATTTTTAAAGCACAGCAACGTAAGAAGATGCGCTCCGGAGGGACATATTTGCACAGACGTTGACTTAATCAAATAATGCTAAAATAAGCAAGATTACGCATTGTGCATGTTCGTTGTAAATTAGATCTCATGAATGACATCACATCGGCAAAAAAGTCATTGACATCACAAGTAAAAAAAGAGAATAAAGTGATAAAAAAATAAATAAAAAAATAATAATAAAAAATAATATACAAATAACAAATAAATAAATAAAAAAAAAAACAAAAATAGTGATTAATTTTTTTTTTTTTGTAAACTAACTTAAAAACGGTAAATAATGGTTATTTAAGCCGTAATATGTTAAATAATATACTTTTAAATAAACTATAATGCTTTATTTTCCTTAAATTTATATAAATCTCACGGTTTATATAAGTTTAGTACCATACTGATGTGACGTACATGCGCAGAATGAAAATTGTTAACAGTCGAAATGCGTAATATTGTTTTTAAATATTATTCTGTGATTTAATCAACAATAAATTACACACAGTAGTCTCCTTCAATAAATAACCGGTTTATTAGGAAACCCCAATTCTAGTGCTAGATGATACAGTCACGCAGAATTTACTTCCATACTAAAAGTAGATGTTGTCCATAAGACGGCTACAAACCCAGGAAAGTTGAAAAAATAGAAACTTTTTAAAAGAAGATAGATAAATAAATAAAAATAGTTTTGATAAGGTTAAATAATTTTCACAGTTTAAAAATAATTTTTCACTTTTTGAGGAAAATGTTTTTCTTTTTTTTTTAATTCGAGAACAGTTTTTTTTTACTTAATTGAAGAACAAATTTAACGCATACTTTCTACCGAAAAATAATATCTTAATTCTAAGATGAAAAAAAATATTAAAATTTATAACAAAAATATCTTGAAAACAGTTTATTTGTCTGCTTCTTAGGGCCAATAATGCAGTCCGGCTTCAGCTAGTTTTCAATAAATTCTCTAGGATTTTTTTATTTTTCTAATTTTTTAATAAACAATTCTCAACTCAAATTTCTAAACTAAGAGCTTATTGTAATTAACTTAAATCTTATTACCATTTTGAATAAATGCATTCAATAATGCATTAATTAGTTTTCTATATTCAAACGAAATCAATGAAAGTTGAAGTTTATTGAATTTTCACTTATTTTATGCACTTGGTCCACTAGTTTTGCTCAGCAATTACGCAGTAAAGCAAAATTTTTTTATTACTAAAGTAAATGATAAAAATGCACTTGTTTTATATCATCTCTAAAAAACACACCATTAAGTAATATACTATTCTTACATTATCACTAAAGCATATTATGGAGCAATGTAAAATATAATTTATTAAGTAATGCACAGCGAAATTCATAATATTTAATATTTAAAAAATTTTTTTTTTAATCTACGAAACGCTTAACACAAAAAATGTACACAAAGGGATTATTGATTAACAGGCTTCCAAATTGAAAGCGTAATTAATATAGGAAATTCCAACATTAATAACGGCTTTTTAATTAACTTTTTAATTTGTTACTTTTATATAAATTTAGTTGCTGAAAACAACACTAAAGTGAAACTTTTCCTAAGAGGACACCCATGCATGGTTCTGAATTTTTCTGTATCACTACAACTTGCTGCGTAAAGTGTCAAATTACGTCTCCTATTTAAACTTTTGAAAGAAAGTTGCCGGCTCTTGGTAGCTCATCTGCCTGTTCAATATCATAGTCGTTACTATGCATAGAAATCAAAACTGAAAAGTGATAACAGAAAGTCAACCTACCCTTGACAGAACTAGATTACATTGACTAGCTAGTTGGGACAAAATATTGTTGAAGTCATGCTTTGACTATCAACAAAGATGTAAATGTTGCTTCGAATGTTGCCCTTATTTAATATAAAGCATTCACTTCAATCCCTACAACACTACATTCGTTCGAAAGTCAATATGAGATACTATATTAGTACAGTTGAAAAGCTGCGTAAAATGTTCTCAAAGTTATGTGTTCTATTTCACACTACTTCAATTTACTATATTTCTGTGTAAACATAAATATAAAAAAAAAACAACAGAACATTACTTTCATTAAAATAAATTCATCATCACTTGAAAAGTTTTTCTCTACAGCTTTGTTAATGTTTGTGTTTTTAAATAAAGTGAATATCAAAACATAAAACGACAATTACAAAACGGTAAATCGTAGCAAAAACATCGAGTTTAAATAAAGTGAAGATCAAAACATAAAACAACAATTAAAAAAACGGTGAATCATAGCAAAAACATCGAGTGCAATAGAACATATACAAAAAACTTAAAAATGTTATTAACACCCATTTAAAATCGTGGATTTTTTAAATTCTTTTTTAAGGAATATACCAGTAACTCTTTATTGATTTAATGATTTTGTGTGTGTTTTTTTTAAGTTATAATCGATTAATATTCTTTACTTGCACGCTCGTATTTTGAAAAATATAAAAATAAATAAAAAATATTTGTACTGCAAAATATTTTTCCATTAAATCGTTTAGTTTTATAAAAAATTGTTTTTTTTTAGTTGTCTTCTAGAAGTCCCGTTTTTAGAAGCGGGTGTGGAAGTTCACTCTATTGTGTTTGGTATTTTCTCAATTTCAAATCAGAAATCCCAATTTCCTTTGAAAAAGGGCGTAGAATAAATTTATTATACAAAATGTCCGTAATGTAAGGTTCCACTGTATTTAGTACTTATGCTTTTAGACCAAATAATTTTCAGTTTTTTGATTCGTAATAGGTTTTAGTACATATTTAGTGATAGTACAAGAATAGTGCATTTTTTTCACGACGAATTTGGTTAATAATATAAAAGGTAGTGCATTTTTTGCTATAAAATTTTTAGTGTTAAAAAATATTAAATTCGTTATTTTGATAAAAAAATTAAAATAGTGCAAAAAAAAGTATTAAAGTTGGTGAAAATTTAATAATGTTTGCACTAAAATATTTTTTGTTTAACTCAATGGTAATGCAGGTCTGCTTAATACACAGCTCATTTATTAAATTTACATATACCCATACATAAATATGTAATTCACTCACAATTTTTCTCATGATAACTTAACAAAATTCAAATGCAATTAGCGTAAATAAAAACGAAATTTAAACACCAAATATTATAAATAAAACATTTTTTTAAAACAACATTGTTACATAATATTATATCAAAACATTTTTTTAATAAAAATAAAAACAATAATAAAATATTTAATTTTAAATAAATTGAATAAATTGCACATAAGTCTAGTCATAATTTAATTATAAATAATAATTAATTTAAATTACATATATTTAAACTACAGCACACAAGTTTTTTAATAAATATTTTATTTTTTACCAAAAAAAAAAACTTTAAAGCGTAATACAAAATTAAATTCTAATTAAATTACCTTATATACATATAATTGTTTATACATAGAAAATAAATAAACTGAAAATAAAACAAAGGGCAAACGAATAAAAATGTTACTTAAATTTGCATTTAATAATACAAACAAAATATTTAAATAAAATATACGAAGATTAAATGTCATACTATAATATTATGTTTAACTTACAATAAACCTAAAGAAAATCATTTCAAATTGCAAAAGAAAGTCTTAACTAAATGAAAAATTAAGTATGTGGTCTATTTTTTAAAAGTGCAAAAAAAATTTTTTATTTCTTTAAGTTTAGAAACGCTGCTCCAAAAATTTCATTTCATTTTACAATGGGCTTTATAAGCATTCAAAATTTAAAGTGACCCATGTATGTGTTAAAGTTTGGCAACCCTATTATAACATGTATGTTGTTATCCATTTCTTCTTCCCTACTTACATTGCTATTTACTTATAGATTTGTTCTTAGTCTTAAACTTAACTTCGGATAAAGAACATAAAAACTCGAACAGTATGTACTTAGAATATGACTGAATTTGTTATAAATATGTGACTAAAAATTAAAGAGGTACTGATTTTCGGTTTGATATTATTTATACAAAATACTAACCATATAAAATTTAACTAGAGTCTAAAATATTTAGGGAGTTTTATAACTTAATACATATAAAAAATTTTAATTATTGATTTTTTTTTGATTTAACTGTAAAATTTACTACCATTTGCTGACCTTTTGAAACAGTATAAGGAATGATCCGCACAAAAACATTTAAAGGTAAATTCTTACTTTTGAACATTTGCCCAATATAAGGAGTGAGTCAAAAAAAACTTAAACACACTATTGCAGACAAAAGTTATTCTCGGTCCAACAAGTTATTATTATACCCTCACACAGTGAAAAAGGGTAGGTATATGTATATAGGTATTTCATTCCGTGTGAAATTTCCACAATTTTCATTTCCGATCCCATAAAGTATATATTTTCTGAAAGCTTATGAATAGGGGAGTCGATTAAGCTCTGTGTGTATGTTCAAATCAACTTTTTTAAGCCCCCCGACATCGCCTGGATCCGCGTGAAGTATTTCAGTCAAAACTTATCCTCAGTCCAACAAATTTTTTTTTCTATTACGTCAGCTTTTAAAAAAACATGTCAGAAGGTTCATCGTCACACTGTTTTAAAAACCATTAAACAATAAAAGGCAGACTTGAACATTGGAAGAAACATGGATCAGGAAGAAAAAAGGTCTAACAGATATTGGTGAGGCAAAAGAAGTCGGAACAACTCTTTCGAAGAGCACCAAACACATCTACCAGAAAAGCAGCTCGAAAAGCTAAATCTACGATTCTTTTGTACGCACAGCCAAAGCTAATGGTTCATTAAAGTCGTATAAAGATCAGAAAGTTCTAGATCGCAATGAGGGTAAAGATAAAACTTCTTTGCTTTGCGTAAAGTTTCCAACTTTGACATAAAAGCGTTAAGCAAGAGGTTTATGTTATGACACATTCAAATCTTTGACAACACTTAAACATTCTTTGTTCAACTATAAAAGCGATTAAAAATTTTTACAAAATAATACATATGTATATGTATGTTATTTTTATTTTAATTAAAATTTACTAAAAGTTAGTTAACTATTATTAACACATACGAATTTAACACAAAATTAATGAAAATTACACAAACTGATTGTCAAAGCGCGCAAAATTATGAGAGTTGCCTAACTTGTCGCTTCGCGCTGCGTTAAACGTATTTTATGTGACATGTTTCGTAAAAGTATGTATATTTTGTGCGGGTCATTCTTAAAATTATATTGAATAATTCTAAACTTTCCTCATTATTTTGTTAATAACATTAACTACACTTTAAAAAGTTACTGAGCAGTGTTGCCCAAAACGCTCGAAACCAAATTTATTTGTGAAACATACTTACATATTTAAATTGTGTAACTTTTTCCTTTTTTTTTAAGAAGCCATACTGCATGTTACAAAGTTTTTATTTTTTTTTTGAAATATATTTTTTTAAATATTAAATAGTATTTTTTTTAATTTTCTTCATAAAAATTATTCCATTTTAAGCTTATAAATAAAGAATATAATTTTCACAATATTCCGTAAGACAAAACTCAAGTTCATTAAGAAACAAATAATTATATAGAAAAAAAAAATGTTGCAAATAATACTTAAAAACTTTATATTGTGAAAATGTTGCTCTAAATGTTTTTTGCATCAATTACCTCAAACGCCTTTTTTATAGTTTTATATAAAAATTTATTTGTATAAATATTTTATTTTTGTGTGGTATATATGTATTTATTATTATAAAAAAAAATAATTATTTAAGCTATAATGTAAATAATAAATTTATAAAAACTATAAATTTATTACATAAAAAATATTAAACCACAACAATCATTACAAAAGTGATTGAATTGTTTTATCAATACTAATAACAAAAAAATATCTTTCTATGTACTATTTGTGTGTATAAATGTCATTATAAACAACAATAACAACAACAAAATCAAATTATAAATAACGAAAATGTATAAATGAAAACCAGAATTATGAACAAATTAATTCAAGTTAAACAAAATTCTAAAATTAAAGGTGAACAAAAATTAAAATAAATAAAAAGTCATTAAAAACCACTTATTAGACCATTAAAAATTAGTATATGAATACATATAAAAAAAAATCAATGATCAAAAAAAGAAAACACGAAAACAAACAAAATAATTCGACGATTAAACAATATCAAATAAAAAAAAAATCTTCAATAAAAAATATTTTATCCAAAGCAGTTTTCTTATTTTAAAAACTCCAGGTTATTAGAAAGAAGTATATTTTTCACAAGGTAAATTCATTTTTTATTTTTTTATTCATTTTTATTTATTGTCTATAAGTTACATATCCTTGCAGACTAAAGTAAAAAACAATTCACCGATTTAAATATAAAGCAATATTTTTTTTTACAATTTCTTTGCTAGAATTAAGACCAACAAGGTGATAATAGTTATTACAGTTTTCACATATACGATGAAGAGGATCATTAAAAAAATTAATATGCTAGTAAAAATAGTGATATAAATGAAAGATAATAACCAGGGACCGAAAATAACAGTTATTTTGGAATTTTAAAGCAAAAAAAGCATTTAGAAGTAAAAGTCGTAAAACGGAAGTATACCATATTGATCCTTATGCATTAGTCTATCATAAAATATGTTGCTTTTTAAAATTTTGATTTTTATTTTTTCAAGCAAAAATAAAAGTTATTTTTTGATTTTTATTTTTTCAAGCAAAAAAAAAAGTTATTTTTTGATTTTTATTTTTTTGAGTAAAAATAAAAGTTATTTTTTGATTTTTATTTTTTCGAGCAAAAATAAAAGTTATTTTTTGATTTTTATTTTTTCGAGCAAAAATAAAAGTTATTTTTTGATTTTTATTTTTTCGAGCAAAAATAAAAGTTATTTTTTGATTTTTATTTTTTCGAGCAAAAATAAAAGTTATTTTTTGATTTTTATTTTTTCAAGCAAAAAAAAAAGTTATTTTTTGATTTTTATTTTTTTGGGCAAAAATAAAAGTTATTTTTTGATTTTTATTTTTTCGAGCAAAAATAAAAGTTATTTTTTGATTTTTATTTTTTTGAGCAAAAATAAAAGTTATTTTTTGATTTTTATTTTTTCGAGCAAAAATAAAAGATATGTAGTAGTATGTAACGATATTAAACAATCACTGACAATAAATATGAGAAATCACAAATTCGAGTACAGTTATTAAAAACTCGTCTTTACCGTAACATTTAAATAATATTTAATATCGAAAAAATAAAAATCAAAAAATAACTTTTATTTTTGCTCGAAAAAATAAAAATCAAAAAATAACTTTTATTTTTGCTCAAAAAAATAAAAATCAAAAAATAACTTTTATTTTTGCTCGAAAAAATAAAAATCAAAAAATAACTTTTATTTTTGCTCGAAAAAATAAAAATCAAAAAATAACTTTTATTTTTGCTCGAAAAAATAAAAATCAAAAAATAACATTTATTTTTGCTCGAAAAAATAAAAATCAAAAAATAACTTTTATTTTTGCTCGAAAAAATAAAAATCAAAAAATAACTTTTATTTTTGCTCAAAAAAATAAAAATCAAAAAATTACTTTTTTTTTGCTCGAAAAAATAAAAATCAAAAAATAACTTTTATTTTTGCTCGAAAAAATAAAAATCAAAAAATAACTGTTATCATCTGACTTTTATGAAAAAAGGAATAATAATTACGGTCCCTGATAATAACAAAACAAAACTACTAGGGTTGCTGTTTGGTTAAAAATTTCTGGCTGGTTTCAAAAATGCACTCCACGCAGATTTATTCTTTCATTTATCACAATTAAAAATTCTTTATAAAAATAAAGAATGTTAATATGAACTCAAGCCTGATTAAGATTTAAATATATGTTTTGGTAAATTTAGTCGTTCAAAGAAAGTGAACGTTAAAGTAGGCGTGTGAATAAAGTTTCTGCTAATAAATACATCTTAGATATTCCATTATAGTCCTACTTCTTTCAAAATCTTTATTCATAGAGCAATTATTTAAATTTGAGGTAAAGCGTTATATGGGAGGTGGGCGTAAAAGTGGGAGTGTCACATTTATTTTCCGTTAGTACAAAGTCTTTGATCAAAAAGCAATGGTTTTATTTAATTTATTTAAAGCAAATATTTTATTTTATTCGATGTTGGAAGGACATGTTTTTTTTACTTACTCTTGCATTACGAGCTATAACTCTCTTCCTAATATTCCGATTTAGCCCATTTTCAATACCAAACAAACCTTGTGTATAAGAAATATTCTCATAAAATGAAACCCCGATTCAGAATATATATACTTTATGGGTTCTAAAATGGATATTTCAATGTGTTACAAACGGAATGATAACATTTTTTGGTGGCGGTTATAATAAAAAGCAAAAAATAATTGCCAGTTTTTATTAGGAACTAGCCAAACCCGGCGCGCGTTGCTACGCCCCTTAATGAATGAAAATGCGTTTTGAATTTTAATTGAATATCAAGTGCAAAAACCTCTTTTCTAATCACGAAATTGTAAATTCATATCAGCTCAATATGTGTGCAATGTTTCACAAAAATCGGTCTGGAGCAAGTACCTCAAAATTATAACTTTTTTTAAGGGAGTGGCCCTGCCCACTTTTCTAATCACGAAATTGTATAATCATGAGAACTTAATATGTGTGAGAAAAGTTTCAGAAAAATCGATCTAGTGCAAGTAGCTAAAAATTATAACTTATTTTTTATGGGCGTGGCACTGCCCACTTTTCTAATCAGGAAACTGTAAAGTCATGATAGCTCAGTATGTGTGCAAAGTTTCAGAAAAATCAGCCCAGTGCAAGTACCTAAAAACTATAAATTTATTTTATGGGCGTGGCCCTGCCCACTTTTCTAATCACAGCTCAATATCTGTGCAAAGTTTCAGAAAAATTGGTCAAGTGCAAATAGCTAAAAATGATAACAAATTTTTTATGGGCGTGGCGCCGCCCACTTTTTTCCACCCATAAACACTCCCTGGTATGTGTACAACAACTTGCCAAAGTTTGAGTCCGATCGGTTTTACAGTTTCGGAGTCTATAGCTAACACACACACACAGAGTTTCGCTTTTATATATATAGATAAAATAAATCTTATTGCATGAATATCCATGAACAAAGTTTTTAGTTTTATTCGCGATAAAGTGAAACGCCTAGTTTTCTTCTGTGGCAAAAAGATTAATAAAAAAAAAATTGTGATTATTTAGAGGAAAACAAAACTTAAAATTTGTTGCATGTGATGTTGGCTTCCAACTGATCAATCGTCACTGGTTTATCAGAACAAAGAAGAGATTCGATGTAGAATAGTCCAAAGCTGTCAAATCACACGAACGATGTGATCAATTAACAGCTCCATTTCATGAGATAATTTCGTAACCAA
This sequence comes from Phyto melanocephala, assembly GCA_941918925.1. Classification (NCBI taxonomy): domain Eukaryota; kingdom Metazoa; phylum Arthropoda; class Insecta; order Diptera; family Rhinophoridae; genus Phyto; species Phyto melanocephala. The sequence continues at coordinate 17,863,426 of OW799235.1, forward strand.
ACATTTGGCTCAACAAAGTAACAGTTTCAAGTGCTCTTGTTGAAACCATTTCTCCTTCAAATAATTTGCAAGGACATGAGGAATTAAAAAATCGTAAATCACGAGGACGAGTTCTGTCTCAGCATCATTGATCTCTCTGTCGAATCAATAATTTCGAGTCCTCTGTTATACTGGCATCTACAGCGGTGATGGCGCACGGTACAGGCTTGATTTGGATGAATATTATCTAAGCGAGTAAGTGTGGTCATATATCTGTCCTTAGTATTGCGTATTAAGATACATGATTAGGCGCACCGTAAACTTGATAAAGCGCTCTGTAGGTTCAACGAAAAAAAAATTCACAGTTTTACGATTTATAAATGTTGTTCTGGTGTGAGAATTTACATGGTATTTTGCCAAAGTCTAAAAAAATGTCTAACACACTTTATTACTTCACAGCTAGTTTTACAGTTATCTCTTTCGAAAGTTTTATATGTTTTAAAGAACACCTCTACATACACATATATCACTTGTTTTTCTCAATATAAAATAATGTATTACAGATGATTTCTACCATCATTATTTAACATAAGCGTAACTATACCATTCAGGAGACCATTCCCTCCCCTAGCATTGTTTTTGCCTCTACCCCGGAAATTGAGAAAAACAACTCTTATACATATAAAATTAGCTCAGTTTAAGATTGTGAACTGAATAATTTTTTTAAGATTTTTCCACCCCCCAAAAAAATAAAGCTACGACAATGCTTTTAACCTTCTTAGGCGAAATAAAACAATTTTTTTTATATAGTTTTTCATTTATTTTCTTTTTTCATGTATTTTTCCATAAGTTTTATTTATTTCTTAAGAAATTTTTAAGATTATTAAAAATACACAAATTAAAAAAGAAAATTATTAATTTTTATTCCCATACAGATATTTTGTAAAAAAGTTGTTTATAGTTTATTAAATTAAAGCCAAACTTAAAAGTGTTTTTTTTACATTCATAGAAAGGGATTAGGAGTTAGTACTTAGTTTAATACAAATATGTTTTTTTTTTTGTTAAATTTTAGTACTTAAAATTATATGTTTTTAAGCCTATGATATACACTTTGTTTTTTTTCTTATTTAGCATAATTTTTTTAAATATATGTTTATCAAAAATGTTTCTTGTTTTTAGCCGTTTATAACGTTTTGGGTTTTAATTTAGTAAATATTTAATCGATTTATTTTTGGACATTTGATTTAGCGACTAATAATTTGGTAAACTATTTTTAACAGTTTCAAGAGCTTTTCAATGATGTATAAATGTTTCATGTATGTATTTTTTATAGGTGGGCTTATTTTATTTATTATAAATATTCTAAACCAAAAATAACTTACTTCGTAAATGTTATTGTTTAGTCCGTTTTGATGTCTATCTACGGTAGTAGTGGATATTCTGTTGTTTGTTGAATTAAATTTCTGTCAAGAATTTATGTACTTTAAAAAGGTTTTAAGAGAATTTACAAATATTGCCACAACAATTGGCAAATTCTATTGCCAACACAAGATATTAACGTGTGAACCGCATGCACATGTATGTATTAGATCACATATTCAGCAATAAATGTTATAATCTTTTAATACAAGCTGTCAAATTTAATTACAAAAAAATAGCACCTTAATGTATAAGAGAACTTCGCAGATAAAAGGGAAACAATATTTAAATTAATATTGTAATTATTATAATTAAAACTAGCCAAGCCCGGCGCGCTTTGCTACGCCCCTTAATGAATAAAAATGCATTCTGAATTTTTAATAAATATCAAATGCAAGAAGCTAAACATTATAACTTTTCTTTAATAGGCGTAACACTGCCCACTTTTCTAATCACGAAACTGTATAGTCATGACAACTCAATATGTGTGCAAAGTTTCAGAAAAATCGACCCAGTGCAAGTACCTCAAAATTATAACTTTTTTTATGGGCGTGGACCTGCCCACTTTTCTAATCACGGATTAAGATAGTCATGACAACTCAATATGTGTGCAACGTTACAGAAAAATCGGTCAAGTATTTTTTATGGGTGTAGCCCCGCCCACTTTTTACCATCCATAAACACTCCCTGGAATGTGTACAACAACTTGCCAAAGTTTGAGTCCGATCGGTTTTATAGTTTCGGAGACTAGCTAACACACACACAGAGTTTCACTTTTATATATATAGATAATGGAAATGTATAATCTAAGTGTAAATATCAAAGTGATTACAGTGGAGGGCATATGTATTAAGTATGATTATAAACACTTGTAATACTGACAAAATTTTGATTTTTTTTTGGAAGGTTTTAATGCGTATACATTTTATCTGTCGGTATCCTTATGAACTTAAACTAACCGAAATTGCACAATGTGCTTTAAAAACTGTACGTGTTAATATAGATTTTTGACAAGTTCTCTATTTTCAAAATTTGTTTGATAAATTGTTATCTATAGACAACATTAAAAAAATTTTCTTTTTGAGAAACAAATAGCAAGAATATCAAAAAAGATAATTCTATACATAGTTTCCACATGTTTTAAACAATCGTTAAATAAAACTATAGAGTAACAAAAACCCTACCATTAATGAAATTGTTTATAATGCATAATCTAGATTTATTAATATTTAATATAAGCTGTCTATTTTAGGACACATTTCTTAAGTCAATGGTTTATATTTCTATTTTTAATAAATATATTTTTTTTTTCTATTTACTCTTAAGTTCACTTTTCTTTTGGTGTAGAATATTTTTAAGTCGATAGGCAAACCGACTTTTATGTTAATTTGTTATTGTGTTTTTTATTGTATTATTTATCAAAAATACATAGTTTTATATAAATATTTATCTTGTATCTACATTAATAATTTGTCAAAGCTTGGTCTTTTTTATTTATAATCTCAAAGTATTTAAAGTATATTTGTTAAAGCATATTTTGTGTTATTCATATCAGGCTATGAAGCTTAATAAATAATTTGGTTTATTATTTGTTGAGAGCTCTTAAAACTGTTAAATATATTAAGAGGACTGATGTAAGTTATGATAAATTTAGGTTAGGTCATAAGATTCGCAATAAATAATAAAATAACTATAAAAATTTAAAGAAAAAAACCTATAAAAATAATAATGATTGAAAATAATCTGCTTCAATTTATTATTTTGCAAAATGGAAATAATTGATTGACTGTTAATAGCAACCGAACCTTAGTGGTGTTTACCAGTTGCCAAAAAAGTTATCACAGATGGCAACTGGTAACTAAAGCTATGCCTACATTAGGCAAATATTCGCCCAAATAAGCGTAACCACTATTTTTGATAAATATTTAATTTGATGTGATTTGTCTTACAATAAATTTATTCATTAAACCAATTGCAAGATTTAAATGAGATTTGTAATTTAAAAAAGTGATTAATTTTTTAGAGCAGTAATTTAAACATATTAGTGGTAACTTACATATATTTTATCAAATCAAACCCTAACATTTTCATAGATTTCATGCAATACGATATTTTTCTATATTTTTTCCGACGCCATCTTTGATTTTTATGTAAGTATATAGTTAATTGTATTCTACTAGTCAACCCCTTTTATTTGATACCCATTGTTGGGGTTAAAAAAAATGCTCTGCCATTTTGTTTCAGACGACATCTTTGATTTTATCCTTTTTTATAGTTTACTACAATGTACTGGTTGAGCGGATTTTTTTGTTACTAATATTGTGGGGATGAAAGGGGACAAAGTCGTCACTACTATATTTGACTCATATATTCGCCATTTAATCTAGGACGCCATCTTGGTTTTTTTTTTATATTAAACTATATTTGATTATAAAGAAACTGAAAAATATCTATTTTCGTTTGTAAATTTTAGGAAAAACACCGAAGTACTTGGAATTTGGTGCCTATATCTCAGTTGGTTTCAAACCGATTTGTTAGTTTTTCTTAGAAATAGTTTCTGAGATTACGGCTAATAATTTGATATCTTAAGCGTGTTAAAAAATTATTTAGGAGTTGAAAAAATTTAGATACATTTAAAGATATATATATTTTTTTCAAATAATTTTTGCCTTTAACTTTGCCGATTAGTGACCAATTTGTATAAACGTGTCTATAAATTATCATAGGGCCGGAAAATTTTAATTTTTGTGGTAAAAATAAGCGAAAAACAGAATCAGTCGTGTTTATTTTCTCTTATCTCAGATAGTTATTAGGCAATTGTGCTGATTTTTAATACTTTACATTTGCCGATGTCGGGTGACTTAAAAAAGTTGATTTCAACATACACACGAACAGCCATATAATGCTTAATCGACTCTCCTATTCATAAGCTTGTAGAAAATATGTACTTTATGTGGTCGGAAATGAATATTGTAGGGATTTTACACGGAATGTCAAACCTATATAAGTATGTATACCTTTTTACAATGTCGTGTGAAGGTACACATATCGACCAAACGGGAGTGTGTTGAAATGCAACATAAAAAAAGTACAGTGTTTTTACTAACACAAAATTAGCTCTCTTTGTATTTGAAATTCATACATAGTGTTACCTTTAAAAATTTTAAAATAGTCCAACAAAAAAGGTAATAAAAAGGAAATAAGAGCTTTTCTTATTTGTTTAATTTTTATTTAAAAATTATAGTGATGGTGAAAGCTTTAAAATTTTTGATACGCATTTTAAAAACAAAAATATTTAAAATTTAACTTTTACAGTTTTTAACTGATTTCAGTAAATCTGTGGCTTAAAGGCATAACTGCTTAAGTCGACTTAAGCGAAAATTGTACATAATACTAAAAACATTTAAATTCATCTTTTTAGTTTTTAATAATTTTCCAGAAAGACGTAAAAGCTTATTGCTTATATTTTTTTCGTGCAGTATCATCTGACGTTATAACTTATTTTAACCTACGATCTAACTTAATTTACAAAGACCGATATGTTCTTTATTGAATACAGGACCGAAGCTATATAAAAGCTTTTGTAATAAATGGAGTTGAAATAAAAAAAATTAACTTGAGTAATTTTAAGTGCTTTCCTGAAAAATTACAAAATCATACAAAAGCAGTGTTTTCTTATTGCCACAGAAATTTTATCACGTTTCAGTTAGAAAACGTTTTCTTTATATATAAATAATGTGAGAAAGAAATTAAATTTGAACGTGAACCATTTTTATTTTGGCTTAAGTTCATTTATTCTTTTATTTTAATTTTATAATTCAAATTAAATTAAATTGTAATTATTTTTAGGAATATTCTTTTTAAAATTATTTCCGATATTAGCTGAGTGGAATGCATTTTCAAAACCAGCATTTTCGAAATCAGCACTCTTTATCGGTATACTACTATGTAATTTAAAATCCTATATACATATGTATGTACATATGTATGTATGTTACAATTCAATGAAATTTGAATAAGTGAATCATAGTATTAATTTTAAAATTTGTTGGATATTTACTTTACCTATCAAATGACATTTTTCTATTTAACATGTTAAATTTAATATAAAGAAAAAGTTCGAATAAAATATCAATATACATACATACATATGTACATACATAAGTATGTATAATTGAAAAAAAAAAGTTTTTAGCAAAGCCCTCTAAATCTGAAAATCTATGAATAAATAAGAAATAAATTAGCTTTTAGCGATTATTACATCAGTTCTATGTATTTTTCAGTTCTATTTAAACAATTTTAAACATTATAATTTAATTTTAAACTAACCTCAAAAAATATACATACATATGTATGTATGTATGTAAGTATGTACATATGTATGTATTGCGAAATGTTATAAAATGTTGAGGTTAATAGTTATGTATATGTATGTACATAATGTACTTTTTGAAATTTATATATATGTATGTACATACATACATACATATGTACACATTCATATAATATTTTATGAATACCCCAAATATACATACATATGTAAGTAATTTCATTTATTTCTTTAAAAAGCAGAAAATTAATTCTGAATGCCAAGTTTTTATGAAGCTTATATTTTTTGTAATATTCTTGTCCACCTGCATATGTACATACATACTATTGTAGGTATTAACATAAGTATGTACAAAAAAGTAGTACCTACATACATACATATGTACATTGTAAATATAAAGTATGTACATATGTAGGTATGTAACAATTGTAAATTAATAATTTTGTTGTTTTATTACCTACATAGTTGTTATTAGACGATAAATCATGATCAAACTTGTGTAATATTTTCTACTTTCTTGCATGCCCAGCTCATCATGATCATTATTGTTTTGTTCATTCTTTCTATTATGTACATATGTATGTATGTATAAACAAGACTTAATGACAAATTTGGGGCAGTCGTAATCTTGCTTACATTTAAGAAAGAATGAATTGAAAATTTAAAATTAAAAGTTAATAAATTGCATACATATAGAAACCATTTTTTAAATAAAATATAATTTATTACCAAAAGAAATTAAAACATACTCGTATCAAATAAAATTAAAACTTTATGATAAATAGTTTTGTGTCTTATTTACATACATATGTATGTACTTATATAAAAGAAAATTTAATACCAAAATTGTTAGTGCCTAAAGTTGCCGGATTTGTTTTTAAAATAAGCGGCACAACTTATAATTGGTGAATTCTCAAGATGTCTTAAGTGTTGGATTGTTATAAAAACATTTTACAATAGACAATCAATACTTTTCATTGATTTTTAATTTTTTGGAAAATTATGACTATACAACACATACATAGGATTTCTTATGAATACACCAAATATTTATACAAAAAATACGTATGATAGAAGTGAAATTTGTTTATCTGTTCTATAATATGCTGAAAGTCAGAAGAAAAATTTGCGGTTTTTAAGTAACTGAACATCATTTATAAGGTAAGAAATTACAAAATGAAAATCTTATTACATCATTATATCGTTAAACAATAAATTATAAAATAAAGATTTATTATTTTAAGCGCTAAGCTGTATTTTCACCCATTCGTGTTCCACTAAAAATGTAACGCCGGTTCAAGTCTCAATAAACAGATTTTTTTTCGGCAAAAAAAAAAAAAATTGCAGAAGAAAACTTGTCATTTTTTGTATTTTTACTGACATTTACATAAGAAGAAACTGTTGTGTTTAGATGTGTTTAGTAATTCACAACACAAATCCAAATATAAATTTTCAAAATAGACTGGGTACTGGTGAGAACTTCAAAGTTACAGAACATGGGTACTGGTCACTTTGTTCGTGCAATTTGACTTTATTCAGGCAGGTTAAACATTCCAATCGGAATGGCGTTGATTCCGTATATGCGATTCCGATAGACTTTGTTTAAGGTTCTTCGGATTCAGAGCGTTTTTGTTAATTCCCAGAAATTTTACTACTTCGATTAACCGAGAACAATTGAAATCAATTAACTTGTCAAATTTTGCTAATCTCTTGTGTATTGAAAAAACATGTTAAATAAAATTTAAACTCTATTCCGAAAGAGTAAGTCAACAAGAGATAAATTGAATATCATTATATTAAAACAAATGGAATAAAGCTATATTGAATGTTATACAGAACAGAGACTATTGCAATTTTTTGCTCCCAATTATGTATGTATATGTAAAATGTTTAAATAAAAAAAATATTACAAACAACTTTGAAATATCTTTGGTGTTATTAGTAAAATTTTGACTAGGTAAAATTAAATCGCGACTCCGGCAACACTGTAAGGACTTGAATATTAAAAGTGCTTGCTTTTTTAAACTTAACTAAATATGGCCTAATAAGCTTCGTTATGCAAATGTCGTTTAATAAAGAAATGGTTATTCATAAATATATCTTCAGAAAGTATTCAACAAAATTGTTAAAAAAATTACAATTTTATTTTTTTTCGAACTTTTTAAGTTTAAACTAATATTTAAATTTAAATATAAATAAATATTAGTTTAAAACGAGTAAGAGTGCTATATTCAGCCGTGCTGAATCTGATAATACCCTTTGCCATAATGTACATCGGTATAATCTCACATCGTATCTCAGCCTATATTTCATGTTATACGCCACATTTTTTTATTATTTCCAACGCCATCGCCGATTTCGAATTTTTATGTAATTATCTGTTTTCTACTAGTCAAGCTCTTTCATTTGATATCCATATTAATAGGGTAAAGAAAAAATTTTTCCGCCATTTTGTTTTAGACGCCATCTTGGATTTTAAATTTTTTTTAATAATTTACTGTATTCTTCTGGTCAAGCTCTTTCATTTGATACCAATATTGTGGGGGTTGAAGGAGTCACATTTTAAAATACGAGATTTGACCCATATATAAATTTATTGTCCGCCATTTTGTAGTGGCGGCCAACATGAATTTTAATTTTTTGACAGCGCTTATATTGTGCTAGTCAAGCCCTTTCAGATGATACGGTTGTCTAGAACCTTAAAAAAATTGATTTTAGCTTGTAATTTTTTGGAATATTTTAAAAAAAATTTCGCCGATAACTTTACAGATTAGAGCACGCTTTATTCAAAAATTTTCACGAATATCTCTAGAGGCATATTATACCTACAAATAGTAGCAAAGGTACCTATAAATTATTGTATGGCTGAAAATTTTTAATTTTGGTGGTTAAAATATGGAAAATAACGGAGGCAGTCATGTTTATTTGCTCATATCTCAGAAAGTTATGGGGCGATTGTGCTGAATTTGATTCCCGGATATTTTCAAAAGATTGATACCATACACATATCTGTGTCATATGGTTGCTTCTAAAAGTTGATTTCATCCAATAACTAACAGACGGACAGGGCTTAGTCGACTCCTCTTTTCATAAGCTTTCAGAAAATATATGGGGTCGCAAATTAAAATTGTAGAAATTACAAACGGACTGACAAAGCTATATACATATACCACTGTGCAGCACAGGGAAAGGGTATAAAAACTTTTTCTATTCATAAAAATTTTTAAAATTAAAAAAATCTTTAAAAATGTATATGTATAATTTTTTTAATTTAGTATTTAAAAATTAATTTTTTTTTTTATAAATTTATACTTCTGGTAAATAAAAAAAAAGAAAATAATTTTAAATAAAAAAGAAAATAAAATGTTGGTGGTAAAATTAAAACTTTATTATCATTTTGATTTTCAGAATTGTTTTTTTTTGTATTTCAAGCTTAAAACTTATTATTAAAAACAATGTTTTTTTTAAATCTTCAATTTTTAATTAAATTTAAAAATTTATTTAGATAAATTAAAAAACTTATATAAACTAAATTAAAAAGAAAAACGGAATTACCTAAAATTAAAAAAAAATAATAATAATAAACAAAATAAAATTAATGTTTTAGTTGTTAACATTAAAAAAAAAATGCATCAAAACAAAAAAATAAAAATAATAAATTTAAAAAATTATATATTTATTAAATAAAGACTCTTTTTTAAATTAAGCAGTTTTTCTTTATAGAAAACAAAATTGGTTTGTAAAAATAATTAAATAGTCTGTAAATAAAATATTTAAAAAAAAAACTCTCTTACACCTTTAGGCGGGTTTAGATTATAATTAAGGATTTGTTGTATTTTATTTATTGTTTTCTTTATTTTTAGTTAGTTAATATGTGTATGAGGGCAGGGAAGTAGTATTTAGTTATGTTTTATTTTCCTTTATTTTTTGTTTTACTTTATTATTTAGTATTTAAGATTGTATTAAAAAATATGTTTCATATTTTTTTTTTATTTTTCATTTAGTATATATTATTTTTCTTTTAGATATTTATTAAAAAATATATAAATATTTGATTTTTTATCTGAATATATTTTATTTTTTTTTATTGCAAATATATATGTAGATTTTTTTTGCTTATGTTTGTTTTTATTATAAAATTAAAGTGTTTTTGGTCATTTAACCATTTTTATATATAAATTAGTTTGTATATATATATGTATACAATTACATAGTTTCGCTTTTTCTTTTTTTTATATACTTATGTATATAAAGTTTGTTATTTAATATTTAAATACATGTAGAAAAAAATTTAATTTTTGTTAATAATATTTTAGGGGTTTCTGTGTTTTTATAAGGTTAAACAAAACAGACATAATTTTTAAATAAATGTTCTTAAAATATGTATAAAAATAACAAAGAAAAGTTGGTAAACTTGAAAAAAATGATTGGTAAATTTTGAGTGAAAATAACACAATAAATATAAAGTTGAGGCATTACGTTTAAAATTAGCTTGTAAATAAAAAAAAATTTATTTTTATTTATTTACTAAAAAATAAATTTTAGACTTTTATTTTTTACTAAAAAGTATTAATTAAATACTTTAAATTTAATTCCATAGATTTCGTACATAAAACTTTCGCTTTTTCTAACATTATAAGCAATAGCGGTAGTATATTTCCAAGTGCATAATGTAAATATGCTTTAAATTTCTGTTTAAAAATGCTAGTAATGAAATTGAATTTATAAAGATTTTAAAATCTAAAACAAATCTTTTAAATAACCGTGCAACTAAAAAAATATGTGTTATGTATACATACATAGGCAATATATTAGTGGCTACTTTGGATGAGTTTATGGGCGTATTGAAACGCTAACTAGCGTAATAAATTTATTATTTTCTTTTTATTTTCACTCTAGGGTTGGCGATAAAATTTCCATATATTTTTTTTTAAAACATCGATATACATATATGTTTATCATTAATTTGTCATTTGTCATTAATTTTTTATCTTTAGTTTCGTATTTTTTGTTGCTTGCTTGAAAAAAATCTCACAACTTTCCAATTAAACATAATTTTGTTTCATTTAAAGAAGCCACAGAAAAAATATTTAGTATTAATTACGTGACTTTCAGTTTACCCATTTCGATAAAGAATTTGATTTGTCAAGCACTGTTTAGGACTATACGAAAAAGGTAATCTTCTGAAAAAGGTTTAAGAAAGACTGACTCCTTTAAAGAAAAATCTTTTTGTGCAAACAAAATCATCAATATAACAAACAACAACGGTCTTTCGAGTAAAACACAATCTAAACAGCTGCAGGAGAAGAAAACTTCGAGAAATTTTCAGTTTGATTAGGATAGTTAAATTTTTGTTTGTCGTCAATAACCCTGCGGCAAAAGAAATAACTGCTTAAGTCGACATAAGCTAAAAATAAGATAATAACAAATTTTCAACTATTTTAGACAACTTAACAGAAAATTACAGTGTAAAAGCTTATTGTATATATTTGTTTCAACAAACAGTATCATTTAGAATAATAAATTAGTTTACCTTTTAACTTAACTAAACATACGAAAATACAGAACGAAATTCCTAAAATTTTAGTTATTTTAAAGGAAATTAATTTTTTAAAATCAAATCAAAAATTAAAGTCATTTTCTGAAAAACGATAAAAACAGACATAAGCAGTTTTTCCTTATTACCATAGAATTTTTCCTTAGATTCAGAGATGCTTTGACTATTATTCTAATGTACTCAAACAATGCCTAGTTTAACCTCTCTTTGAGAGAAAAGCTGATCCATTTTTTTTTAATTCGCTCTTTAATATTTAATTTGCCACGCTTCGTCGGTGTCTTCGTATGAATCAATTAATTTAGCAGTACTCGACAATAGAAGTCGCTCGACAGTTAACATAAATTGTTTTTTTTTTAACCACAAATTTGTTGTGTTGTAAATATGTAGTTTGACTAAAATTTCATAATGAACATTTATATCGCTTTCTGGCACTATTTAGAATTGAAAATTAAAAAAAGGAAAATCTAAAATTTTTTGAAATTAACAGCTATGTATGTATGTCACAGAGCACAATTCCGATCGAAAACAGTTTTAAGTCCCGAAAGTCGGGAAAACGAAAAATGTGGGTCTGTTCGTAAATGCATCCCTGCGCTGCATAATATGATTACTTTGCGCTGCCGCTGCAAATCATGTTGCTGATGCTTCTTTATGCTTATTTTATTGTTTGCATTTACGAACGAGCGAACGAACACTGCGAAAAAAAATGAAATAGAATTGAAAATTAAAAAAAGGAAAATCTAAAATTTTTTGAAATTAACAGCTATGTATGTATGTCACAGAGCACAATTCCGATCGAAAACAGTTTTAAGTCCCGAAAGTCGGGAAAACGAAAAATGTGGGTCTGTTCGTAAATGCATCCCTGCGCTGCATAATATGATTACTTTGCGCTGCCGCTGCAAATCATGTTGCTGATGCTTCTTTATGCTTATTTTATTGTTTGCATTTACGAACGAGCGAACGAACACTGCGAAAAAAAATGGGAAAATACGTTTAAATTTAATTTGTGAATTGATGACACAACATCTGACAAATATTTCACCCTCGAGGTTAAAAATGTTTAAAAAGTAAAATAATCAAAAATAAATAATAAAAAATCATATTCTTTATACTTATTCATTCGTTGTATCAGCCATTTTTATGATTATATTTTTTTGTTTATTTGCGCCTAATATGCAGTAGTGTTGCATTTTTGAACAGTTGACAGTTGCAATTGTTTGCATTTTTAAATGCAATGCGCATAATATGCAGTGCAGTGATGCATTTACGAACAGGCGCTTTCTTCGGAATTAAAACAAATCTAATTTTCAAAGTGGAATTGCTATTTTTAATTTTTTATTTAAAAGATATTCAGCCTTATTGTCAGTGGCGTTGTCGTATTTTTTGGTATCGTGTAATATTAACGACAATGTAAAATGAATGAGACCTTGTCGTATTTCTGTCGTTTTCAACACAAAAACGACACGACAACGTCAATGACAATAAGGCTGATTAATAAGACTAAGTAGAAGTTATATATCGAAAGGTATGTATGTTTGATTATCACAATCATTTTTTAAGCATTTAGTTAATATTTGAAAATAAACATTTTCATTTTATAAATTTGTTGAGAAAAACAAAACAAACTAATAAATCTTTCAATCGAAATATTGCCACATTATTTGCTTGTGCAAACCATTTTTTTTTTAAATGTGTAAAGTAGATCATATTGAAGTGATGGCGGCGCAGAAGATGAGCGAAACAAAATACAAAAAATATTTTTACGTTGCATTAAAGTTAGATTGAAAAAGTGTAAGTACAGGAATCTAACAGCCAAACCTAAATAAAAGCCGCAAGCGTTTTTTGTTTGTCAAAAATTCTTATGTATGAAATAAACTTAAATACCGCGGTGGCAACGCTTTGTAATTAGAAAATTCAATTTTAACAAGGCGTTAGGGTATGAAAGTTGGCTGCAGTACAACCGTTGTTGTTTTTTTTTACATTTGTATTTGTTGAAAAGTAATGTCATTTAAGCTATTTTCAGTTTAATCTAGCGATATAATTTCTATTTAGTGAGTTTTATACAAAAAACATAAGTGAATATTACTCTTCATTACAAAACGTTGACGCTCTTGTTTAGGTTTGTCACCTCAGCGTTACCGCTCAGCGGAATATTACGCATCACCTGCAGCTCTTCTTTAGGTTGGTCTGTAAAGAATCTAAAACCAAGGCTATCGGTATCACCCATACAGAATTAAAGCCATTTCGTTCGGAACGTGTGACATGCCTGTAAATCAAACTATTGAAAAAATACTTTAACTTTATTTACTAAAGTAATTTTAATTACTTAGAGTAATTTTTATTTAAAAAAAGAGCCAATTATCTGTTAACGTTCACTTAATTTTATTTTAATTCTTCATAAGATAACCTAGATTTTAAATAAACATAATCGTTTAAATATCAAAATAAAATTAATAAATTTGTGTCATATTATACAACATGATAATGTTACGTTTCTAAACCAAACAAACGTATTTGGTTAGTTTTTGTTAAAAATTATTTCTTTCACTAATCGTCATAATCTTTGACTTATTTTTTAAAGTATGTATGTAGTTTAATGTACTACATGTGTATTTATGTATATGTGGGTTATTTAAAATTTCAAATTTACCAAAAATTCTTTAAAAATTATAATTGAAAAACAAATGTAAAATTAAAAACTTTTTTGAAAAAAAAACTTAAAAAAAACAAAAAAAAAATGTATATATAGTATCAGTATATACTATGTTAATTTTAAAAGTTTCATATCTTTGCAACAAATAAAATCTTAAAAAATATTGTTTTATTGTAATAAAAATATATGTTTATAATATGCATTATATCCGATTAAATTTTTAGATTTTTTTTCTTTTTTTTTAAATTTTTTAAACAAAAGAAATAATGTTTTTTTTTTAATATATGAAAATTAAATATTTATAAACATCAATTCCCACTGATGTTACGTTTTATTGTTTAATTCATTTGAATTGGGCGGACTTCCTGGTTGTTGTTGATGTTGTTGCTGTGACGTTAATATTGTTGGCGTGGATAATGTTGAAGCTTGAGTTATTATAGTTGTTGCTGTTATAGTCTGTTGTTGCTGATTTATTTGATGTTGTGGTGTTGTTGTTGGCTGCAGTTGCTGTTGGTTCTGTGATTGCTGTTGCTGCTGCTGTTGTTGTTGCTGATTGTGATTGTTTAGAGGATTATTTGAATTGCACAAAACACTATATACAGAATCGACTTTGCTTAACTTCTCAAACAAAGGTATCAGTTCCAATAGCTCACAATCGCTGGCATCGTCAAACCATGATTTTACAGGAACCTTAGAGAATGAGAATGAAAAGTGAATTGTTGTTTTTAGAAACTAATTTGAGAAAAGAAATTATAAAAAAGGACAATATTTTATTTAAAATGCTTTTGTTTAATTTACAACCCCCGTGTTATGTTCTATTGATACTATTTTTTTTATTAATAAATATTTATGTTTGCTGGTTGTTGGGTAATATCAAAAAAAAATTTTTATATACATATGTTCCCATCTTTCCTATAAGGAGTATAGGACCTCAACAAAATATTTCCATCTTAATCTGTTTAAAGCTAGTTTTCATTTTTAGCGCTTCTGTTTCAATTTGTCTTCGCCATGTATTGGCTGGTTGACTTCTTTCTTATACGGCTGCTTTGAGGATTCCACTCGATCGTTGTTTGGACAAAATCTGTCACTGGTTTTCGTACAAATACAAAGACTATGTATTTCAATATTTATGGGGGACTGGCACGTTTGATGCCATTGTCTGTTGTTTGATATGTATTGTGGCCAAAAGAATAGAGGGAATCTTTATTTGTTGGCATTTGTTTATAAAAACATGCAGGGCATGTATATCACGAGGGGCAGCATTTCACGTTTCGCAACTGTATAAAAATGTGGATCGAACATTGGAATTCAAGATGTTTAGTTTAACACGGCGAGAGAGGGAAAGAGAGTAGAAGAGTTCCATATTATAATAAGTTGGTCATAGGCTGGAGTGGCCTTTTTTATTCGATTGGCAATGTAAACAGAATGACAAACCTATATGCTTTTGCAACTTATTGTAAAGAATATAAATGTAAGAAATTTTCCTTCATGTGAAGCATTTTTTTACGCACCACCAGAAAAAAAGTGTGCCGGTATATTCATTTTGTCATTCCGTTTGTAACACTTCGAAATATTCATTTTAGACCCCATAAAATATGTACATATATATTTTCAGAGTCCTGGTTTTATTTTAGGACGATCTAGCTATGTCCGTCCGTCTGTCGTCTGAAAGCACGATAGCCATTGAACAGAACAATCTGAGGGGGGTTAAAGTTTCACCAAAATATTTTTTTTACATCATGTTTGGTATAGAAGATAATTATAGATTATAAAGCAAGATTAGGTCATAAAAAATGAATCTCTGACATTAAATAAAATGAGATTGCGTCAAAGCCAGAAAAGTGAAATAATAAAAAATCACAGATATGTATATTTCTTGCGTAAACAAATATGTTTTCTTCACAATGGTTTTATATAGTTAGTACATATCTCTCTCTCTATATAAAAAGTGGTTAAATTTTTTAGGGCCGATGTTGAATGTGAACCACACCTAAACGTCCAAAAAGTATACACTTTGATGTCTCCTCTAATTGCGAAAACGGGTCGACCGATTTCAATCAAAATTTCAGAGTACGGGTATGGGTATGGTTTGTAGATGGTTTGTTTGAAGTTTGTATTAAATTGGCGCAGTTGTTACGGAGATATGACTTTTAGATTTTATTGTATATTCCCACATAAATATAAACAAAATGTTTGCCATTTTCCATATTATGATTTTTTTATTGTCACTTAAAAGGTTACCAAACCAAGCATCGTAATGTCTTATGTGTACAATGACATTCGGTCTTTCTAATTGGAATGTTGAGCTGGACCATTTGATTTTTCAATTGCGATACACCTGCATTGTATCATAGGTATGTGTTATTGTTGTTGTTGATGTTAGAACGGTACTTAAAATTTTTAAAATTAAATTTTAAATGTGCTAATGACATTTGATCTCTCTCTTTCTCTTTATAGTAAACATTTTGTTTTATAGGTAACAAAACAAAAAATTTAAAGGCAAAACAATGATTCCTATTCAACCACCTTGAAGGCAAAACAACTTCTTCCAGATCAGTTAGTATAGTTATAGATCAAAATGTTCGAAAATTTACAGCGTACAGTGTCTTTTTTAGTCTATCTATATATATAAAAGTGAAACTCTGTGTGTGTGTGTGTGTTAGCTATAGACTCTGAAACTGTAAAACCGATCGGGCTCAAACTTTGGTAAGTTGTTGTACACATACCGGGGAGTGTTTATGGATGAAAAAAAGTGGGCGGGGCCACGCCCATAAAAATTAGTTATCAGTTTTAGCTACTTGCACTTGACCGATTTTTCTGAAACTTTGCACACATATCGAGCTGTCATGACTAAATAATTTTGTGATAAGAAAAGTGGGCGGGGCCACGCCCCTAAAAAAGTTTTAATTTTGAGGTACTTGCACTGGACCGATTTTTCTGAAACTTTGCACACATATTGAGCTGTCATGGCTTTATAATTTCGTGATTGAAAAAGTGGGCGGGGCCACGCCCATAAAAAATTAGTTATCAGTTTTAGCTACTTGCACTGGACCGAATTTTCTGAAACTTTGCAAACATACTGAGCTGTCATGACTTTACACTTTAATCATTAGAAAAGTGGGCAGTGCCACGCCCATTAAAAAAAAGGTATCATTTTGAGGTACTTGCACTGGACCGATTTTTCTGAAACTTTGCACACATATTGAGTTGTCATGACTATACAGTTTCGTATTTAGAAAAGTGGGCAGTGCCACGCCCATAAAAAAAAGGTATCATTTTGAGGTACTTACACTGGACCGATTTTTCTGAAACTTTGCACACTTATTGAGCTGTCATGACTATACAGTTTCGTAATTAGAAAAGTGAGCAGTGCCACGCTCATAAAGAAAAAGTTATAGTTTTTAGCCTTGTACTTGATATTCGATTAAAATTTAGAATGCGATTAAAATTCATGAAGGGCGTAGCAACGCGCGCCGGGATTGGCTAGTTTAAAATAAAATAAAACCGACAGAATTAGATGTACGATTCTGAAATTTCTGGTAATGATTATTGTTATAACGGTGACACGCCCATTTCAACGCCCACCTTCTAAAGTAAGCATTTTCTTAAATTCATATAATTTTGTGTGTTTTAATATTTAGATAGAAATCATTATCAAAAATCACTTTAACCACCACCTACTTTAACGCCCATAAAAAATAAAAAAAATAAATTTTAAACGTCATAATCGACAGAATTAAGTTACGACTCAGAAATTTTGAAAATATAGGATTTTGTTTAAAAATACTTTTATAACGAAAAATGAAGGTGATGCAATCACTTTAACGATTTTTCTAAAATTAATATAATTTCTCTATCAACAAAGATTTTGGAAGAAAAATAGACTCAATATTGCAATATCTATGTTAATTTAATTAGTTGAAATTACATTGACACGCCTACATTAACTCCCACTTTATATATATTGTAATAAAAAGAAGTGGGTATCACTCGTATTGTAAAAATACTTGGCTTTCATTTTGAGACTAAATATAAGAAATTAAATTAATAGCAAATTGGACTTAAACAAAGAAAGAAATGCATAATTTGGTATAAAGAAATTTTGCTATAGTGATTATAATTGTTAACAAAATAATAAATTTTGAGATATAAAAGTACAATAAATTTGGCACTGCCAAATATAGTGTTTACTTGTTTGTTTTAGTTTTACACGAAGATAAAAAAGAGGCAGTATGAAAATAGAGAAAATTGTTATGGAAATCGATGAATTTTCAAATACATATTTTTGCATTTTTAAAGGTCAAACTAATATTGGGTGATTTTTTAAGAGCTATAGGAAAGATAAAAAAAACACATAAAATTCAGAAAAATGCATGAAATCTTTATTTGAATCGATAGTACGGTCCATATAATTTAATGTTTGAATATTATTTCATGAAAATGTTGACCGTGACTGCGCCTCAAATGGTCCATCCGCTTAGTTCTCTTTCCAACATTTCGGCCGGTATCTCATGAATAAATGCTTCAAAGTTATCTTCCAATGCATCAATTGTGTGTATAGACATGAGCTTTAACATAGCCCCACAAAAAATAGTCTAAAGGCGTTAAATCGCACGATCTAGGCGGCCAATTGACCGGTCCCGTGATGTGTGGCATGTGGCACCGTCTTGTTGAAACCACATGTCATGCAAGTCAAGCTCTTGCATTTTGTGCAAAAAAAAAGTTGGATATCATCTCACGGTAGCGCTCACCATTCACAGTTACGTTACGATTCGCATCATCTTTGAAGAAGTACGGTCCAAT
Source organism: Phyto melanocephala (assembly GCA_941918925.1). Classification (NCBI taxonomy): domain Eukaryota; kingdom Metazoa; phylum Arthropoda; class Insecta; order Diptera; family Rhinophoridae; genus Phyto; species Phyto melanocephala. Next base: position 17,882,164 of record OW799235.1, read on the forward strand.
GATGCCACCAGCCCATAAACCGCACCAAACTGTGACTTTTTCTGGATGCATTGGTAGCTCTTGCAATGCTTCTGGCTGATCTTTACAATTCTGCTTATTAACGTACCCATTGAGCCAAAAATTAGCTTCGTCGCTGAACACAAGAAGCTCGCGATGAACTTTCTTAACAGAGCACGCATTTTGATAATAAAATTTAATAATTTGCAAGCGTTGTTCGTTTGTAAGACGATTTATGGTTAAATTATAGACCAAAACTGAAGATGTTTGACAGTGAAACAAAACACGAAACGTGCGTCAGCTGTTTAAACCAGTGTTGTCAAAAAGATAATAGCTAAAAAATCACCCTTTATAACATATGCAGAGAGGTCGTGTTTATCTTATGGTGATTTCCTTTCTGACAAAAATGGTACAACAATGCTACCATTCGAGCGGGTTTATGTTTTGATATTCATGCAAGAAACAGTTATCGTTTTCTGAACATGTTGCACAAATAACTTGGAAAAGTGTATCAAATCTTACCTCTAATTATATTTCGGAGTAACAAAGTACCCTTTTGACTGTATATTATCAATGTTTCTAATGCATATAAAACAGCGATTATTTACACAAAATTCAAGTTCAAATTTTGAATCATTACATATACATTAATGTTCAGTGTAAAATTTTTTCTGTTCCATTGAAACAGAGAAAAAATTGACAACTTTATAAGGGTGTGTATAGACTGACAAAAATATTGTACATAGATACTTATTGCAAATTTTTTTTTTAGAAAGGAAAACACCATTAAATGGCTTAATTTGCTATAGCTTACTACTTACCGCATTGTCTGGATGAAATATATAACTAGCTGGTGAATTATCAACAATAACAATTTTTTGTAAATCGCGTCCAAGGCGATTTAAATCCTTAATATAATTACCCCTGTAATAAACGCATGATTCCCTAAACAGTCTTGCACGAAAAACATTCCATCTGAAAGAAAATTGGAAAAAACCAAGTAATTATTTGAATTAGGTTTATTTGACAGATTTCTATTCAACATCTGTCAAATAAGTCTTAAAAAAACATAAAATATTTCTTATAAATACGGCAGTAAGACCTTGTTTATTTTATTCTTAAATTGATAAACTACTTGAAAATAAAATTTAATAAAAAAATCAGGCAAATACTTACTTATCTAACAGATCGGCAACTGGATCTGCATATTTGGCTAGTGATGCTGTAAATAATACACATTCATATAATTCGCCCATCTTTCGTAGGAATTCATCGACATAGGGCCGTTTCAAAACGTACACCTGATGAATGGTGCCGTCAATTTCAACTGGTACAATAAAATCAGCATTTGGAATTGGCTGCAAATAAAAATTTATATTTAAAATTGATTTTTTATTTCAAGAAAAATAAAATATTTTTTAATGAAATAAATCTCTGTAATAACTCATGAAATTTTATGATTTTGATTTTTTTGGTTGTAAAAAAAAAAGAAATGAATCATAAATTGTACAAAGTTTACATGCTTGATTTTGTGGTATGAAAATCATTGCTCATCATTGCAAAAGCATGACTCACTGAAGGCTGCCAAAAACACATTCACATACATATGTACATATGTATGTGCGTTAAGGATTTTTTATGCTTCCCTGGAAATTAATAGTCTGTGCTGACGAGCAGCCAAAACATTTAAGTTGAAACACTTCATCATAATTAAAACCGAAACATAAAAAAATACTTTAACCAAATTTAAGTTGTAGTTCGGGTTTCATATGCCATTATTTTTAAAACCTGAATAAAAGTAGACTACCATAAATTTAGAATTTTTTTTTTTAATTAAAATTTTCTTTTTTATAAAATTGAAATTTTCATTGTTTTTAGGAAATTTTGAAACATTTTTTTCTCTAAAAATTTGCTACAATTTTTTTATTTTCTATTTTGAAAAAATTTTAAAAAACCAAATTATAGTATTAAACTTTTAGTTTTTTTAAGTATATTTGTGATAAATTTTCATTATAGCAAATTTGCGACATTAATTTAATATTTTGAGACAATTTTTGCAATAATAAATTTTTTTTATAGAAAACTTTCAATTATTGCTCTATAAAAAAAAATTAAATAAATTCTTCTACCTTTTTTAAAATTTAAAATTAATTTTTAAGTTTTGTTATAAACATATTTTACATTAAAACTTCTTTAACTCAAAAATGTTTGGGCATAAAACCAGTGTACGTATATTGGTCATAAAAAGAAAAGTTAAAACGTCAATCAATAACAACAATAAAACATACACTAAGGAAAAAGATTGGTTGGAAAACGGTTAAAACAATTAAAATAGTATTGCAAATATTAAAATTTTGTAAAAGGAACCAATATTATATATTTATAAACGAAAAAATACAACAGTATTTGAAACTTATTGCTCAGGACAACTAAATTAGTTCTCCTTACCAATTAGCCTTATTAATAAGATTTAAATTCAATGCACTTGTACCACAACCGAATTTAATTGTCTGTATTAGGGTTCACAACTAAATTTTAATTCATGCAATAAAAAATCCTATATTCCAATATTTTATTTTAAATAAAAATGAAATTTTAGTTATTGCAAATAATTATTGGTTACTTGTATTTTTACAATTCGCTTGCATTAAACAAATGCTTAGAGTAAAACTATATTTGGTGTTTACAAACGAAAATTGTTACATGTAATAATTATTTATTACAAAACAATTAATACAAATTTCATATTTCAAGCAAAATTAATTTATCTGTCAGTTGTGAAAATTCAAAATCAAAATTAATACACATATTTTGTTGAGAAAATAATTTTAGAAATGAAGAAATATGAAATAAAAAAATATTTCAATCACTTTTGTGTTATACAAAACGAAATCTGCAAGAGACTGTTTAATAAGGTTAGGACTCGATTTTACATTTCAAAATATTATTATGTATTTTAGTAAGCAAAATAAACTTTCAAATACGGAAATTTGCAAGTAATACTAACGTCATAGATGGTGCTTACTGGGGATGCGAAATTGTTTGAAGTCACTCAAAATACATACATATGGACATTAATTCAGTTGTAGTAAGTAAGTATATATGTCTATTGTATCTTCGAGCCACATCTAACCGAAGAAACTTATCGATGCTTACTTCTTTGCAGCGTTTGCACCGCCACGTAATGCCCGTGTTGAACAACACCAGTACAATCTTAGAGACTAAGAAGAAACCATGAATTTATCCTAATAATATTTGTAATTTCTAGTTTTATTTTTGTATTATAATGTTGATGTATTTATATATATACATATATATGTATGTATGTAGATATTTATTTAATAGGTATATTATGTCTGTATTATTAAATAAAAAATATAAAAAAAATATCAATAATACCGACTAATAAAATCTGCTAACAAAACCGTTGGATTACTTAAATTCTACTGTTGCTACTAAATCTAAAATGCTAAGAACCAAATTTTTCTGTTATTACAAACGAATTAAGAGACAGTACGTGGAACCGACTGAATTCGATTGGCAACAAATTCGGTTGCCACAATGAATCTGTTTTCTGTGTGTAAAATCGTAACAACAAAAAAAAAAGTAGTATGTAAAAGTAATTTACCAAACAATACCCATGTAAAATATACAATGAATTATACGTATGTATGTGTGTCTATATACATACACATAAAAAGCCCTAAAGTATGCAACAAAATATTGATCATAAAATAGAACAAACATAACCCAGCAAACGAGAACGTTTCGTTTCAAACGATTAAAATGAATTTTTATACTTCAAATAAAATTTTGAAAATATTATGAGGCTAATAGCTTTGAATTAAAAAATAAAAAAACAAAGTAAAAGTGCTAATTTGCAGTGCATAATCAGATAATACCCTTCACCGTCATGTTCATAGGTATAGTGACCACTTCGTAGCTTAGCCTAAATTTCAGATTTAATGTTTACAGTATTATTTTTTATTATTTTCGACGCTATCTTTGATACCTGTATCGATGTAGTAAAAAAATGGTATCCGCCATTTTGCATTTTATTTTTTTCATAGTTTACTGTATTCTGCTGGTCAAGCCTTTTCATTTGATACCAATATTGAGGGGGTTAAAGGGGACGACGTTATTATTACCATATTTGACCCTTATATCCTTTTTTTATTTCCGAGGCCATTTAAGATTTTGACTTTTTCATACTTTACAGTATTTATATGGACAAGCCCTTTATTTTGATACCATTATTCTTATTGAGGGGGTTGAAGTAGGTACATTTTCAATTGCTAGATTTGATCCACATTTAAAATTTATTCTATGCCATTTTGTAGTAGCGGCCATAATGATTAATATATATTTTTTTATTCTGATAGTAAAGCCCTTCGTTTTGATAACCTGTGATCCACCGTGTTGTCCAAAAGCTAAAAAAAATCGATTTTCGTTTGTAAATTCTAGAAAAAACACTAAAGCAGTTGTATTTGTGTGCTTATATCTCAGTTAGTTTTAAACGATTTTTCAGTTTTTCTCAGAAATATTTTTCGTGAAAACGGCTTGTAATTTTATGTCTTTACTGCGTTTAAAATCATTTAGGAGCTTTACGCTGGGTCTCCAATTTAGCAATTTTCATTGCTAAGCATAAGCAAGAACGTCGACAGAATAACGGCACTTTATTGCTAAATTAAGTCTATTTTCATTGGGTAGTGAACACGACACAAGTAATTTATTTACAAAGTTTAATTATTTGTTTCAACTTTTTGTTTTTTTTTTTAATATCTCGCTCTTAGTTATTATTGTCAGATAAAATTATTTTAATTTTCCTTTGTTTCTGCAAAAAAAAAAAACAAAAAATTCAAAGAAAATGGAATGATTTTGACAGCTCATTGCGGCAATAATTGCTCAAGCAATCAGCAAAGCAATGATTGCGCAATAAATTGCAATATATGGCAATTTGCGGTCTACACATTGCAATTTCTAGGGACGCAATCAAATTTGACAATTGCGGCAATAAATATTTCTACGTGGAGAACCCGGGTTAGAAACTTGATATAATAAAAAAATATATACATTTTCTAAGTTATTTTTGCCTATAACTTTGCCGATTAGTGACCGATTTGTCTAAAATACACATTTACAAATAGTTCTAGAGACATATCATAGCTACAAATATTAGCAATAGTGTCCATAAATTATCGTAAGGCTAAAAAATTTTTATTTTTATGGTAAAAATATAGAAACTCAAAAACAGAGGCAGCCGTGTTGCATGTGAGGGCTTCTAAAATATGATTTCAATAAACACACGATCAGACAAGCATTGCTCAATCGACTCCCCTGTGCATTCAGAAATTTAGAAAACAATTAAGTTCTTACTTAATAAAATTCGAATTTACTCCTAACATGTGTTGGGATCTTGTAATACAACGACTTGATTTAGGAATAAGGTGTAAAATAAAAAAGGACACGTTTTTTGTAAGTAGAAGGAAAGAGTGAAGTCAAATGTGGTTTGTACAAAAAAAAAGTAAGTTGCAAAAAGGGTTGCATCTAGCTTATCATTACAATGTTTTCATTTAGGAATAAAAGGTTGCCAGATTTTAAATAACCAACAATAAGAGCTTAAGATAATTTACAAAAACTAGTATTATAAGATTTTTAAAGAAAATCATTAATAAATTACTTAAGCTTTAAAGCGGTAAAGATATGTTCACATTAGGCAAACATTTGACGAAAAAGACGAGGCCACTAAAATTATTAAGTATTAATTTCTGGCCTAATAAATTTAGTGAAAAAAATTGTCGCAATTTAAACAAATTTCAGTAGAAATCCATTTATTTGTGTTTTGCTTTATTTGGAGAAGGAAAAATATTATAAATAGTAATTGCGCCTCTTTGGGCAAATTTGCAAACGTAGCTTTAGACTTTTTGTTTTTTTTTATTGTCCACAAAAAACTTTAAGTTGTCACATTTTTTATTAAAAAAAAAGTAAACTTTGTATTGCTAATGTTTAAAACGTTTGATTTTGTGTTTGCTGGGAGTATACTTTGGACATGTTTGGATTTTTAATTTTGAAAAATGAATTTAGAGATATGAATGGCAAAAAGTTTAAAAATAAATTCTTATTACTATTAAGAGGAAAATATAAAATGTTGTCAGTAATAAAAATCAAGGCAAGGAAATAAAGGTTTAACTTTGTTTAATGGTTTATTGATTTCTAAATTGTGTTTAAAATTAAAACTGAATTTGATAAATGATTTTTTTTTGTCAGTATAGAAAAAAAATTGTTAAGAAGTGTTAGTAAAAATAAGCCAAAAATTTAACTCATAGCTACTCAATGCTATAGTTATTAAAAATAATAACAAAACAACACTCCTCATACCTTTACCATTTTTTTTTTAAATTGTGTACAAAATTCAAACTTTTAGTTTTCTAAACAAATCATTAAACTTAAATAAGTTTGTTGTTTTTGTAATAGAACATTTAAAACAACAATAATTTACAATATCCTTGAAACAGACACCAGACAGGCGGAAAAAAAATTAAAATAGCTTTTTATAGAAAATTTAACAGTTTGAAGGGTGTATAACACAAACGCCTCAATGTATGCAATACTCAAGTAGTATTTAAGAATTCAAGGAAATTTCATGGATAAAATAAATAAAATTGCAAAAAAGAGTAAGAGAGGAGCAGTATTTTTATTAGCATTAACACGTTTGAGTTTGTACTTAAATTTTGTTTGGTAAGTGTACCCTACCGATGAAAGATAATTAATACTTAAATAATAGCGACAAAGTCGTCACTATTTTCTAACATCTATATGATTTTAAACTTTTACTCTTAAATTTTACGAAAAAAAATTGAATTACCAAATTTTGATTAAAAAAAAGATCTTTATACTTTTTTGCATAAAAATGCTTTTAACAATAATTTGTTATCGACTTAACAAAACACTTTTTAATATGTTTAAAACAATATCACTTGATATAAGTCTTAAGTTAATAATTTTGCCTCGGCATTGCAATTATTGCCGGCTATTGTGGATCTTTTTTCTTGGAAAGATTATTGAGTTTACTTTCAGGTAACTTTTGTTCAATCCGCAAATTTATCGCGAAACAACTTCAGCCATTGGTTGACTTCATAAGCACAGTTTATGCAAGACAACTCTGCTCTGTCCAATAATACAATGACATTTTTAAGCGTTTATTAATGGACAGATGTTTTGTCGTGTGTTTCGTTATGAAATGTATCTTTAACAATTGTGAGCTTTTCTTTTACAATCCGGAAGTTAATGCTTGTTTGGTAATGAAGCAAAGTAAAATCAATGCCAATTTTTCGAATGGGTTTGTGAGTACACAAAATTTTCGAATTGGTGGCTCAGAAAATTCACAGGCAACCCATGAAAAACAAATGAACCCACAATGAGTTACAGTCTGCATCGGCTTATGTTTAGGCGGCGTGATTGGGCTTTTTTGAAAATGAAGCCGAAATTACAGTGACTGTGAACGGCATTCGTTACAGGAACATGATAACGGAGTTTTGTGGCTTCAACTTGACGACATGTGGTTTCAGAAAGACGAAGGCACCTGCCACACCGCCCATGAAAGAATCAATTTATTGGAGCGACGATTTCCAGAACAAATTACCTCAAGAATTTCTGATGTCATCAAAGGCATGCGATTTAATGCCGTACGATTTTTTTCTTTAGGATTTTGTAAAATCTTGGATTTAGGCAAATAAACCAGAAACAACTCCTTTAACGTGTCATCGGTATGATGCAGCTACATCTTTGTGAAAAAGTCATCGAAAATTCCATGAAATGAGTAATGGCCTGTCCTTAGAGCTGTGGGACCCTTTTGAGGGATATTTTATTTCATACTTAATCGGAACATGTCTTCAATTACAATTTTCTCAAAAAATATGTGATTTTATGAAATGACACTGCTCACGATATATATTTTAGGCAGAAATTACCTTATTCCATTATGATTAAAAAAAAATACTTCGAGTGGTTAGTTTTATAAATTTGTTATCATTAAAACTCACCTTAAAACTACTGTGCACTAATGTTTCGTCCAAATCGATCACCATACATTTTTTGTGCATATCCGAATGCCTAACCTGAGGTAGTAGGTACCTTTGTTGGTCCGGTAATGGTGGCGGTGTTGTTGAACCGTCAATAGGTGTGCCATTTTGATTTGTTTTTGTACGATTACGCCGCCAACAGCATAAAATTGATTGAAAGAAACCGCGTTTTTGTGGTTTTAAACGTTCCACATCATCTGTAAACATAAAAACAGTGCATTTGTATTAATTAACAATTAATTTAAAAAAATTTCTCAATATATTAAAGTAATTTAAAAACTTCATATAAATAGATAAAAATACTTGAACAAAAAGTTTACAATTTAAGTATTGTTTTTGACAACGTAATAAATATATTTTACATTTAATAATTTAATTAAGAACTAACATTTAGGGATTAGTATATTTATTATAAAAAATGTATTATTAAAAGAGATTACAGTTTAAAACGGAAAAGTGTTTTTCTTTTTCCTTGTTTCAAACAAAAAGCTTTAATTTCCGTTACGTGTTAAATGTTAAAGTTCGCAACAAAATTTTATTTCAATGTTAAAAATAACGTTGTAACGGGGACATAAAAAACAGTTAATTTTAACAAGAAAGGTTAAATAACAACATGAATAAATTTAATTATGAAACTTTACAGGATAAATGAAAGTGTAAAAAAACAAAATTGACATTATATTTCGTACATGGTTGACATTTATATGAAATGCATGTTTCCATAATGTTTCAATTTCGTTTTAAGTGACTTTAAACGAAAGTTATAAATAAAATGTTCTTTTATTAAGTTAAATATTCATATTTATTATTAAAATTATAAAATGTATGTCAGCTTCTGTTTGGGCAACAACCAAGCATAACGCGCTAAAAAATATATAAAATATTTATGGCATACTTTTAGGCTTTGAAAAATTTTTTAATCATCCAAATATTTAGGTATGTGATCAAAAACGATTTAGGCATAAAACCGATTTGAAAACGATAGAAGGTGTGATGTGTTTTCTATAGTCGTTTTGTCAATCATTTTAAAAACTGTTTTTCAAGTGTTTTTTAATAGTTTTTGAAAAAATTTCGTTTCACAGTTTTATGACATCATTTATATTTTATCTTCTAGTGTGCTTTTAAGAAGTCAATAGTTTGAGATTGTCTTAATAATTATTCTCAAAATCTATCGGAATTTATTACAACTTTTCAAAGAGATCGTTTTGAAATCGTGTTAAATATATACCATCATTTACCACCTCTCACCTGATTGTTGAACAATAATAAGACAAGGAAATTTGAATAAGAAAATATTAAGCAAACTATTAACTAATTTTTGTAAAGAATTAATTATATGTTTTAAACAATTTTATAATTTTATTTTTTAAGACAGAAAATCTCGTTGGAAACGAGGTTGACAGAAGCCTGAATCAGGGTGGTGAAATATAGGAAAAATTAATAAAGATTTGTTCTTAAAGCTAAACTGTACAGCGTCATCTATATATAGTATTTAGTGACCACAGCGTAACTTTGCCTATATTTCAGATTTTAAATTATACGCCATTTTGCTTTATTATTTCCGACACCATCTTTGGTTTTGATTTTTTAACTTAAAGAAATATTAAAAATAAACCATAAAATGTAAAAAAAAATAGTAAACTGTATTTTACTAGTCAAGTCTTTTTATTTGAATGCCCATATTGATTAGGTTGAGGAAAAAATATCCTCCATTTTGTTTAGAGCTCCATATTGGATTTTAACTTTTTTATAGTTAACTGTATTCTATTGATCAAAGATCTTTTGTTTTATAATTTAATGAGGTAAAAAGTACCAAAAATGAAGATAAGAATTACTAAAATAAACTGGTGAATATCTGGTTCCAATGTGGCCATTTGGTCAATAAGAACTACTAGAGGATTTTCAATGACAAGCACATGTTTAATAAGTGTTATAATTGGTTAGTCGCACTGGTGACAGAGTCAATAGTGAATCAGTACTGTTTCACTATAGACATTTCCAGCAGGGATGTTTTTCACACTCTTCGCATATATGTATGTATGTATTTGTGTATATAAGTACACGTGTATTTACCACATATTTAGTTTTAAAAGCGACAATGTCGAAAATGAAATTATGTATAAAAAAGTAAAAACACAATATTTCAATTTATTATGGTTATTTTAACATTCATTCATATATAATACAAATACACACTTCAAGTTAATTTAAATTGAGTAAAATACATCGAAACGTAAAAAAATTTTCACTGGAAAATGTTCGAATGTGTTAAACAGTAAAAGCATTTCAACATTAATTTACATTACAGTTTCCGTAAATGAAAGCCAATCAAGCTGTAACACTAAAACCAATAATAATTAAAATTTAAAACAAACAACAAATTGGTTGGCATTCTTAGGGGTGCAAAAATTGAAAATTATTTTTCATTAAATGATTTTCAGGATTAATATAAAAAGATAATTTATATAAATTTACTAAAACATGCTCCATAATCCGTTTAATTCAAATTCGCAATTAGATTTTTGTTTACTTAAACGCTTTAAAAGATCACAAAATTAAAGCGCTTACACTTGAAGGGTTTCTTTTTTAATTATTCTAAAATAGCATAAACAAACGGGCATAATTTCTTTTTTAAGACAGCAGCAAAATGGAAAAGCATGTACATTTGAAATGCCCTGTTCTGTACTTCAAGTGAAACTTAATTATACGGACATGCCTTTGCTGTGTTATTGTTTACTTTTTAAACGTGTTCAAATAATTTAACTTCACTTGGAATGCAGAATAAACGCATATATTTCTGTGGCTTGGAGCTAAAAGGGTCAATGTTAAAATATTTACTTTTGAGAAAATTGGAATTGAACTTTAACTTTTATAGATGCTTTTATAGTGACAGCATTTTATTTATGAAGCTGTTCTGGGTTAAGCATGACTTTAGCTGTTTTACCATAATGAAATAGAGTAAGAAAACAAATCTAATGCAATGATTAACTCAAAACAGCAAAAAAGTGACATTGGCCCCTTTAGCTCCAAGCCACAGATAAATAGTCTGTTAACCGATGTCGAATGCATGTGTTCTTTCGCATTCTTAGCGAAAGAAAACTGATTTGGGTTCAGCTATCTGCACTTTATGGCGAACGATAACTTGAAAAACGACACGAATGAAAACGTAGGAGTTTTAATACAAAATTTGATTTACCTATGTCGAACGTACGGGCGGTAATGCGAACGCAAATGCCAAAATCAGTCACTTGTTCTTTTGCTTTTGAGTGGTCAAACTTTCTTTCAAAAAATCGTTAATAAAACATTGTAACGTTCGCTAAATATGAATAAAAATTAACTAAAAATTTTGACTTTGACTAACAACTTTTTTTTATCAACTTTCCTTTGCATTTTAACTGATTTTTCATTTTAAAAAAATTTAGCGGAATATTTTTTGAATAAACCACAGTCACTTGCTGTCATAATTTTCTGAGTGAAATTAAAAAACAATAAGTGATTTAAAAAAAACTGATGGTTTTTAATAAAATCTCCTCTGAAAGTGTTAGCCTCTTTTTTGTATGGGATTTTGCCTTTTTTGGTCACCAAGAATTAGCAACATTGGTAACACAATCAAAAAATATACAAGTTTGTTTTTGTAATTGTTGTAGAATTACTAGCACACCCTAATGTGTTTATCAATGACTAGCATTTAACCCGCTACTTCGATAGCACACTTCTTACTATTTGTTGAATAATCAAGTTCTATTTTTTATTATTAAATATTTTTGGTTCAATTTATGAAAATTTGTATCTCTGATTCAATATACTTAGGAAAATAAAAAGTAGAGTAAGGATATATTTGGGTATATATTTCCTAACTAAAAGCACTGCTACTGAGTTTCAAAAATTAAGATTCATATTTGCAATAATGACCCTAAAAATAATAAAAGTTAAATTTTTTTCACTAAAACTTCCACTTGGTTTATTATTATCTACATTCAGAATTCTATGTATACAAAATATAAAAAAAAAGAGAAAAAGTAATTTTGGTCATCCATAATATTAGGAGTTAGACCTCGGATTAAAAAAACACTAATTTTAAAAATTCATGTTTACAAACGTAAAAATATAAAGAGTACAATATAAATGCGAAAAGGCTTTTTTGTGTCTTCAATATCATTTTAATTCTAAACTTGAATCAATAATCCTTTATTTCACAATTTTAAATTTATAAACGTAAAAAATACAAAAAGTCACATTAAAATTCAGAAAAGTACCGTTTTGGTCGCCCATAACATTTTTAGTCTGACTTTCTATCAATAGTCACTAATTTCAAATTTCTAGCTTCGCAAAAATTGAAAATACAAAAAGTACCATACAAATTCAAAAAAGTACCTTTTTGGCCACCCATAACATTTTTAGTCTCACCTGGAATCAATAGTCCTTAATTGTACAATCCTATCTTCATAAACGTAGAAAATACAAAAAGTACCATACAATTTTAAAAAAGTACCTTTTTAGTCGCCCATAACATTTTCAGTCCCACCTTGTATCAATAGTTACTAATTTCAAAATTCTAGCTTAGCAAACGTTAAAAATAACACAAGTACCATAAAAATTCAAAAAAGTACCTTTTTCGTCCTTGATTGTACAATCCTACCTTCATAAACGTAGAATATACAAAAAGTACCATAAAAATTCAAGAAGTACCTTTTTGGTCACCCATAACATTTTCAGTCTTACCTGGAATCAATAGTCCTTTATTTTACAATTCTACCTTTATAAACGTAGAAAATACAAAAAGTACCATAGAAATGCGAAAAAGTACATTTTTGGTCAAAGTTCCAAATTCCAAGTTTAAAATGTTAAAATATCTATGTAACAAAATATTTTAATAGACATGATTTAAAGTCTACTCTTTTTTGCATAAAAGTAATTATGTTTTAAAAAGTACAAAACTCTTTTCCCGATATTTCCCCTTTCTACCCTGTTAGGAATGTGTTTAAATTTTTACTAAATTACATAATTTTTTTATGACTGGTAAAATCCCAATTAAAAATTTTGTGAAAATTGGACATCTAATTAAGAATTACATACATTTTCCGGAATTTTTTCCCTTTTTGGTACCTTTTTTGTCCCCAAAAAAGTTTCCAAAAATTTCACCTAAATATTTGTTCATATTATATTAGGAAATAATAATTGCCAAATTTAGTCCCATTGAATAATATAAGAAAAGTTTCTTTTAAAAAAGTACAAAAAAAGGGACAATTTTTACCCCTTATATTCCTATTAATATTTTTTCGCAGATTACTTAATACAGTTTAAATTTTTTTCCTAGCTTTATGTGTTTGGAAGTTACATAGGGTACCAAGAAAGTACCAAATTATTGTTTTTACCCGTTTTCCCCCTTAAGGGTTGGAAATTCAAAAAAAGGCCAGACACCTGTCAGCTTATTTTTTGTGCAAATTACAATACTTCTTCAATTTAATTTATATCATTTTTAGTTTAGCAGATATAAGATTACCGATTTTACCCGTTTTTACCCCCTTAAAGTACGAATTTCCAAAAATCCCTTCTTAGTGGAGCTATACATTGAAAGAGGAACCGATTGTTCAAATTTCATGTCTCTAGCTCTTTGCGTTTGGGGTGTGCCATAATGAATCAGTCAGTCAGTCACGTTACTCTTTTATAGATCTATATAGAGAACATTTAAATACACCTCTGATCTAATGAAGTGTTCCATTTTTTAAAACGATTAAAAATGAAAAATACTTGTAAAATTTGCATCCGCATTTTACTTTACTGATTACAATTGGCTTTTACACTACTTTGTTCATTGTACACGAGTTTTTGACAGGTCTTAGACGTAGATTATAGCCTCATGAGATGTTTTCTTGATTTTTAGCATTTATAAAAATTATTTACGCTAAATTTCAATTGTAATATCGGCATAAGACATTAATTAATTAGCATGATTAAGAATAAAGTACATACATTTTGCTTCATTTAAAATTAAAATTCTATGACACCTCTGATTCTTACTTTATGTTATAGAATTTTATAAGTGATGAGTCTAAATAATTTTTCGGTCATAAATAATTTATTATATTTAATGATTTTGTTCATTATCATTTTGTTATTTATTAAAGACAAGAAGTATGTGCTTCTGTTAATTTTCCTGACCTAAATAATAGAAACAAATAAACAAGAAACAATAATTGTAATAATTAAGTTTTATTTACTCGATATCAATCGATATTACCTTTAATAACCCCTATTAAAAAACAAATGTTAACAATATTAGAAAAAAAAATACAAGTTACTATTTCCATTGTGGAACAAAGTGAAATGAAATTATAAACAATTTTATTTTAAACGGAAATTACATTACATGTACACTTACAATAAATAAGACAACAACGGGTAGTACATACAAACAGTGCCGGTCAAAATAATACCGCTAGTTAAAATTATATTTGTATAAGAACAAATTAAAGACGAACAAGTACAAGACGATCTTTTTTAATGTATGTACTTATGTCGAAAACAGTTACTTTTTTTTTGTTCATTCAGAGATCATGCATGGTTTTGAAATTTAAAATTCCATAACTTTCAGTTAGTTATAATTATCATATTTTGTGCAGTCAATAGAATTATCTTTCATTTCTTCTGTGAATTTTGAAAAAAAAAAATTAACAAAAGGTATTAAAATTTCATAACACAATAAAGATTGAGTCACACACACTATTTCAGCCAAAACTTTTTCTTGTTGCAAGAAATTTTTATTTCTTTAACCAATATGTTAAAAATATGTCAGATATTATGTTTTTCAAATCGTTAATTTTTATTTACTATTTCGATTAAAATGGACAGCTGAAAAAAGTACGTGAAACAATAATCAAAACTTTTTAAAAAATCCAAAATGGACCCTAAAAAAAACAAAAGGTCTTAAAGTTCCTCGTCACACTGTTTCAAAACCTATTAAACAGTATAAGAAAGACTTGAACACTGAAAGAAACCCTCAATCAAAAGCATAAAAAGGTTAATCACAAGGCGAATTCAATACAAGGTTGAATTATCAGCCTAGCACTTGAGTGTACTTTTTGGATAATAAATGTACCAAAATTATGTATTTTTTGTTGCTTTTTTATAATGTGTTTCACAAATACATATCCTTTTTTTAATAAAATTTTATTAAATTAAACATATCATAACAACTTTTCCATCCCTTATTACGAATTGGCCTTGACAGAAAACATCGCCTAAAAAACTGCTTTGTTGTATCAATTCGGCGTTGCATACAGTTTTAGTAAGGCAAAAGAAGTCGAACAACACTTTCGAACAGCACCGAAAAATTCTATCAGAAGATCAGTTTTTAAAGTTAAATACTCCGATTCTTTTATGCCCGAGTCAAAGTTGAGTTGAAGTCGTATAATATTCATTAAGTTCCAAATAGCAATTCGGTTAATAACTTAGAAGCAAAAAAAAAACAAGCGGAAAATTTGATAAAACATTTTAAAAAAACCAAGTAAGAGTGCTATATTCGGCCACGCCGAATCTTGTATACCCTTCACAACGTGTAGTCATGCAATAACAATTTTTTGTATCACCATTCATCTCATTAATATGAAATACGTACATACATACATATACTGTGAGCGTCAAAATAAAGTGTACAAAAACTTTTTCTACAATAAAGTATTTTTTTAGTCTTTTAAGATATGACTAAATTTATCATTCTAGGGTTTTAAATATTAGTATACTAATCTCTAGTTAGCTATAGAAAGACAATGAGAAATTTCTTACAAATACATAAATGATGGAGCAAAAACAAATTCGAATCCATATTTTACGCGTCAAAATAAAGTGTACATGTTGCATATGCATCATTTCAGCGGTGTGCTACTGTAAAAGAATATCGTTATATTTGGTTGTTTTCTTTATTTTAGCATTCTAATGAAAGGTTTTTATTGTTTTATGTAAATTAATTGTGATCTGCAGAGTAAGATCTCCTCGTGTGAAGTAAATTTTAATTTTTTTGGAATGGGAAAACAAACTTCTAGTGATATTAGAGAATTAGTAATAAAACTTCGGAATGAAGGAAAAACTTTCAGAGAAATTGGCTCTATTATAAACAGAAGCCACAATACTGCAAAAAAAAATTATTGATAAAAACGAAAAATACGGCAAAATAGAAAATCGTCCAGGGTCGGGCCGGCGAAAACTTTTAAAGGAGGCTGAAATAAGATCCATAGTGCGCGATGTAAAAAAGAATCCTTTTAAAAGTGCCGTTAAAATATCAGAGGAAGTTTCGGCAACATCAGAAACTACCGTAAGTGCCAGTACAATACGACGATCATTACACGAAAACGGGTAACATGGTCGATTCCCACGAAAGAAACCACTAATATTACCAGCTAATTAAAAAAGACGCCTAGAATACGCCAAAAAGTATGAAAATAAAGATGTTTCATTCTGGAATAATGTGCATTTTACTGATGAAAGTAAATTTGAGGTGTTTGGCCAGAAAAAACCAGTTAAAGTATGGAGAACAAAAAACAATGATTATGCTGACCAAAATTTAATAACCACGGTTAAGCATGGAGGGGGTTCGGTGATGGTGTGGGGATGTATGGCGGCAAACGGAGTAGGGAATTTGGTTTTTATTGAAAGTACAATGAATAAGATGGACTACCTGAACATTTTGCAAAACAACGTGCCATTCAGTATGGAGAAATTGGGGTTGGAAGGATCTTGGATTTTTCAACAGGACAACGACCCCAAACATACATCCCATATAGTAAAAGAATGGCTTCTGTACCGCTCTCCCAAAACATTGGATCATCCTCCACAATCACCGGGCTTAAATCCAATTGAACATTTGTGGGAGCATTTGGACCGCCAACTCCGAAAAAGGACAATTAGCGATAAGAATATGCTGAAATCCGTTATAATGGAGGAATGGCAGAAAATTTCATCCGATATAACTAAAAAATTAGTAGAATCGATACCCAGAAGACTAAATTCTGTAATTAAGGCAAAAGCAAAATCAACTAAATACTAAATCGATTTTATTTTCATTTAAAAACAGTTTGTACACTTTTTTTTTGACGCGTAAATAATGAATTATTTTTTATTTTTGTTGTAAATTTTTTGTTGTTGTTAATATTTTTGCTGTTTTGTTTAGAATAAGGTAGAGAACTAAATACTGATTTAAAAGTACCTAAATGTAAAACTTTATCGTAAATGAAAATACTGATATAAAAACAATGTTTTAAAAAATATTTGTGTACACTTTTTTTTTACGCTCACAGTATGTTTTATTATCTTTATAATAACTTTATCCGCTTAAAAACATCCCATTGTACAATTATAAGTTAAGTTTATGTATTTGTAAAAAAAAATAAAAAAGAAAAAAAAATATAAAAACATTTTTTTTCTCTTAACTGGGATTTCATCCAGTTCATCCAGTTTGTATTGGTGTGAAAAGACGAGGTGGCCTAGGGTTTTTCATCATATCTCAGTTGTTTATAGAGCAATTTTTCTGATTTTCAATACCGATCTGCTCCCGAATATCCATATATTTAAAGCAGGATGTAAGTATGTAGTAACGTATGGACTCCAAAATGGCTGGGCCGATTTTGATGAAATTTTCAGAAAATCTTCAAAATATTTAGGCGGGTGACACTGAGAAGTCTGATTTTTGGTTTTTGGTCTGTGGGCGGAGGGGCGTGGCAAAATCCAATTTTCATATTGCAATTACATATACATATATTTATTTTGTGAGCTTTTTTCATATTATTATATTTTTTTGAAAGCCGTTGTCATGTTTTTCTTAACGGGATATCAAACTCTTAAATTGGTTATGTAGTTCCGAAGATATTTACAAAAAACCTAAGTTAATAATGATCTAATATCAAAATTTTAAAACTTTCGAAATGTTGCATTAAAAAATCCGAGTTTTCGGTACACAAAGGCTGCAATTTTATTTAAAGGCCGTAAATTTCGTTAAAAGCTCAAATTAAATCGTGTGGTAAAACAACACTAATGTTTGCTTAGGGCCAGCAACGCGGACCGGTTCAGCTAGTTTCTGATATTTTAATACCTTACACTCGTATTGGAAATGTCTGGGGGCTTCAACATACACACGGAAAATGCTTAATTGACTCCACTATTCATAAGCTTTCAGAAAATATATACTTTATGGGGTCGGAAATAAAAATTGTAGAAATTTAAAATAAGCAAAAGTGCTATTATTTTCACCGAATAGTTTTTTAATGAACTAACTGACGTTTTTAATTATATTATTATTTTGTATTGCATTTTGGGTAAAATTAAAACAACATTTTTTTTTAAGTTAATGATATTATTTTAATCGCAGCTGTACATACATAAATATGTATATTGTACACCTGATTGGAAACATATTAAGTATACCTTTTTTTTATAGTCAACACACGACTACGTCAATGTGACGTATGCTTTTATGTATGGGTGCCTATATGAGTGCACATACATATGTGTGTATGTCAAAACCACAAGACAATTTCTCTTCCTATCGTTTCTCTTATTACAAAAAGAAGATTAAGAAAATAACGGTAATAAAATAAACCTATAAAAAGGTAAATAAGAATTTGCTTTGCTTTGTATGGGGTAGTGTGCTACATTTTCAAAAAGGTGTTTAACTTAAACAAGAACTCAGAAGGTGACATTTATATTTTATAGTGAAACCATCAACCCCATATTTTATTAACATTTGTCAGTAGCTTTAGCTAAGGTTACATGTGTGTACTATATAAGGACTGCGATCTGTTAAAATAGCTCACAGTGTGTTGTTTCATAATAAGGGTCTTCACATTAACGCTTGCATTCGTGTTGTGAAAATTTTTATGAAATGACTTTTGCACTCCTTTTGATTAATTTTCGCAAGCATGTACATTTAATAAATAAAGTGTTTTTTAAAAGATGAATTTAAATCAGCATATTTTTTAAATATCTTAAAATTAATAAATTGATAATATAGTTTCTGTAACGTTTTTACCTTCTCCTTAAAAATTACAATTATTTGAGTTAGGGCTTTTCTACCTGTGAATATGCATGTATTTCGTTCGAGTTATGGAAGTTCGACTGTATATTTCAAAGTCACAAAGCCTTTAACAGAATACAATTTATGTCGAAAGTGAAATTAAATACAACAGTTTTTTGAATCACCGTCCTGATATTAAATTTAATCAACAAAACAAAATAAATAAATAAAAAGAATTTTAAATTGAGGTTTTTAATGGTTTACATTTAACTCGTTAGTAAAAATTGGAATTTTGTTAGAAAGACTTGTAAGATTTCTGTTAAGTAATAGAAAGAGGGATGAAAAAAAATTTAATTAAGTATTACACACGTAGTGGGCTAATTAAAAAGGGTTTTTTAATAAGAACACTTCGATGTCAAATTGAAAATAAACCTGAATTAACGATTTTTTTTATTTAAAATCATTTATGTAAATTAATACATATTGCGGTTTGCCACTCATATTTGGCTTGATTTAAGAGACATACTTAATTCGGTTGTGTTTAAAGGCGTTAGTTGCTTTAATTAGGTTGTATTTAAAGGCGTTAATATACTATAGTTTATTGATAAAACTCCGTAAAATTCCTTAAAAAAATATAAGCGAGTGATCAATTTGTCACTTTTGTGAGAAAAAGCATAACCTTAAATCGTTTTTGCAAAATGACCATTGTGACATTCGGTGTGTAGCACATAGCGACGTCATGCTAAAACCACGTATAGCTAACATCATAACTGTGCAATTAGGGCAAAAGAGCCCTTCTAGTGATGGTGATGGCTTTACCTAAATAAATAGTTGGATCTTATACGGCATTAGACTTAGGCAGGTAGAAATTGGGAGTGCCAAGAGCAAGATACATTTATATATTCACACTACTTGGAGACTCAGGTGGTCCAAGGTGTTCCCTTTGATAGAAGAAAAATCAGAAATAAATAGTATAGTAGTATATAAGTATATAATAAAGTAAATTAAGGAAATAAATAATATAGAAGGAATGAATTGAAATAAAAAAGCGGCGAAGAACAGTCCTATCAAGCCTTCATAATTCTCCAGTTTGCACTCCGAGGTATCACTTAACTCATCTTAAAAACGCTTAGCTAACCATCAAAGTCTATGGTTCTGTAATCTAGGGCATTGACAGATAACATGGTCCATCGATTCTATCTTTTCCTCATCCTCAGACATTTAACTACTGATCCTAGCCCGTATTGCACAATTTGCCTTTATAACCCCAATAGTGGCCCTCAGACATACCCTATTTTGGTACAGGTGTACCGTAAAGTCCGCCGAATTTACCTCTTGTCATAAAGCTCTTGAGACTCTGCAGTTCCTTCGTTTTCTCCATGCCATATCAGTCTTTTTTGTTATCCAAGCCCTAATTTGCCCATCGGTGGCCTTATTATCCCCTCTTCATATTGCAGATCTATTGCAGATCTACCGAGCGTAAGTTCTTCTGCAAATTCCCTGCTACCCAATACAATCTGACGTTAAAGTAGCCCTCAAGAACTCTCCTATATTCCCTAACCAGACTAGATTTGACATGTCTTTTCATGGCCTTAAAAGGCTTAAATAGTAACCTCCCTATCCTTCGGAATGGCCAGTATCCCTGTTATGAACACACTACAATTATCAGTTAATCTGAAAGACCTGCTGATGTTCTCAGCCATGATATAGACACCTGCGCCTATGCCTACATGATCTTCAATCTATCTATGAAAACTGTGCACCCCTTATATACAGTGCGAGACAAATATGTGTAAGTGATTTTATTTCCCAATTTTATTTTTTGATGATTAAAATCATGTAGTTTGGACAGATAGATTTAAAATTAATTTTTTTACACTTAAGCTGGATTCACCCAGGGTACACTTATACAAGGTGGCGGTGCAAGCCCAGCTGACCATTTTTTGTGTTCTGGAGAATGTCAAAATACATACTTAAAAAAATTATTTCAACTTCGGAAATTGTCAAACTCCATACATAAAAAAAGAGAGACAAAAATTGCTCTCCTTTACGCTATCACCTTATGTAATTACACCATGGATTCACCCATAAAATTTTAGTTCAGAACAAATTTTTTTTATATTGAGTTTGATGTTTTACTTTTGAGAGAGAGATTATTTTGTTCAGAAATATTTTTCTTGAATTGGTTTAATTTTAATTCTTGTTCAGAAGAAACTGAATTGGGATGCCACTTTTTTCAATATTTAGATGAAAATTGAATTTGGTTGCCACATCACACAGTGTCAGTACATTTATTATACAAAAATTGTTTTTGCCGAAAATTAACAATTAAAATGGAATTTAATGAAAATATTGGTCAAAAATTAATAGAAGAATTAAAAAAAACAGGAAGAGAATGTTTGTATGACATGAGCAATAGTGCATACAAAAATAATTATTTAAAACAAGGTTTTTTCTCACTGCGACTCATTTTATTTTCGATTTTTTTTTATAAATTTCTTTTGCAAACAAATTGACTTTATGCACTTCAATTAAAAATAATAATTTTAGTTTTCTTCAAGCCGACTTTTTCTTCACATATATTTTAATGAAATAATTTATGTTTGTATTTATTTACATAGTTTGCTAGCGGTGCTGCCACTTTGTACAACTGTTTGCATTTTTATATTATATGGCAGCTTTATTTTTTCGGACAAATTTTCTTAAATGGGTGAATCGTTCTGCAGAAAACTCTCAGTAAAAAATGTTATTCTCCGGAAAAAATTTTGTTCAGAACAAATGGGTGAATTCACCTTTACTGATCCCGATGTTATGCCGACAAACACTTACACATATTTGTCTCGCGCTGTAGTCCTATGGATCCCAACCAACAATTCATTTCAGAGGTTATTATTGGGGGTGACCTATTAAAACTAGGTCATGTGATCACATAATCCGTCATATTTTCCTGGCATCAAATGCCGATGCAACATTAGCCAAATAAAATTCGGAGAAACTTTGACCAACACTGCTTTGGGTTTTTTTGTACTCTTTTTAAGGGCAGCGGCCACGTTCTATGACAATTTAGTGTTAATTTGAGGTACGTTTAGTGTTACATATCCAAATCCAAAAGTTGAACCGTCTACTTCAAAGAGACTGCCATACAATGAGCTCAACATCTTGCACTTATTTAGATAGTTTCGTCATTTGGATGTAAGTAATGCTTGGTCATGAATAAAAAACTGTCAACATTAACTCGGTTCTTATTGAAAAACCCGTTATATAAATACATTCATGTAATAAACACAAATACATAATAAAAATCAAAAACAGTGGCCAAAGGGATTATAGAATACGGAAATGTTTTGTTACGAATTGGAAAAGAACTTTTGAAAGTAAATACTGACACTTACTATAAAAACAAATCTAAATCCAACACACTTTGAACACAAACGTTATGATAATAATTTATTTTTAAATCTCCTATTACATTTTAAGCACAATAGAGTAGTATACCTTATTATATAAAGCATACTTACAACGTTTAATGTGTCCAATAAATATAAAGCATACTTTTGCGTAGCATTTAAACTATATAAATTTAAATTTTTTTTAATGTGAAATGGAAAACATCAATAAAGAAAGTAGATGATAAAAGAAATTATATTATCTTTTTACCTCCCTATAAAACTGTTGTATCCTACAAAATCCAGACTTAAAAATGTTTATATATATCGGGTGATTTTTTTAACTGTTTTGAAAATTGAAAAAATACATCAAATTTACAAAAGTGTAAAATATATTTACTTTTACTTTTTGAAGATTATTTCATGTAATTAATGCTCGCGGCTCCACGTCGCACATTGGGGTATTTTGCCAATCTAGCCGGACATTTAGGTTAGGTTGAAAAGGAGGGGCACTAAAAGCCCAAACCCACGACAGGTATACACTTATGCCCAATTGGCATGTTGTGCGCTCCATATGAATAGAATAGTTAGAATAGAAAGACAATAGAAGAGAAAAAGAAGCAGACCAGTCCAGAGTCTCTGGCGGGAATCGAACCCGCGACCCCCAAACTAGCAGACCAGCACACTACTGACTAGTCTACAGGGGCACCCAAGTAGCCGGACATTTGGTCAAAAAGTGAAATTTACGAAATGTAAAAATTTAAATACGCAGCTTGACAGACAAAAAAATATTGCATCGTTTAGTGAATTTTCAAGAGATTGTCGTTTTGGGACACTGTTAAAGTCAAGAAAGTTGAGTAAATTGCATGGGTACTTATTTACTTTTTATGGTTTTGAGAGGTTTACAACAAATTTTTTGTGGCTTAACGAATCAAGATTTTACATTGATTTCCTTTTTCTGTGAAAGACTATATTAACAGCTGCTTATAATAATTTTTAGATTTTTTTTTTATTTGTTATTCGTTCAAAATTAACAAAACGGTTGTTTTGTTCACCCATAAGCTTTTGCTGCGTTTAGCATTGCTAAACAAAAGTATAGGAAAACTTAAAAAAAGAAGAAATTTTCAGAGGTAGGATTAGCACTTCTTAGGAAAACTTGTTTGAGCCGACTTTTTTTATTTTAAATCTTAACCAGACTTTAACACATATTTCTGCCAAGGAGGACTAGGAGCACTCAATAACTTTTAAGAAGCAATATAAGCTAAAAAAAATAGTGATATCCGGCTAGATTGGCAAAATACTCCTATCAGCATCGTCCATCTGTAAGCTTCAATTTTGGCATACTATTTCCAGCATTTCAGCTGTTATCTTACCAAAGCAGCTGTAATTCTTTTCCGAGCTGGAATTGTGGTTGGCAAGTCCGCACAGAAAAAGTCTAGTGGGGTCAAATCGCATGATCTTACCGGCCAATGGATTGCACTAAAACGTGAAGTTAATTGCTCACTAAACTCGTCACTCAATTGGTTCATGGCATCGCGTGCTATGTGGCCGAAAAACACTTGTTTATAACGGAGACAAATTTATATATCCCAAGCTTCTTTGACATTGGCCGATATAGCAGCAATTTTCGCCTTGGTGCGCACCCTTCGTATACAAAATGGTGAATTAATGTCCAATAAATTAAAACTCCTGCGAAATTTTGTAACAATATTTTCAATAGCCTGTTTGGTGGGTCAATTTTGACAACCATAAAATAGACGTAATTTAAGAAACACAGAGCACGAATTTGAATAATAAAGTTCAACATTTTGTTGTTCGTTTGTAAGTTCATTCACGGTGAAATGGCAAACCTTCCTAAACATTTTAGGCATTGCCACATGTCACGATACATTTTTAGCACTTAAGAAATTTTCACAAAAAAAAAAAAAAATCACCCTTTTCATGCTTTTCCTGTTGTTTTATCTCCTTTTGCCATTTAAACGATATTGTTATAAATAAATCACAAACAGTGACTGTCCATTAGGATGTCGACTTGATGTAATTATTTACAACCAGCCTAGCAAAAGGAAAAAAAAATATCCCCTAGATACCATGTTTTCAGGGATGCTAAACTTTATGTAACGTACAAGAAAAAACATGCTGTTAAACAAATTACTGTCATTGTTAGGCGTTGATTGAATTAAATGCTAAATGAAGTTTCTTAACATCGAGGATTTTTAAGGAATTACCACATTTCGATTTTCGATTTGTTTGAATTAAATGAACATTGAAAAAATAAAACTGAAATTTAAGAAAGTTTTTCTATAACAAAATTTGTTTTAACCTTTTAAAATTTGTATAAAAGGTATAAATTTTGTTTTCTATAAATATCAAAAAGTTATCGAAAGTAAATAAATTTATTAAACATTTATTTAGAAAAATTTTTTTCGAAAATTTTACATCTAAATATAACTTTTTTTATTTTTAAAAATACATAGTTAAATGAACATTTGAAAAAATTTTAAAAATCTCTATGAATTCCCTAGCTAAAAGACTTGACATTCTAAAATGTATATCTTGCTTGCCAATACATCCCGTAAAGTACAACGACATTTTACAAAAATATTTATTAGGATTTGCCAGATACAAAAGATGCTGGTAAGAGAAAAATCTTGTTGAACAGGTTGTACAAATTAATAGCTAATAAATATTAGAACAAATACAAATTGTATTTTTCTAGACACAGCTAGAAGCAGTCCAAGTTTTTGTTTAGAACAATGAGAAGGAAAAATAACAAAAATAAATTCCTTAATGACTTAAAGATGTCTTTTGAGAGGCAGGAGAAATAGAGTACAATAAAAAAAAAAATAATAGACAAAATTTAATTATATAATTAGAATAGCATAAAAATAAAGAAAAACAAGTAAGGATGATTTATTCGTCATATTACAGGGCGTTAAACAGACTTAAATTAAATCATGTGGTGTAGTGTAGCCTAAGTAAATACGTAAATAATTGTTCTGTGATCCTAACAATATGTAATACACTATTATGTTAAAGACGACATTTTTAATTTTTTCAGGTGTAATGTATTTCGCTGCTCCATTCTTTATTTTTATTCATTTTAAGTTAATATTAATATAAAATTATGAAATCCGGCATTTTGTTTCGCACGCAATCTTGGATTACTTATTCTCAAAGATATAATGCATTCTGCCAGTCAAGACCTTTTAGTTAATATTCATATTGAGGGGGTTAAAAGATATGTAATCCGCCATTTTGGATTTAAAAATTTGTTAAGATGTTCTAGTTAAGCGATACTATTATTGGCTCTGGGAGTTGTGTTGAGAACTTTTATTTTTATGTTAAAATAAATGAAAAAACAAAGGAAGTCATGCTTTTTTTTTGCTGATATATCAACAGATTATGGAAAGTTTTTGCTGATTTGGAATAAAAATTTGTTACCATTATTACCATTTGATACCATTATTTGATCTGTCTGTTGTGTTTAAAATTTTTATGTTAAAATAAATACAAAGACAGTCATGTTTTGCTGATAAATCAAAAAATTGTGGAAATATTTTGCTGATTTGCAATACCGATTTTCTTTTACATATTTCTAAAAGTTTGATGTCAGTGCAGTTAATCGGCACTTGAAAAAATGTAGTTCAGCGGACATGGCTAAATGTGGTAAGAAATGAAAATGGGAAAAATACAAACAGAATGACAAAATTATACATCAACTTGACACAAAAGTTGAAGGATACAAAAATAAATGGTAACGAATGGTAGGGACAAGTTTTAGTGACATTTGTGCAGTATGACTTAAAGCAAGTCACTTTTGTTTGTTTGTGCTTATCACATACATATGTAAATACAGGCAATAAAAAAAAAACAAGTAATAATGCTATGTTTGACCTTACCGAATCTTACAATACTCTTCACTATCATACATTTCAGTTTTAATATTATACGCCATTTTGCTTTATCATTTCCGACGCTATCTTCAATACCCATGTTAATGGGGTTAAGAAAAATATCCACCATTTTGTTTCGAAATCCATCTTCGATTTAACTTTTCTTACTTATTCTATTTACTGTATTCTACTGATCAAACCGTTTCATCTGATACCATTGTAGAAGTTAAAGAGACAAATCTATAATTACCATATTTAAACCTTCTCCGCAATTTAATTTAGAACGCCATATTGGATTTAAAAATTTTTCATAGATTACTGTATTCTATTAGTCAAGCCCTTTTATATTATATCAATTCTGAGGGGTTATACTTTTATTTACTAGATTTTACCCATATAAAATTTTATTGAATGCCATTTTGTACTGGTAGTAGGGTTTGGGAACCGGGAATTCCCGCTCGGAAATTCCCGGGAATGTA
Organism: Phyto melanocephala; assembly: GCA_941918925.1. Classification (NCBI taxonomy): domain Eukaryota; kingdom Metazoa; phylum Arthropoda; class Insecta; order Diptera; family Rhinophoridae; genus Phyto; species Phyto melanocephala. Next base: position 17,909,008 of record OW799235.1, read on the forward strand.
CCACTTAATATTCCCGGAAAAATGTTGCTCTTATTCCCGGGAAAACGGGAAATAAAAAATATGTAGTATATTAGGAAATATATTTAATTTTATTTTTAATTTCTTATCTGTTTCGGTAAATTTAAAGAATATTTGAATAAAAAGTAAGGTTTTTAATTTGTTAGCATTTTTTGTTTGTTAAGTATTTACAACTTTTTTCAAATACGACTATGTAAAAGAAAAACAAACACCGTCGGTCAAAAATATTTCACGCCAAAGTTAACGACTTTCTGGAATTATTTTTAATAAGTGCTTATAAATTTCTAGTGAATTAATTATATACATACATAATTAAATGTTTTCTAGTATATAAATGTTTTTTATAACAACCGTAAAACCAGCAGTAGTTTCCGTGTTTTTAAAAGTGGTCACAGAATTTGTAAGTATATTTTTTTTTATTTATGATTGAATTTTTCTAAAAATACTTTTTTTTAAATTCACTTTGCTTAGAAGCAAAATGTCTGAAGTTTGGAACTATTTTCAAAAAGTAGACAACGCAGCACAATGTAATATTTTACCGAAAAAGTTAATGTTCAAGGGCGGTAGTACTAGTGGTCTCATACGGCACTTTCTTTTGGTTCATAAAATAAAATTTGAAAACGATTCTTCAACACCTGCACCAAATAAAAAAAAAATTTCACCATTAAAAGTTTTTTAGACACCCAAACATTACAAGAAATTGTTTCAAAATTGACAGCAGTCGATGGAATATCTATTCGAACAATTACACAAAGTTCTTTTATTCGTCAAAGTTTTTTCAGTAAAAAAATGACGTTACCAAAATGAAACTGATGTTAAAAACATTGTAATAAAATATTACAACGCCGTTAAAAATACGATGGTGAAAACAATATCGAGTCAAATTTGCGACAATTTAAGGTTTGCTCTGTTTACATGCCAATAATTATTTTTATAATTTGGGTTAAGTTTATATTTCCGGAAGATGTAATGCTGACACAATAAGGACTCTAATGGAAAATAAAATACTACTAAAATAATGAATTATTAACCAAATCGTGATGTTAAAGTTAACAAACATTATTTATTTTAAAAGAAATATTATTTTCGGGAATCCCGGGAATTCCCGGGAAGACGATTTTTTAATTCCCGTTTCCCGGGGAACATAAAAAGAACGGGAAATCCCAAACCCTAACTGGTAGCGATCATTAAGGATTTAAAAATTGTTTATAGTGTATTTTAAATTGATTTTGACCTTCTCGGTTTTGTAGAAGCTGAACAAATTGATTCTTGTTTGTTAATTTTACGAATAACACTGGAGAATAACACTGTTGAATTTTGATGCTCATATCTCAGTTAGTTTCTAACCGATTTGTCAATTTTTCTCAGCAATAATTTTTGGAGGCTACGGCTTAAAATTTCGTCTCTAGCGTTTCAAAAAATTAATTAGAAGCTTCAGTAACTTAATAAATTTCAACGGTCTAATTCATACTTTTAAAACAACTTTATAAGATGTTAATAAGCAAAAATCGCAAAAACTCTATTCATAATCAATAAAAAAAATTAATAATAATAAATTTAATTTCTTTAATCAGTAAGTTACAACACAGAAGTTAAGTTATTTTAAAAAATTTGCATAATTGTTACAAATTTTTTTAAAACAAAACAATCCAGTGTTGTACAACCAATAACAACTTATTCGGTATTTGAATACTTGCTGTACTCGTTGACAAAAACATTGACAATCTCTCTAAGATTTTTTATTCGTAATAAAAGACAGTATCGCTACTTTAAAATAGTTTAGATAACTGCTACTTAGTAATTTTATTTTCTTTTTTCAGTTATATGACTTCTTAGTAGAGTTGGGTGCAAATCTTTACCCTAATTAATTTTTGCCAACAACCTCCTCGGTCTTTGTTTTACGAAACTCTATTAAATTAACTTGTGGTTTGTTCAAAAAATGAATGAGGTTGTTGGCGAAAACAAACTAAAGTAATCGATTAACCCAACTCTACTACTTAAATAATCGGTTAGTTAATGAATGCATCACTAAACTTAAAATGAGTTTAAAAATAATACAGTGTTATCAACATGCAACAACAGAACTAATAACATATTTCAATAGCTAATTTCGTTTTATTAAACGTTTATAAATAATAATTCTAGTTAATAGAAATGTTTAATAACTAATGTGAACATAAAACCTAGAATTAGACATTCTTATGAATTGGACCGTAAAAATATATCCACTTTTTCAAATTAATTATGCCTATAACTTTGCCGATTAGTGACCTATTTGTTTAACATTTTTTACAAAAAGCCCTGGAGGCATATCATATTTAAAAAATTAAAACAAACAAAAAATAACAATTTTACTATTTACGTAAAAATATTGGAAACAAATCAGAGGCAGTCGTGCTAATTTGCTTATATCTCAGAAAGTTAAGAGGCAATTGTGCTGGTTCTTAAACGCGATTCATTATCGAATATTTATAAAAGATTAATACCACATGTGCAGGTTCTAAAAGTTGATTTCAGCCAATCAATCGATTTCATATATACACAACCCAGCAAAAAAAAAAGGCATGCAAAAGAAATAGTAAATGCATGAGTTCAACTCATGATGAAGTATTTCAATTAAAGTGAAACATGCATGATTTTTACATTAAGGTGTTATTGGAGAGCATGTGTTAATATGAATATATTTACAAAATTCAATTCATTCTTATAAGTGCATGGAACAAATGCATAGTAGATGAAAAGAAACCCACGTTTCATGAGTAAATAATATTTGTTTACATGAACTAAGATATTTTGCATGAATTTGCATGTATTTTGAAGCACAGCATTAAAGGCTTACTACTTTGGATTTAGAGAAGGCATTCCTCATGCCACCTCTTGCACTTAAGAGTCAAAAGTCATGAAAAATGTTACTCACATTGAACTAGTGTAAAATTGTTTTGCTGGGAATATATGAATATTGTAGAAATTACAAACGAAATGATAAAGCTATATATACCCTTGGCACCACAGGTAAAGGGTATAATAAAAGAATTTAGGTTAACTATATATTGATTTTTTAATAACAATGTAATTGCATGAATTTATATGTTAATACAGGCGGAAGTTTAAATTAATATTTTTTTAAATACATTAAAATATTTTTATATTTTGCTATTAAAATATATAGATTTTTTTTCGTACCCGTAAACTTATTTCCTATAGAATTTTTTACAAGTAATTTCTGCAATAAACGTATTCGGCAGACAGCGTATGTTAATTAAAAAATATTGGTTTACGATACTAAAAAAAATTTACACTTAAGAAAAGGACATCAGCCAAACAAACAAAGAATTATCTTCACAGGGTAATGTCTATTGTGGTGTTCCGCAAGGTTCTGTGTTGGCACCTCATTTATATAACATACTTATGTATGATTTTCCACACGAATATAATAATTCCAAGGGTGTTCTTTATGCCGATGATTCTCTGCTTTATTCACATGACGTTTCACCATCAGTTGCACTCCAACGTGTTTCATCGCACCTTGAGTATGTTGATGAATATTATTCTTATTGGGGAGTTAAAATAAATGTTTCAAAAAGCAACGCTATTTGTTTGCGAAATGCATCTGGTAAATGCAAATATACCGTAGTTCCGGAAAGCAAAAATTTAAAAGTAGTATTAAATGGTTCTGAAATCGTATTTAAGGATAGCATCAAATATCTTGGAGTAAACTTCAACAAACTTTTAAAATTTAATAAACACGTGTCTTATAATTTAGATAAGGCAAATCGGGTTAAGGGTGCGTTTTCCAGATTATTTAATGCAAAATTTTTACCAGTTAAAACAAAATTACTTCTGTATAAAATAAGTATAAGACCAATAGTTCTATACGCATTTCTAAAATGGTTTAGCATTTCTATGACAATGATGAATAGAATGGAATTATATGAGCGCCATATTTTGCGAAAATGTATTGGAAAAAATTTTGAATCTTTTAGAAAAAGATATTCAAATAAATTTATATATGAACAGGCTAACATATCTCCGATTTCCTTTTATGCTCTTGATATGATGGAACGTTTCGTAGAAAGATTATCTTAATTTGAAGGTAGTATAATGCAAGGTATTTTGTCTTGCGAGCAAGAATTTAATTGGTCAAATACAAATTATATTTCTCCGATTGGAATTTCGCACGAACGGCTAGATAGTCTTTCTATTCGAAATTTTTATTCACGTACCACTCCCGGTGTACACAGGGGGTAATTTTTTAGTTTGTAAGTTTTTTTATAAGCATTAAGTTTATTAAATGTGGATATTACTCTACTAACTTGGTAAAATACCGGGAACAAGCATTGTTTATAAATTGTCATGGAAGTTATTTTTTAATATTTTAGTTATTAATTTTGTCAAATTTCGATAAGCTAGTCGCATAATCAATAAGAACTTATGTAATTAAAATAATACGGTATAGTTTTAAGTATTCTATTTATATATTTATTGTTTGTTAATCTTGTTATATGAAAATAATGAAGTCTCAATAAATTTAACTTAACTTAACTTACAATAAATTAAACGAAACAAGACATATTTTCAAATAATGATTATTTTTAATTTTTAAAATCATACTTTAAGGTCGTATATTAATCAAATTAACTAGACGTAATAAAATACAATATTTTCATAAAAATCATACTAAAGAATGTAATAATTAAATTAAACAAGGGAATTAATAACTTATTTTCTAAAAAAAATATAAAATAAAAAAATACCACAATACCAAGAATAACAATGTTTCTGTATAAGAAATGGCTCTACAATACTTACTATATGTTTGTGTGTGCTTCTTAATTTATGTATAACAAGAATAAATTATAATAATAATGTATACAATATTTTAACCGAAAAGGCTCTGTTTTAAAAATATTGACACAATTTTTGTTGTATTAAAACAATAAATTAATAAAGAAAATGTTTTTTATTTAAAAATATCCTTGTTTGCATTTCATAACATTGAAACATTGCTTGTGTATTTAACAATTTAGAAAAGTGGTTATTTGTTATGTGTTGCAAACAACTACCAGCACTTCATTATTAGAATAAACACGCGAAATTTTTTTTGGAAAAGCCACAAAAAAATGATTCTTAAAACTTGAGCAATAATTTAATGGGTTTTATTATTATTTTTTTTTCGTTTGTAGAGTAGGAAAAACCGACACTTGTTGCAAGTTTAAGCAAATTATTTCATTACATTAAATTTATTGCGTTTTAATTTAGTTATATTTTTTTAAGAATACGTCTAGGGATTAGATGGAGAAAACGTTAAACGTTTTCCATTTAAAAGTATAGTTTCAGGGGGGGGTTGGGGTTGGGGGGGGGGGGAATATTTAATAATAAAACAAACAAATTTTATAATTGTAAACATATATTTAGGAGTGTTTAACAGTAATAGCTAAAATATAGTCAGTTTTAAAGGAAAGTATTTAAGACAAATAACAAAATCATCAAGCAAAAAAACTATTAGCAAAATAATTTTAATTATTAGGAGTATTCGTTAAGTCTACTAAATGCCTCTTTGAGAGGGTGGTTAAATTTTTAGGGCCGATGTTGATTTAGAAAATTATTTTGATTTCTTTTTATTATGATAATATTGGTATGGTTCCATTATGTATGGAACAAAATATCGGTAAAATTGCCGCCACGACCTCGGAGGCACTCCTCCATCCGGTGGTCCAAATTTTCGACGACGCTGAGGCATAATTGAGGTTCTATGCCGTTAATGTGCCGAATTATCTCATCCAATAGCTCTTGACCATTTGGAATGATCATGGATGGAATGGATGCCCCTATTTTCCAAACCCTTCACAGAGAGTGTAAAGGGGAATATAGAGGTTTGTCATTCCGTTTCAAATTTCGGTCCCATAAAGTGTATATTTTCTGAGATCTTATCTTATCTTATAGTGTCGATTTGGCATTGTCCGTCTGTCCGTGAGCATATTGAAGCCCCCAGACATCGATAAGACCCGTATGTGGTATCAAAATATCAGAAATATTCGGAAGCAGATCTGTATTGAAATTGCTCGACAGCTTTCTGAGATATGAGCAAATAAATAGACGAGTGCCTCGGTTTTTTTTTTCAATATTTTAAATATAAGATTAAATTTTTTCAACTCTAGGATAATATAAAGGCATATATGCCTCTCAAGATATTTTTGAAAAATTTCTGGACAAATCGGTAGCTAATCGGCAAAATTATAGTCGAAAAATATTTGGAAAAATTTATTTTTAATTAATATATTGAATTTTTCAAGCTTCTTAATAATTTTTGGACACGTTAGACATGGTCTTAAAATTATTCCTTAAAAAAAATAACAAATCGGTTTAAAACTAACTAAGATATAAGCACCAAAATACAACTGCTTCGGTATTATTCCTAAAATTTACAAACGAAAATCGATTTTTTTTTAGTTTCTGTACACCCGAGATAGCCAAAATGGGTATCAAATTTAGGACTTGGCTAGCGAAATTTAAAACACTATAAAAAAAATAAAATCCATGAAGGTGCTACTACAAAATGGTGGTCAATAAATTTATATATGGGTCATACCTGGTATTTCAAAATGTACCCTCTTGATCCCCCAATATTGGAATTAAATTAAAGAACTTGAACAGTCAAATACAGTAAACTATGAAAAACTAAAAATCCAAAATAAAATGGCGGATATATGAATTAAATATAAAAGTTACGGCTTTGTCGCCTTTAAACTCCAAAATATTGGTTGACCAGTAGAATATAGTAAACTATTACAAAAGTGTAAAATCCAAGATGGCGTCTGAAACAAAATGACTGTAGCTTTTTAACCCAATCAATATAGATATTAAATAAAAGGGATTGACTAGTAATATACAGGAGTCAGGAATAAAAACGCAAATGGCGTACAACTTGAAATCAAAAATCTAAGATAATCTACGATGTAATGGCCACCTATGAACATAATGGTGTAGGGTTTTATCAGATCTGGCAACTTACTTGTTTTAACATAAAATTTTTCTTATGTTTTGTTTTAATTAAAAATATTATTTTTTTTATTTGAATTAATTTAGTGTAAAAACTTTGTTTTAGTTTTATCAAAAAAAATTTCAATAAATTGTTGTTTAAATAAAAGTTTAGTTTTTTAATTTTATATAAATTTTTCGATAAATAATATTTATATAAAAATTTAATTTTTATTTAATTTGTCTATTTTAAGAAATATTTGATAAATTCATTTTTAGTAAATTTTCAATTACGGAAGTAACAAGTGATAAAATCCCGATGAGATATGAGAATACTAACTGAATCACCATAATACCAGAAGAGGGAGAATGGGATGAAATAACCGAGATGGGAAACACCCATGGAATCGATCTTTATACAGAAGATTCAAAGGTTGGTGACCAAACTGGATTTGGCTTATACGACATAAGCCGAAATAGAAACAAATACTTTCGTCTACCAGATCACAATACCATATTCCAAGCTGAGATCATGGCGATTACGGAAGGATTTAAATGGATAAAGGAAACGAATAACGAAGCCCCGATTCGTATCTTTACGGATAGCCAATCAGTGATTAAGACATTGAGAAAGGATAAAATTGAATCCCGGAATGTCCTGCAATGCAAGAGAGAGAAAAGCTCATATGCAAATTGTGAACATCTGAAGATAATATGGATACCAAGCCATCGCGGGCTGATCGGTAACGAGAAAGCCGACAAATTATCCAAAATGGGAGCTCTTCTGAGTACAATAACTTTGGAGAATGCTAAACCCTTAAGGATGAACTTAAATATTGGGTGATGGAGGAACATGTCAGAAAATTGCAGAGCACTGATGTCGGTAAAGTGACAAGAACAATTAGGGTTGACCGAAATCTTCGGAAATCAAAGGAGATTCTGAGACTAAGTAGACCAACCCTTAGGAAACTAACCAGTGCAATTACAGGTCATACGAAGTTGAGAACCCATTTAGCTCGCATGAGATTATCTGAGGAAACAACATGTAGAGCATGCGAGGAAGAGGATAAAACTCTGGTACACTACCTTTGTCATTGTCCTGTGTTATGGCGTATTAGACGCGAAAATTTTACAGTGGATACTATGCCGAACTTGGAATACCTGGGGATCTCGAACTGGAGATCCATACAGAGTTACATTGAGGGGACTGGGTTTTTGGACTAGTTCGTCATTAAGTGGGAATTATGTTTGTGGTTTTTGTTTGGGAATTCCGTTTTCCATATGGAGCGCACAACATTCCAACTGGGCATAAGTGTATATCTGTCATGGGTTTGGGCTTTTAGTGCCCCTCCTTTTCAACCTTACCTAACCTAACCTAAATTTTCAATGAATTTTCATTTTGAGAAAAAATATTTTTTAAATCCATGTTACATAAAGAAAAAACAAAATTAAATCATCCAGTAAAAATTAACAACAATATAAAAATATTTCAATAAAATCCGCTAAATTTCTTTATCATCGAAAATGTTTTTTTTTTTTTAATTTTTGATCAATTTTATATTTATAGAAAATTCTTACTAAACCTGCAAATAAAAACTACTTTTAGACTTCAATACTAATTTTTTAAATATTTTTTTTATTAAATTAAGAATCATAAAAAAACGTCTTAATTATTTTGACATGCAAAGGAAAAATTTTTATGTTTATCACACTCCGATTTTATAAATTTTTTATTACTCACATACATACATATGTATGTATCTACCTACAGTTCTTGTTTCATATAAATTGTTAAAGGTAGTTAAAATAAAAATAAAAAAGTCGTTAAAACAAAATTAAACACGACACGTTTTTGTTGCTCTATTTTGTTAAAAATATTCCCCTTCATTTACACAAAAATAATGCATAACTACAGGAGCGTCATCTGAAAATATGCTACAAAAATAAAGTACAAAAAAATATAAAGCGCACCTGTTTTTTTCTTTCATTTTAATCCTATAAACAATTCCTAACACGTAGAAAATTCTTTTGTTTCTAAAGCACAATTTTTGCAGTTTTTTTTATATTCTTATGTATTTTTATTCTTTGTCAATAAAGCTAATGAACGAAAAAAGTATAAGAAATACAGTCAAACTTTTCATCCAGCAAATATGCATTAAAACATGAGTGTGATTAAATACACACAAATACCTACGTACATATGTATATTGCATACATTTAGGTGTTGCAAACAAATTGTTCCTTTAGCTTGAACAAAAACATGTATGTATGTATCTTTGAAATCATGAAAGTATCTTTGAAATCATGTATGTATTTGATTAATGGCTACAGGGTGGTTGCTTTTGTTGTCTGGTCATACTAAAGTTGACAATTTCGCAAAAAAGGAAATAAAAGCAAAATCATAAATAACAATTTGAACAAGAATAATAAAACGAAACAAGCAAGACAATGTGAAATATAAAAACAAGTAAGCTTCTACCAAAGTATTTTAATTTAAGATAAAAATACAGCATACTAGTACAAAACAGAGACCATGTTTAAATTTTGCAACAACAAAAAAACGACATCTGCGACAAGAATTTGATCAAGATACTTTCCGTTTTTGTCTGTGAGATTGTATGTATAATGAATAACACTTTATCGAGATTTCAATAAGAAACAGTTTTGCAAACGTTATACACTTGAAAGATAAATTGCTTAAAAATTATAGTATAATGGTTAGCATTTGAAAAAAATTTACAAACAATAGCATACTTTTAGGTTTAAAATAATACCGTAATATAATAAAGACACATTTTATACATATATTAATAGGAAGGTCGATTTCGTGATACGCAGTTAACCAATTTTTATAAAAGAAAATATACCATTTGAAAGGAATTTCACTAGAGATTTGCACAATCTCAATCCTATTCAAATTGGTTCAGTATTTTAGGAGATATAAGCAATTAGATTTGCTACTAACCCATGCGCAAAGCATACATATATTTGTTACCCAATAAATAAACAAACAAACTAATGCATGTTGAATCCACATTGTTGATAAAATTGTGTTTGCCAACAGTTTTTTTTTTTGTATAAAATACAAAACAAAGAGAATGTAGTGTAGCATTTTAAACTCCCGTTTTAAAAATGTTTTGTTATTGTTTTCATAATTTATTGAATTTACTTAAGGAAAAAATTCAAGTCGAAATAAATAAAAAATAGATAAAAAAAACAAATTTTTAGAATAAAATTATATTTTGAGCTTAAAAACTCATTTACAGCTAGACTACGGTCGAATGGGTCGAACGCAATACATACTAGTACTATTAATAAAAAAAAAGAGTAGATTATGTATGTATGTAGTTGTACATATACATTTTTATTTAAAGTTCTACACACATAGCCAAAAAAAAAATTTAAAAAACAATAGAAAATAACAAGAAACAATATTAACTGCCTGTTCAACGATGTCGAAAGAAAACTCAAGCGAAATTTCATTCGTACAAATATATTGAAAACAACAACAAAAACTAAAAATTTGTTTTTGTTTTCAACGTATTTGTACGAATGAAATTTCGCTTGGGTTTTCATTCGACATCGTTGAACAGGCAGTAAGAAATAAAAGCATACCATAAAGCCTTTTAAATGTGTGTTATGTTTTAGATTAAAATGTACTTTTTTAAATTCTACCTATAATAAGTAATAACAATCATCTTTGCTACAAATTGTCATAGGTATCAGAGATCTGCAACGAATACTAATGAAGTAAGTCAACTTGAATCATGATTCATTATATCGTTGATTTATACGCATTCATACTTATTGAAAAGTCTTCACTACTTATACTTACTTTTAAATTTAAGGTACTTATAGTACTCATATTCATCAACACGTATGACTTAGTTGATTGCTATTGTCGTTCACGCAATATAAAAGACGATCAAAAGCAAGTATGACTCGCGTAATCATTATGAAGTTGTGTGTTTTAACTAGGCTTGCCAGATTACAATTTGACATTCACCATAATAATTGTGGATTGTTAAAAAAAAAGCCAATTTAAATTTAACAATATAATACAAAAACAACAAGCAAAAATAAAGTGCTTGCTTTGATGTCTGTTTAAGAGATTTAGTTTTTGCGTATTATCTTTAAAATTTAAGTGAGCACCTAAGAACGCAGTTTTTTAATTTGCTGCAAAAAATTTAAACATAAAAATAAATAACACAAAATAACTGTTATTGTTTACCTCTTATTATAGAAGCCAACCAAAACTTAGCTTAGGCCATACTTAATCAGTTGCATTTATTTAAAAATTAAATAGCGATACTTGCAAAAATTGTATATTACACATTGTAAAATTGCAAATTTTCTTGCGGCTAAAAAAAATTTTGCACTCTCTTAACCTAGCAGCATTTTTTATTCTTTATACAAATGAGAGCTGTTAATATTTTTGTTGTTGAATCAACTTGATTTACTCTTAGAATATAAGTATTTTCTTAAAAATATGAATCAAAGTGGGTATTTTAACGAACCATATACATAAGTATGGGACGGTATAAGTACGACGTAGTACTCATGTTCATTGTGAGTTGTACTTATAAGTCCACGTTGTTATGGGTATGCGTACGTCAGCTCAGTTAAATTTTTATGATTTATACGCACTTATACTAAAATTTTATGACTCACTATGAATATTGAAAAAACGACTCAAAGCCGATCTCTGATAGGTATATCTGTGGCAATAAAGAAAAACTGCTTAAGTTTATTTTAATAGTTTTTTCAGGAAAGCGCTTTTAAATTTTGAGTTGATTTTAAAAAATTGACTCCCTTTAGATTAGAGACTATTATATAAAATTAAAGAGCTTATTAATTTTCGAACATTAAGTTAAAGCACATTTTGATTTAAACGGCAATTTTAACAAATAAAATTGTCGTATATGGAGTAATTCTAACCCTCAGATACTCCATGAGATGTAATTGCATCCACTTTGCGTCACAGTGTGTTGTGCAGTGTCATCAAGGTTCATTGTCAAAGAAAACGGTCTGACTGTTACGGTCAACGGAGACCGTTACTTGCAGATCTTGAAAGAGTTTTTTGTTTCAGAACTAAACCCTTTCAACTCTGTGTGGTTTCAACAAGACAGGGAAACTTGTCATATAGCCACTCCTGTTATGACACAATTGCGACGAAAATTCCGCAACAAGCTAATTTTTTGAAACTCCATATTCCGTTCGCCCCCAGGTCTCCTGACCCTACTGCACCTGATTTTTTTTTGTAGAGTTATTGCAAACAGGAAGTTTACAAAAGAAAACCAACAAATTCGGATGATTTAAAGCAATCCATTCGAATGATAATTGAGGTATAATTCACCCAGGGTGGAGGCCATTTGAACTCAATTATTTTCAAAACTACATGAATTATTTTAATAAAAATGTATTATTTTTTAAAATTAATTAATAAAAAATGAATTAAAAAATATTTAAGTTTTAAGTGTATCAAAATTCTTTAGCCACACTGTATATTTTTACAGTTATTGCTTTAGACTTACCAAATATCTTTTATTTTTATAGGAAGAAGGATGTACTTTTTTTAAAAATTAATTTACCTAAAAAGAAAAGATAGAAACAAAAAATTAATTACTTTTCACTTCATTATTTAAATGATAAAAAATTACATATGGTTGTTATTCCCTATGCGAGTGTAAAAATTTTTTTAATATAAAAGCTTAATAATTTTGTTTGATTTAATTTAATTATATTTTGTTGTTAAATCTGTTTTTGTGGTTGATAGAATGTTATTTTTTTTTATTCTTTCGGTATAACAATAATTTTAGGTTAAAAATAATATATGCACAAACATGCTTAAAAAACATTTATTTTTTAAATTAAAACAGATATTTGCCTAAGGTAAATATTATTTGTTATACATATTTAAATTTATAAAAATAACAATATCCAGTGAAGTAAATAAAGTGTATTTTAAGGATTCGAATGCATATACATATAAATACATATTGTCAAATAATAATAATTTATTTGTTGAAATACAGGTAACCCTCCTATAATATATAATAATAATAAATTAAAATATTCTAGGTAGATTTGAAATTCCATTTTTATTTTGTTTGTTTAAATAATTGAAGTATTTATTATCAAATTATATGTAATGTTTTAATAAATACATAAATACAAAAATATGTTAAGTATATACGAGTACCAAATAAGAATCAATTTTACGATTTGGAACTAAACTCTGATTTTTGTATGGAAATAATGTCTCCTACGATGCAGTTTTCTATAACGAGGCATTTTTAAAGAACCTATCTACCCCGTTATAGGAGGGTTACCTGTACCTAATATCAATTATGATTTTATTTTATTTGGATTTAATTTAAAAAAAATTAACATTATTCTGGCTTAAGTTCACATTTAAAAATATTTTTTTCGGTATTCTTATATGGCAGCAATTTAATTTAATGAAATGTTTTTGTAAAGTTTAAAAATAAGTGAGTGTGTTTAAATAAATAAAGGGCTCTTAGTTTTAAAACGAATTTTTACTGTTTTTATTTGCAATACGAAAAGAACTCAAAGTTTATTTAAAGGAAGTAAGCCAACGTTTATAAAAGGTATAAACGTAACAAAATAATAGCAGCTATGGGAACTTATAATATTTGTATATGAAAATTTATAATTTTATGAAATAAATGGAATTAAGTTTTTTTTCACTCAGTGATTTTTTTTTTTATTTCATTTTTGGTGCTTTTTTAAATTTCAAAATTAATAACGCTGGTAGTTAGTATCACGGGCTTAGATTAAAGACAATAAAAATACCGATATCCTTTCTAGCATATATTCAAAAGTTAGCCATTGTGGTGACAACGAGCAATTGCATAAGGTTATGATTAAAAATTAAATGTCAGAGGCTTTCGGGTTATAATTAACATTCCGAGATACAATTTTTAAAATTAAAAAAAAAAATAAATCTAAATGAATCATATTTTACAAAAGTGCTGTATTTTTTATCACTAAGGGACTCAGTACTTTTGGTATACAGCTATAAAGTAATAGCTTTTGGTATCAAAATATGCGATATATTTTATTAAGAAATAGGGATACGCAATTACAATAATTGTATCTTCTATTTCCTACACCCGGAAATATCGTCAGTAACCTCGATATGTCCCCCCGACTTTGACTAGTAAGTTACAGTGTACGCCATGCCGGGCCACAGGGCCACGTAAGCCGTGCCACCTTTCACGTACTCAGCCCACGCCACCTGTCATCGGCCTTCTGAAGAAAGTGTCTAAAGATTCTGCTTTTAATAGTCCCTAACGGGATTGGAACTGCACTTGCGTTAGAGATATCCAAAGCAGATCCTCTCCTGTGTTGCTCTCCAGCCCGCTCGTTACCATATTGGCCCTTATGCGCAGGAACCCAAACTAGAGTAACGTCAGCCCGTTGACCAAGCCTTGACAGTTCCTTTCTTCATTGGCCAACTAAATTATATGTAGTAATGTGCGACCTGAGCGACAAGAGTGCCGCCTGACTGTCGACAAATATACCAATACTTCCGTGGATATACCTGTCAGTCGGTACCCACGACTTCTATAAGTCAATAATATTTGTCAAGTACTTATTTATTGTTATAAAACTAAGTGTACATATTTAAGTCCCTATTTATAAGCGAGCGTAACAAGTACTTATTCCGAGTCAATATTTGTAAAAGAGGGTGGAAATACTTATTTGAGTCCTTACTTGTAGGCGAGCGTGGTAAGTACTTGCTTCCAATAACATCACCGTGTTAAAATCATGGGTTTAGATGGCAAGTTGTAAATAGTGAAGAATTGCTTTTAGTACATTCAACTCATTATTTTGTACTGAGATTTTTTGCTGGGTACATACATACATACATAAATACATACATATAACACTGAAATCACCTAAATGCTGATAAAACTGTTAAACTTTAGTTTTTAAATGCCGCAATCACAAGAAAAATAAAAATTTAACAAAAATAATTTTTCATATTTGAACATGTGGTAACTTTCTTACTTGTTTTGTAATTATATTTTATCATCAGTTTAATTCACATTGTGTATTCTATGCTACATACTTACATATGTACATGCATATAAAAAAACTTATATGTATGTTAATTAAAAAATAAATATTATTTTCTAGAGATAAAAATTTTATATAATATTTTTTTTTTGTTACATATTATATTCCTCATAGCAATGAAAATACACAATTGAGCATTTTGTTTATTTTCAGACACATGAGAACTACAAGCAAAATTACGATAATAATTATTTTATATTCAGCGATCATTATTCTTAACATCGTTATGATTATAATGATCATATATGTATGTGTGTACTCTAATTAAAAATATATCTTGAATATATAAATAATGATAATATCTATGTACAGTCGTAAAAGTAGGCATCGCCTACGTAATTTGGAAATTTGCCAAAGTGTATGCAAAAAAAAAGATAAAATGATGATCAAAATATATTACGAAGAACAAATAAAAAAAATTATATAAATTATGTGAAATATATGTTTGTATGTATTCAAAAAGCAATTGGGTTAGGCTAAAAAGTGGAATAAAATTTACAAGTATACAAATAAACACTTGTATATAATATACGTACGTATGGATGTACCTACATATCGCCACGTTAATACGAAAAGGCTCCACGTTTTTCTTAATTTACACACGAAAGTAAAAATTTAGTTAAGTTTTTAAATCGAAATTCTTTGTAAACCCAGTTTTTATATTAAAGACTTTTAGCATTTTAAAAATTTGTATACCCTTCACACAGTGAAAAGGGTATAAATAAGTAGGTTTGTCATTCCGTGTGTAATTTATACAATTTTCATTTCCGACCCCATAAAGTATATATTTTCTGAAAGCTTAAGGGGAGTCGATTAAGCTCTGAAAGTCTGTCCGAGTGTATGTTGAAATCAACTTTTTGAAGCCCCCTGACATCGCCTGGACCTGGATCCATATGGATTGGACTATGTCCAAAATGAGAACTGTTTTGTTTAGTGATGAACCTAAATTTAACTTACTAAATTCAGATGGAGTTTGCCACGTGAAAAGACCAAACGGAAAGCGGCTACATTCCCGGTACTCAAAAGCCACAATAAAGCATGGGGGTGGCAATGTGATGATTTGGACTTATTTTTCGGCCAGTGGTGTTGGTCCCTTAGTAGAAATTCAAACAAAAATGGACCGTTTTGTTTACAGAAACATTTTAGCAACTCACATGCTTAACTATGCTGAGTGGGAAATGCCACTTCGATGGGTGTTTCAACATGACAATGACCCAAAACACTCATCGAAGTTGGTCAAGGATTGGTTATCAGCTAATGGGGTTCAAGTTTTGGATTGGCCACTTCAATCGCCAGACTTGAATCCCATACAGAACCTCTTTGGAACTTTTAAACGGAGAGTTGGAACTCGACGCTTTAAAAATAAACAGGAGAAGCTATACAAAGTGGGAAGCTATACCAACATCTATTCTATCAAATCTTATTGAATCTATGCCCAAAAGATGCGCTGATGTCGTAAGAAACAAAGGATATCATACCAAATATTAAAAGTTGCTTAGGGTTTGAACAGCGAATTTTTAAGTTAATTTTGTTTTTATTTT
The DNA here is from genome assembly GCA_941918925.1 of Phyto melanocephala. NCBI lineage: Eukaryota > Metazoa > Arthropoda > Insecta > Diptera > Rhinophoridae > Phyto > Phyto melanocephala. The sequence goes on from OW799235.1 coordinate 17,925,651, forward strand.
ATTATAACTTCCTAAAGAATGGAATTTAATTTTTGTTGTTATTTTAAGGTTATAGACAAATATTTTCTATAAATTTATTTAAAGAGAAGATATGAGTCTATTATTACTTAGTGGAAAAAAGTTGCTTAGGTTTCGAACAATACTGTAGCACCCTTACTTGCTTTGTCTTTAATTTTTTTTATGTATTTTTATTATATAGAGCGTTTTGTGAGCCACGCTGGCCGACTACTTGTCGCCTTAAATTTAAGACCGTTATATGGCGACATTTGGTTTCAACACAACGATACACACAACTTGTTAAACAATGGATTTACTAAGAAATCACTTTGAAGATAATCATTACTCTGGTTAATTGCGAATGAGTGACTAAAAATTATGAGATGAGAAGAAACAGTTAGGGCCATTTTAAATTAAGGTGACGAGTTGTAAGTATTTTGATCTTCAATATAAAATACATTAAATCCAGAAAATACATGTGCATATGTTCATAAATATGAAAAACAAGTGTTAAATAGACAGATTTTTAATTAATTGTTTCTGGCACAATATGCTGTCTATTCTTCATATGATATTAAAATTTAAAAACGTCACAGAAAATTTTTTGAAAATACAATATTTAAAAAAAAATTAAATATTCTCTATATAAAGAGATATAGAAAATAGCGAATTTATATAGAGACTTTGTTGAAATATTTATATTCATTAATGATGTATTATTAAGTTTTTATAAATATTTAAATATAAATATTTTTATGAAAAGAAAAAAATCATCAGAGAATTTAATACAAATTTTTCGTTAAAACGTTTGACGTAAACGTTATATAAAAAGTATGAAAAAACATTTTTTATAGAGATTAAATTAAAAAAAATATATTAAATCAGCCTAGACCCACTGCTGTAATACTTTATTGTGTTTTGCATCTGACAACCCCTTAATAGCAAACGGACATAAAAAAACAATGGCGTATAACATAGTTTTAGTACAAAATTAGTTAAAACTGTTTACAGACTGTTAAAATGACTTGCAAAAAAGTCAATTTCAATAAATGTGTTCACCCATTGTTTTAGAGACAGGAACATGTCAGTTAGTATTGATGAGCTATATTCTTTGCAAGAGTCAACATAGCAAGTAAAGTGAAACAGAAAAAATGTAATAGTAAATTAAAAGTAAAGGGTTTTCAATAAGAACGGGTCGATTTTTATTTGATCACTGATTTCAAATAATACAACTTTATTATCAAAAAGAATTTTGTTAATAAAATCTTCCGACGGTTTTACGATAGGAGGAATACGAAACGATTGATTTGACAATCAGGACAACGAAGATTGCCGTTCGTTTGCTAAGTGGGCTTTGCTATTATGGAATAAAAATGTGTATATGTAGTTTTAACAGGACGAAAGTACATGTCTATAGTAGATGAGTGATATGTGGCATGATTATTTATCGTGAATTTGGCATGACTTGTGGTGCGATTCACTAACTTTTAACGATCCGACAATCGTCAAATTTGTCAACACTTGTTATTGTTTATACTTTACTTTTTACTTACTTTACTTTTTACTTACTTACTTTTTAATACTTTACTCGACAACTGTTACATTAAAGTGGCATCCTTGTCATAAAAAGTGTCTTACACAGGTAGTGACGCCATAGCCGGGACTTAAACAAGTGGTTTTTAAATCGGGTGTAAAGTTAAACTTTTTGTCGATAAAATAAACAGCAACAAAATTATTGTCGTTTAGATAACAATAACAACTGTCTTTAAAATATGTTACTGAATACCGAAATCGTTGTTGTTAACTTTTTTAGCAATACGATTATCGTTAAAATAAGTTAGTGAATCGCACTACTGATAAAGATAAATGTTGAACTAGTCGTCACATTAATGAAGTGTGTTTAACATTTTTTCAGACTACTTTGGCAAATCAACATGCAAAGACTTACACCAGAATAACGTATTCAAATCGTTGAAATTATTTCCAAAATTCACGCTCGGTACGTCATACATTTAAAGCACTTCAGTAAAATTTATGATGCTCATAATCGTTTCTCTGAGCAGGTAATACGCATGATCAAATTTACTCTTTTAGATAATATTCATCTAAATTGAGCCCGAGAAGAAGCCATCGCCGCTATTTACACGAGTTTGACAGAGGACTCGGACTCAAATTTATTGATCCGACGCCATTTTCAGCAAGTTGATCTCTAACCGTCTACTACTTGGAAAATTTTTAGGAATGATCTTGACTTACCCTACATCCAAATAAAATTAGCAATGCAAAAATTAAAGCCAGCAGACCATCAATTTTTTTATATGTTAAGAGAATGGGCGGAGAATCAACTGCAAGTTCAACCAGATTTTTATTGTCAAATCATTTTCAGCGATAAGGCTCATTTCTGCCATAACGAGTATTTGAACTAGCAAAAGTGAAATTTATGGGGAGAGCACAATTCTCATGATACCCTATTACATGCCGAAAAAATCACTGTTTGTGGCGGTTTTAACCTTTAATCCGAAACTGGTGAATGGCAAACGCAAAGCCAAGCCAAGCGTTTGGTGACCAATTTATCTAAAAAATTAACATTTAAATTTTCCACCTCGTTCGTGTGGCTTTATACTTTTGGACTACTTTTTTGTAGAAATCTTCTAATCTGTGGTCTAAACTAATAAACCAGCAACGATGGATCATTTATAAGCCAACATTGGACGCACTATTAACGAAATAAAGCTGAATGTGGTCGAAAAAATAGTGCAAAATTGCACCGACAGAATAATGTTGTAAAGAGCAGTCGCAGAGGCCATATGCCAGAAATTATTTTTAAAAAAATGTTGGTCATACCCAGTATTTGTAGAATCTGTTCTACAAAGCCTCAGCAAACATTTCAACGATGTCATGCTCCATTCACACCCAGCTAAAGAAATATGACGAAGAAGTCGTTTTGCAGGGGTTCAACTGATAAATACTACATTTCACACAAATACACCTCGACAAAACGCACTAGTATCAAAAATAATAGTTTTACAAACAATTTTCCAAAAGAAGTTACATTATGTACAGTACAGTTTCTATTAAGTTTTTACCCTTTCCTGTAAAGTTACAATTATTTGTGCTATGACTTTCTCACTCCTTAAAGAAAACCCTTTAAAACCTCTAAACTACTAAAATATCAACAAGAATACATATTTGACAATTTTTGTAGGATAGTAATCAATTTTCTTTAAGCCACTAATTTTTTAAACTTCACTTCATGTTTCAAATTTTATCTAATTTTGATTGACATTTAAAAAAAAAAATTCTTAAAATTATGTACGTTTTTCAAGCAACTTGATTTTCTTAATAAAATAATTACAAGCCTTAAAGTATGCTTTGAATATTGTAAAACATTTAAAAATGCAAAACTTGTATTAACTTTTTCATAATTTTTATATTTTTTTAAAGGAATAAATAATATGTTATGCAGATTTCTTTTTATAAGGACGTTATTGGTTATAAGGCATATAAAACTAGGTTTAAAACATTATTTGTATATAGTAGTTTTTATACCCTTTAACTGTCGTGCCAAAAGATTATGAATAGAGAAGTTGATTGAACAATATCCGTTTGTCTGTTTGTTAGTTAAAAAGACTTTCAGAAGCCCCCAAGCAAGTAAATACGACTGCCTTTATTTTTTCTCATATTTTAAACATAAAAATTAACATTGTCAGCCTTATTATAATTTATAAACTCTTTGCTACCAATTAGATACACGAAAACTATTGCTAAAAAAACTGAAGAATCGGTTTGAAACTAAGTGAGATATAAGCACAAAAATTCAACTACTTGGGTGGTTTTCCTAAAATTGACAAACGAAAATCGTTTTTTTTTTTTCAGCGAGAGAGTCAATATCAGTATCAAATAAAAGGCCTTGACAAGCAGAATATAAAACACTATAAAAAATATTTTAAATTTATAATGGCCGCCACTACAAAATGACGCACAATAAATTAATGTATTGGTGAAATATAGTAGTTACATATACACCCATTTCAACCCCTCAATAATGGTATCAAATTAAATGACTTGACTAGTAGAATACTTTTAAGCTATGAAAAAGCTAAAATCCAGGATGGCGCCCTAAACAAAATGACAGTTACTTTTTTTGTCAACCCCTTTAATATAGTATCAAAAGGCTTGACTAGTAGAATTTAGCTAATTTTGTAAAGACTAAAAAACAAAGATGGCATTTGAAATAATAAAGCTAAACCTACGATGTGGTCACTATACCCATGTACATGATGAAGAGTATTATCAGATTCGACCCAGACGAATATAGCATTCTTACTTGTTTATAATTAAAAAAGTTATGTGGAACAAATGGTTTGTTTAAACTATAGATATGCCTTAAAGCTAATTAAGTTAGAAGTGCTAAGTTTTTAAAGAAATTTTTATAGAATTACGATTATTTTATTAAGGCAAGTTCAACAGATGAGTCATAGTTAAACCATTTTACTTATCTTTAAACATACATTAATACATAATTCTTCTGAGAAAACTAAGAGTCTGTGATAAAATTTCTATTACAGTTTAAAATTTAACATTTGCTTTTAAATAGTCTTTGTTTAATAAAGTTCTTGTCTTTTTACCACAATTTTCTCTACTAATTGCAATAAAAATATATAACTGAGTTAAAGTATCCTTTTAAAATACATACATACTGCATTAACAAAGAAAAATTAGTTTTTAGTATACTGCAGCAACATCTAACATCTTTCCCCATCAACAGTTGCTATTATTCCATTTTATTTTTTTACGACGTTTGGTTTGTTATATAGAGAAAACACACACATTTTGCACGTACAAATCTCATATTTTCTTTAACTTTTTTCTCGACAATAATATTAAGTTTAAGTGTATTAAAATGGAAATTCAAATGTACATATGTATATGTATGTACGCACTTTTGAACTTTTTAGTTTTGTATACAATGTTTTCCATTTTGCCCTTAAACAAAAAATAATAATAAAACTTTTCAAGTTCATTGCTCTCTGACTTTTATTGTATACTAGCCAATCCCGGCGCGCGTTGCTACGCCCCTTCATGAATTTTAATCGCATTCTAAATTTTAATCGAATATCAAGTGCATGGCTAAAAACTATAACTTTTTCTATATGAGCGTGGCACTGCCCACTTTCCTAATTACGAAACTGTATAGTCATGACAGCTCAATAAGTGTGCAAAGTTTCAGAAAAATCGGTCCAGTGTAAGTACCTCAAAATGATACCTTTTTTTATGGGCGTGGCACTGCCCACTTTTCTAAATACGAAACTGTATAGTCATGACAACTCAATATGTGTGCAAAGTTTCAGAAAAATCGGTCCAGTGCAAGTACCTCAAAATAATATCTTTTTTTTATGGGCGTGGCACTGCCCACTTTTCTAATGACGAAAGTGTAAAGTCATGACAGCTCAATATTTTCGCAAAGTTTCAGAAAATTCGGTCCAGTGCAAGTAGCTAAAACTGATAACTAATTTTTTATGGGCGTGGCCCCGCCCACTTTTTCAATCACGAAATTATAAAGCCATGACAGCTTAATATGTGTGCAAAGTTTCAGAAAAATCGGTATAGTGCAAGTACCTCAGAATTAAAACTTTTTTAGGGGCGTGGCCCCGCCCACTTTTCTTACCACGAAATTATTTAGTCATGACAGCTCGATATGTGTGCAAAGTTTCAGAAAAATCGGTCAAGTGCAAGTAGCTAAAACTGATAACTAATTTTTATGGGCGTGGCTCCGCCCACTTTTTTTCACCCATAAACACTCCCTGGTATGTGTACAACAACTTACCCAAGTTTGAGCCCGATCGGTTTTACAGTTTCGGAGTCTATAGCTAACACACACACACACACACACACACACACACACACACACAGAGTTTCACTTTTATATATATAGATATGCATGTAAGTATAAATGGAAAAAATATTCAAATATTTGTATTTTTTTATTACCAACAACAATTTATAAAATTATAATTTTTAAGATATAGAAAAACTAAGGAGTGCGGAAAAAAATTAATGCTTGTTTTGTGGGATGAAAAGTTAAAAAAATACTACAAAAAACGCTAATTAAAAGTAATTACTAAAATGATTAACAAAATAAACATATTTTTTTCAAGTTGATACATATAAACATTAATAGTTTCACGAACCTTTAAAGGACTGTGCACGAAAAAAAAATAACTACAGTCATGTCTGGATATAGTGAACACCTCCATATAGTGAACACCAAAATTTTTGCATGGAGTACTCTAAATAGTGAAAAACTCTAATAGTGAACAAAATTTTGAAAACAACTTCAACAACAATTCTTTTATTAAACTTAAATACATATGTACATATATTTCCTTTTTTGTACAAATTGTTTCTAATTTACATGTATGTATTTTTAGTAAATAAAACGAGTTTTTGAACAAAAATTTCAACCTTGATATAGAGAACAACCTGGATACTATGAACAAGCCTTACAAAAATTAGTTCACTATATCCAGACACGACTTTAAAAAAATATATGTATATTTTAGTACCCAAGTCCGGAATTATGAATATTGATAAAAACATTTCTATAACTAATGGAAATTATTGAATATTTGATTAAACAAAGTTTATTAAAATGTTCGACATGGCTTAAAAATTGCCACCTAATATTCTTTGTTTACAATTTTTTCTTAAGTGACAAACAATAATTCTTTATTTTATTTGACCATTTTTTTAAATTTTTATATTTAAATTATTTGCGCCTAAGCACATGCAACAGTTTATTTGTATGGTTTGTTTTTTGATAATTTGTTTTTTATTGATATTTCCTGAAGATGCTACACGTAGGAGTAGCAAAATATTGAACAGAAAAAACAAAAACTTTTTAATTTTTGTTGTTTTTATAAAAAAACAAAAAAAACTGTTGCATGACCTTAGGCTCAAATAATTTTAATATAAAATTTAAGTAACAAACATTTATTTTACATTTTTGATATCTTATTAACGTGTCTGCTTATTTCATATATGTCAAAGCAGAACTAAAATTTACCGCCATTTGCAAAAAACTATAACATCTCCGGAATAATCTTTATCAATTAAAAACAGTTTTAAAATGTATTTGAATTAAAATTTATTTGATTTTTTAAAATAAAAAATGTATAAAAATTAAAAACTAAAAATATTTTATGGTATTTTTCTATAGAAAAATAAATCTTTTAGCAAAATCGTATAGACTTTTTAAACAATAGAGAACTAAAGAAAATTCTTTAAAACAAAATAAAATAAAAATTTTCATAACATTAAGCAAAAAGCAAAAATTCCCAAAATAATTACTATTTTTTTTTTATCCGTTATAGTCACCTAACTTCATTTATCCTTTTGCCACAAAGTATTAAACTAGGTACTTTCACTTTATCGGGAATAAAACTAGAAATTATCCATGGATATTCATGCAATAAAATTTATTTTATTTCTAATACCTGCAGCTTTAAGATCAAGAACTAAAACTGGCCATTTTTGTTGCTATTTATTTTTTATAAATTTTTTAAATTAAGAAATTTTAATATTAAAAAAAATTTTTTTTTTTGTACTATTCACTTTATAAAACTAGAATATATTTATAGATTTTCATGCAATAAAATTTATTTTATTTCTTATACAGGGTCCCCCAAATAACTTTTTTTTTTAAATGCTATAAAAAAAGTGTAACTTTGGCTGTGTGGCACGTAGCGCCGTCCTGTTGAAACCAAATGTTGCCAATATCCTTCTCTTCTATTTTTGTAAACAAAAATTCGTTCAACATGGCCCGATAACGATCGCCATTGACGACGGCCACTCCTTGCTCATTTTCGAAGAAAAATTGCCCAATTATGCCTCTGGACCAAAAATCCGCACCAAACAGTGACTCGTTTTGGGTGTATCGGTTTTTCAAGGTATGCGTGCGGGTTTTCTGTGCCCCAAATGCGATAATTTTGCTTGTTTACATACCCGCCAAGATCAAAATGAGCTTCATCTGAAAAATTGATTTTTTTGTCAAAATTGGCCAAACTAATGTCGCAATATTTCCCAGCGTTGTTAAAGCGTATACACAACCATATTCGTTCAAAGGAAGAATAAAACTAATTATCTGTCAAATCAGACATGAGCTAAGTGTTACCATTCACGAAATTAGAAAAAAAAAACGTTAGATGGCGGACCCTTTATATGCATCTTTAAGATCAAGTACAAAAACTGGTAATTATTTGATGCTTTTTATATTTGATGAATTGTTTGAATTAAAAAATTTTATTAATAAACAAAAAATATCTTTTTTCGAATTGTTCCTCTATAAATCCAAAAGTGATGGCTAAATCAGAAAATAATATTAAAAAGACTTTAAGCTGGCGTCGTTTAAAGTTATCTGACGGATTGCTAAACAACATCGAGAACGTTATTCCAAAGTTACGATAAGATGTTAGGAGCAGCCTCTTTAAAAATATCAAATTTAAAAACATAATAAATACAAAAATCCGTACAATAGAATTTAAAATAATGATGACTATAACAGATAAAAAAATAAAAAACTTCCAAATTGTTGCATAGTGTTATATAGAAAAAAAAAGGTTTAACAAAATATTTATTTGTATAAACCTTTTGTTTAAAACGACCAAGGTAATTTATAAAAAAAATACATAATGATTTTTTTTTAAATTTTAAAATTTTTTTAATTTTCTAAAAAAAGTTTACAAAAATTCAAAATAAAATAAAAAATGTTCTTTCTATTGAAAATAACAATTTTTGTATAATAAACTTTAAACGTAAGTTAACAAAAAGTAATCTTTGTGTAAAGTAATAACCATTAACCTTGTTTTAGTAAAGCCTAGTTTAGAGTATATATGTATGTATAAAGGATAACTTAACTCAGTTATGTATGTCATTTTATATATTAAAAAAAAATTACGAAAGCACCGTATTCCTCAAATCAATGTGCTGAATTCATTCAATAACTTTACATATACATATGTACATAGGGTTGCCATCCGTCCTCTTTTCCCCGGACACCGTCCTCTTTTTTAGGACATCCGGGGCAGTCCTACTTCTTTTTTAGCAAATGTCCGGGGTTGTCCGGCTTTTTGCACCTTCTCTGAAGTTTTTTTCTTACATTTATACTTTAAATCACAAGTCACAAAATGTATAAAAAAAGATTTAGGTGCTCGTATAATTAGTTTTGAAAAAGTACAATTTTAAAATTTCTCTTTGTACAAAATTAGTTTTATTATCCTTATTTGTCGCTATTTATCGAAGTGGCCTATTTTAACTTGTCTTTTATTTTAAAAAAAGTTCGGCAAAGGGGTCTCTTGTCAGCTGTGTGTTTTTCATAAATTTTGTTTTTCAGATATAGAAGAAAGTCTTGAACAAAAAATATAGTAAGGGTATATAATTTTGATATGGATTGCCTAGAGTTTTACAAATATTTGAAGAGATGCGATAGTAATATATTGGCTAAAATTGGAAGTGTTGAAAAATATATGTAAAATTTTTAAAAGTGTACATTCCCAATAATGAATGCAATGAATTTTTGTTGTTTTTTTTTTTTTTTGTTTTTATTTTCAATCATTAAATCAGAATGATATGTTCAGTTTGTATTTTTGTAAATAAAGTTTTTTCGTAAAAACAAATTTTGTTTTTGTATTTTAAATGGCGTCGTAAATTTTATCAAATTTAATTTTTTTTAAATGTGTCCCCTTTTTTTTGGGCAAATGTCCTACATTTTTTATGCCGGCGTCCTCTTTTTTTTAAATAGAAATGGCAACCCTATATGTACACAATTTCTTAAATTCTCAATTCTTAACACTGCAGTTTAATGTACACAAAGAAGTATGCATACGTATTACATAAACAAATAGTAAATATTTTTTATATAAATGCTTAAAAAACACTTGTGTCTGGCACATGCACACATACTTTAATATTCTTACATATATTCTTAAATTTAAAATTATATACAAAACTGTGGACTGAACAAAACAACTTAAATCGAAAAATTCAAGTTTGTCAATCGCCTTTATATCACGTAAAAAAAGAGTCAACTCAGTATTTTATATTTGAACTCCTGTCTGTTTTTGTGCTTTCTTTGAAATTTCATAAAATTTTTTTTTGCTATAAAAACATATCACATCAAAAGTATAAACTCAAAATTAATTTGTTTTGGTTTGTTGATTTTTTTTTGTTCTCCTTAAAGTTAAAGAACTCGAAATAAGTTGTTTTGTTAAAGGTCCACAGAAATTCTTAGCATATTTATCACATTTAAACTTTTGTAATATTTTTTTTTATTTGCACAATTTCCCCAAAAATATGATAATTTATGGGTTTCTAAAAAAATAAATACTTACTATGAATATACATACATTTATACATACTTACATGTGTACATACTATGTAAATATTTATATTTTTTGGTAAGTGAGTAGTGGTAGATGAAAAATACAAAGACTTGTTGTAGGTCCTTTTAGGAGAAAATTACAATAAAAGTCTATTTGTTAGCAAAAGGCTGTGTAATAATGAAGTGTGGAATTTAAATTAGGGGGTCTTTTGTATAAATAAGCTTATTTCATTTTACACATACACAGAAAAAATATCCCTTAAATTTGTTTAATTAATTGACTTTTTGATTTGTTTTAAAATTCTAATTATATTTCTCATTATTTGAATTAATTTTTTTTAATTGATATTAAATATTTTCAAAAAACAAAGAGATTTCTGTCAGTTAAATAAAATAAATAAAAAATAAAAAATGTTATTTTAAATGAAATTTTTTTAAAATTGAATTTCTTAGAATTAATTTAATATAATTATTATCCAATGAGCAGAATAATAAAAAATAGTAGACAATATGCAAGAAGAAGTTCTGGTAAGTGGAAATATATAAAAATATGTTCAGTTTTAACTATAATAAATCGTTTCAGTTTTATTGTAGATGTGCCCAAATCCAATAATTATTGTATCCCCTTATATTCCTCAGAATTCTCATTTTAGTAGGTAAGATTGTTGAATTTCTTCACTCTGTCTGATCAAGCATTTTTACCGGTTAATATTCCTTTATATCTAGGTTGTTGATGCTACCAGTTATTTTCGGATCTCCGGCTTTCGATATGGTATAGTATGTCTACTTATGGAACCCTACTTCTTTTGCTAAATTATTTTAATATAAATAACGAAATGTAATTAAAAACATAGATTCATATGTACCATATATGAATATTAAAAATATATAAATATCAAAAAAAATATTTATTTTTTTTTTAATTGTTTTTCTAAACAGTTTAAATAATTTTTGTTATTGATATAATTACCAAATTTCAATTATAGACATGATTAAATTAATTAAAATCATTTTGGAAAAAAATGGAAATTTTAATTAATTTTTTAATACTGTTTTAATTGATATTTTTCGTAATATATTTTCAATTAAAAATATTAATTTTCATTTAATTAATAGTATCATTTTGATGATTGGAGCAAAATTAAACAATTTTTTAATTATTAATATTAATTTCGTAATTGAAGTTCATATTTATTTTTTTCTGTGTACATATTTAATTTTTAGTTTTTTATTTTGAATATTTCATTTGCTTATTGTTTGCCATTTAATATATTCTCTTTTTTTAGGAAATTTTAAATTGTTATTACAATAAGAACCACAAAGTTTAGCAATACTGGTGTCATAGTTAAAACCATATCTAACCATAATAAAATCGCAGTTAGTTTTTAGTTTAAGAATTTAAAAACCCTTTCCTAATAAATAAAAATTCAACACAATTTTTGTATGTTTTTTGTGTTTAAGAAAAAAATCCCATAAATAAAATAATCCTATAAATGTTTAAAATTCGATTGCTATATAAATAACACAAGGTGTAAAACTTTCAAATAACATTGACATTGGACAGGTAAATTTTTTATAAGAGTGTTGGCCACCAAAAACAAAAAAATAAATAAGTAAAAACATATATACATACATGCATACACACTTTTTTCTCTTTAGTTTTCTCCCTAATGCAGCGAACACATGCAAACACACACATTCGTCACATGAATATCAAGGTGAATTAGGGTTTGACCATAAACAAAAATAAACAAAATGACTGACTATATTCGCATATCGATGCCAGACTGTGAAATTTGCTAAATACTTCAAAAGAAATTAACGTCACTAATCAACAAAAATAAGACGAAAAATATAAAAAAAAATTTGCAGCGTCAATAGTTAAATAAATTTTACGCAGTTTTTTTTAAGTATAATTTTTATTGATTTTTATATTAATTATGATAATGGTTAGAACTAAATAGTGTTGCCTAACCATAAAAAATATCAAACAACAAACACTTTTAAAGTCACTAAAAAATTTAACTTCTAAAAATATTTAAAAAAAACATGCACTGTGTTGTCAACTGTTTTAAATATACCATTAAAAAAATCTAAGATGAGTTTTAAGTTAAATAAAAAAAAAAATTTTTATTAAACCGAAGTGTTCTTATTAGAGATTTAAGGATAAAAAATATATAACCCATGTAATTTACAGAACTTTCAAAAATATTTTTAAATTTAATAGAAAAATCATTTAGATCCTCGGTAGGAACGACTAAGAAATTAATAAAAACTTAGTACTTACAAAAATTTAAATTTTTATTTAATTTTTGGTTATACTATGTTCACACACGCGCCTTAATTGTCAATTTATAATATTATCGCAATTAAAGGCCTTGTTGAGCTCAATTTACCATACTAAAAATTATTTTTAAATTGAGCAATAAATACTTAATTGTTTCACTTATTGTCTAAAACTCGAAATACAACTCTTGAGAAGTATCTTCAGTGAGAAGAAAATTCTATAGATGGCATTTCTAATTTCAAACAAATAAATTTACAAAAAACAAAAATTAAGAAAATGGAAAATGTTTGATATAAATTTTAAAAAAAATTTTTAAATTAATTCAAATACATATTTACATATGAACAGGAAAAAAAACTGAAGACAAGGCATTATTTGATTTGGTATAAATACATCGTATTTTTACAGCTATCAAATGCTAATGGAGTAAGATAAATTGAGTATGTGTGAACACCTTTTTTAATTGCTCAATCAACACTAAATTGAAACAATTAAAAATATCTGTCTGAACAGGTTATTTGGTTTAAACCAATATTTAAAAAATATTTTTGTTAGGTTTTAACCAATATTTAAAAAATGTTAAGACAGTCGCACAGTATAAAGTAAAGTATATTTTTATCTGAAAAAAATATTTCTTGGTTTAAAATTCTAAAACTTTAAAATTCTAAATTTATTTGAAATTTTATATAAAGAAAAAAATATTTTTATAATGTAAAATATACTATGATTCAACTATTAGCGCAATGTACCGATTTTTGTCGCATTTCATGTGCCGATTATGTGAACGCACAATTTTTTGCGCCGAAATCGCGTTAACTATGGAAAATCAAAACCAACTGAGATGTGCGCGAAAATGTGATCACTATTGTTCACAACATCGAACAAACAAATTGCCAAAAATGCGCCGATTTTCGTCAGCCACTTGTGCGCTGAGTTAAGTCACCGACTAACGTCGATATACAAGAACAATATTGCAAGCAATGGTGATTATTCATCAAACGTAGGTATCTATTTATTTATTTATACTTGAGCCAAATTAAAAATGATTTACAATAAATATATGGTAAGAAGACCAAAAAACGAACGGCTGAAACCTCAATACGCTTTTATACGCTGGAGTTGGACCGAAAATATATCAGAAAATATCAGAAAAAATGGATCGATTTGTTTATAAAAATGTATGTTGCCTTATGCGGAAGAAAATATGCCTTTGATTTGGGATTTCCAACATGATAATGATCCCAAACATGCTTCAAAATTTGTCAGAGAATGGTTGGGTGAATCAAAAGTGAGAGTTCTCGGGTGGCCAGCTTAATCGCCTGACCTAAACCCTATAGAAAACCTATGGAGCATCGTAGATCGCAAGATAAAAAGGGATTCTAACACAAACAAACACTCCATTTCTGACCGCATTCAGGAGGCACGGTTCAGCATTCCTAGAGGTCAAATTGAACGGCTTATTGATTCAATGCTCCGCAGATGTGCCGCCATCATCAAAAACAAAGGTTACGCCATCGATTACTGATTTTATTTTTAAGTTTTTTGACAAAAATACAGAAGTTGCTTTAGTTTTGACCAGTCATATTTTATAGTTTTTTTGTTATTTTGAAAAAAAAAAATATTTTAAAACAATGAATTATAATTTCTTTATACCTATGCTTTAAGGAATAAATTATCAATAATTTAAAAGAAAAACTTTTCGTCTAAGTCTTTTTAAGAGCACTAATTTCCAATTATTTTGAAGTGTAATATGAGTTGCTTTAGTTTTGGCCACCACTGTATAATTGACATTAATTTAGTTAGTTTTGGAAGTTTTTGTGAGATAATAAAAAATGATCTTGTGGCAACTATTCTGCTGGCAAACATTTGCACACAGAACAAGAAGAAGAAAAAAACAATGACATACTCGCCTTGGTTATTCAGTAAGTTATTTTGTATAAATTGATTTTTAAAAATACATTGATATTTTAATGATCATTGAAATTTTGCTTATTCATTCTCACATAATTTTTTAAAATAAAAAATTTGATTATCGACTTCACTAAATTCGCGCAAAGTTCTCCCATATGCACAATACTCATTTCTCTTTCTTAATCACTCTCTTACCAGGGAAGGAAAATGGCTTTTATGATTTTGTATGAAAACAAAATGTAATTTTTAGGCCATGACGGTACCATTTTTTTAACATTTATTAATAAAAACATAAACTATACAATAAAAAATATTAAATATTACATTCATTGGTACATAGTACGTAGAGATCGGTTATATAACAAATTTTATTTATTAAATACTTTTAGATAATAAATTTTGTGTTATTTTAAAATTAAAGCAACAAGAATTTGTTGACTTCAATAAATCTTTTGTTTGTTATAAATTTGAAGTAAAAACGTGTATTCTTTTTCTTTCCTTTGTTTTAATTAGGTTTTAAAAATAAGAAACTCGTTCGACGTTGGCCGATGAATGTGGAATAGACAGAATACCTGTTACAATTCTTGAAATATTTAGGAACATGAACTCATTTAATTCATTTTTCATCTGTGATACTTTAGACCAAAAATATAAAATATTTGAATCTTTGTGTGATCTTTTTGTAAGAAGTTTGCAATAAAGTACTAGGCAGATTTTGTTGTTGCAGACTTGACACCGCCTGGTATATGAATTCGCTTTGACATTAGCATTGCAACAAAAACAGAGAAGCTGACAGAAATAAATAAAACACAGACAAACAAAATTAAAGAGAACTTGGACAAATTTTTAAATTGTACCAAATAGCTCGCGGTAGTACCACGGTACCAACAAGGTCAAAAATGTACCATAAAAGTACAATTGTACCATGATTTCCATTCGTGTTTCTTACCCAAACACTTCGTTTTTTGAGTATTCAAAAGCAAATAAGCAAAAACAATTGATTTCATTTAGCCAATAAGGCACAATAGTGTGACCATATTTTATTAATTATTGTCGCAATTGTGTTTTGAAAGCCGAAAAAGATTGTTAGAATATTCGACGTAAAGAGACCGCTCAAAAATATATCGTAAGATTTTTTGAAAAATGAAGAAAGAAGAAATCGGTACACGTTTTCCCATTTTCGCCGCAGGTAGTATCTTACCTTAAGAAACAAATTACTTTAACAAAAAGCAATAATTTCTAAAAAAAAAATGGGCTATTTATATAGACTTAAAAACTGAATTTGTACAAAATCTAAGCTAAACACTCAACAAATAAATCTAATAAATTTTGAATTAAGCTTTATAAAATATTTCTTTTAATACCCTCAATTTTAAATGTTATTTAACCCAAACAAATTCTTAAATCTGACAACAATGCTAACAACGTAATTGGAATTTTTCTTTTTCCCCCCCTCCACTTGTGGTAACATCCATATAATCGGCAAAGCAAACAAAAAACGGACATACATACATACATATCGTTCATTTATTTTAAAAATGTCACAACTAAAATTACTCACAATTAAAACCGAGTATTACAAAAAATTCTTCCGGTTAAACTGCTTAAGATGATTTAATGCTAATACTTTCGGAGTTATAGCCAATACTTAACATAAATAATTTTCTTATGTTTTTAAATACTTATTAAAAAAATCTTGCTTTAGTAAATTATCAAATACATTAATGTTGTTAACCTATAATAGATTTAATTTTAAACTTATGACACTGTTAAAGTAAAAGAGCATTGATGATGACAAAAAATAAAACCAAAACAACCACAAATTCAACACGGATTATAAAATAGTGAAATAAGATCCAAATAATACCAAAGAAAAACGTAAAATAATATTGGATTTAAAAGAAGGAAAAAAAACTGAAACAAAATAAATATATAAATACTTTCAAAAGACAAGGATGTCTTACATAAAGTGGGAATTTAAAATATAATAGAAACTTTATTCAAATTGAAATATAAGCTGGTAATTTTTAAATTTGCACAAGTAAAGGAACAAAATAAAATTAATAAAAAAATATTTAAGAATTTTTGCATATTTATGCAAAAATATTAAAAATAAACATTGGTTTTTAAACACTTTCAAGTAGGCTGTACCAGCAACATTCCAGTACTACCAACATATACAAATGTATTTCTAAATATCTGTGTGTTTACTTACGACTATATACCTACATACGAATTTGCAAACATGCATCAAAAATATTATAATCATCATAATAATTCCATGTAAGTACATGAAACCATTATACTCTTTTTTTCATATATGTCTTTATACATTCCCCACCTTCTACGACAAAGTACTTTTATTACAAGGCAGTAAATAAGAATAATAGAGACAAAAATGTTGTTGTAATTTTTATGACGAGAATAAATGTAATAGTTAAGTAAGACACACTTGAATAATTTATGTAAAAAACAGGGTTCAACAAAAAGATAGAAAACTGAAATTTTTTATATTAATATAGCAAATACTGTTATAACTCTGTGGCTTGGAGTTAAAAGGGCCAATGTCAAAATATTTACTTTTGAGAAAATTGGAATTGAACTTTAACTTTTATTGATGCTTTCATAGTGACATTGGCCAGCATTTTATTTATGACGCTGTTCTAGGTTAAGTATGACTTTAGCTGTTTTACCATAATTAAATAGAGCAAGAAAACAAATCTAATGCAATGATTAACTTAAAAGAGCAAAAAAGTGACATTGGCCCTTTTAGCTCCAAGCCACAGAACTATACTATAATTTAAGGTTTATAATTCAAATTTCAATAGAAAATCAGTTTAATAAACCTTTAATAATTTTTCGCCTACGGCAAGCATACTGATCATAATAAAAATTGTTAAATCTGGCAACTATGATAAGTATTGCTTTAGCATTGTTTTCTTTCAAAATGGTGTTTTCCAAAAAAAAAAAAAATAAAACAAATTTATGACAATAAAATGTTGCCATATTTTGCTCGTTCGTAAGTTGGCTCGTAAAGTACGGGATGCATTTGTATGTTTTGTATATTTCAGCTAATATTCATGGTTTTTGTTTGCATTAATAAATACTTTTTGATCACACACGTTTTTTTTATCAAAAGACAATAGCAAACTAATATAAACTATGTTAACACTGGTATTTGCAAGGCTTTTTGTTAAGAATTAAGTTACAAACACGATCGCAAAATTTATTTTATAACTTTATATTGACATTTTAATTTTTTAAGATTTTTTGTTGTAAAGTAACTTTTTAATTAATAAAATTGTTATTCAACTCGATATAAAATTACATCAAAAAAATTTTTTTTTTAAATCCTGATGATTTGCGAAGTAGATCGAAATATTGGTACAAAATAAATAAATTTAAAATATTTTCCTTCAAAATAAAACAACAAAATTAAATTGAATGACCTAAAGCCAAACAAAAATATACAAAAAAATTTTAAAAAAATTGTTATTAATAATTTACGAAATTATTAAAAAAAAATTTCAATATTATTAATTTGATTGTTCTGCTTCAGATGTTCATATAACAAAAATTTTAGCAAAGGGTACTAATTATCTGCATAAGCAGCAACGATATGCATATAGACCAGCTTAAACAATCAACTAAATAAAAAAATTGCCTCATTTTTATTACCAAGTTAACAGTCACTTAATTAATTATACTCCAATTCTTTTAGCTTTATGAGAAAGTTTAATTTTTCATTTATTTAATTCACTTTATTTAAACCCCTTGTAAAATGTATATTATAGTATGTATATTATGCATGCTTGTCTGGGGTTTTACAAGGAAGTTAACTGCAATATCTATAAAAAAATATAATAGTATGTATACAGATGGATACACGTGTTACATATACATAAATGTATATAGTTAGCTTAAATGTTATCTGATACTTAGTAAAATTTCGACGTTAAACTTATACAAGTAACATATTTTGTGTAATTTGCTTTATTTAGAAATTCGTTAGTTTAAGTCAAGAGTATACAAATTTTTTTATTTATACTTATTAGAAATAACACAATGTTTGTATTATTACGATGTAAAATTACTTTTAAAAAGTACTAGCGGTTTCAGCTATTGGCTAAGATTAGAAAAGTGTTTTAGAATTAGAGTAGAGTTTCCGAAAATTCCTGGAAATTTTTGCATAATTTTCTTCTATAATTTTTTGTTACGAATCAAGACAATTTTAAACTATAAAAATCACATCTAAACCTCTACAGATCAGTAAATTCTTAAGGCGAAAATTTTAAAAGAAAAAAATATTTTATATTTATACCAGACATTTTGACGAGGGGTCAATTGGTACGTTTTTCCTATTTGTAAATTAAGTAATATTATTACATTCTAGACAATTTTAAATTGTAAAAATTACACCTAAACCTCTATAGATCAATAAATTCTTAAGGCAAAAATGTTTAAAGAAAAAAATATTTTATATTTATACCAGACATTTTGACGAGGGGTCAATTGGTATTATTTTTCAATTTGTAAATGAAATAATATCATTATATTCTTATCATTCTCATTTTTAGAGCCTTTACTCTTTATCATGCGATACAAACAAAAGCGTAAAATGATGAAGTAATAACAAAGTAACCTAAAATGTTGATAAAAGTTTTAGATTTAGTATTTGTAAGAGTTTGCTAATGTTAAACTGGAAAAAAAACTACTACACTTCACCCTATATTAGTCCGGTATAAAATTTGAATTTATGTGCAAGTTTGTTCTACAGTAATAATTTGTGATCTTAACTATGGAGTGATTTTTGTGGATGTTAAAGCCACAAGAAACTCAATGGAATAACCAACAAGATTATCACAAATTTGATAATCTAAAGAGTGATTTTTGTAGAGGTTGGAGTCAGAACAAACTCAATGGAATAACCAACATTTTTACTTTATTTATAAGCTCACAAATTTTGGAAAAATGGCATTTAGTATTTAAAATTAGTTTCATATGGCATATGACCCCCGCGGCTGCCCTTTATAAACGCTAACCTGGAGGTACAATTTTCCACATCTTTTTCAGCATATTCCGTCTTATTTCGTCAATAGTGCATCGAATGTTTGTTTCTTAATGATTAATTACTTATTGCTGGTTTGTCAGCATACAGCATAGATTTGACGTACACCCAGTGTTGCCGCCGACCAACTTTTTTTCGCAGTGAAATCGACATAAAAAACGCAGTGTAGCGCAGTGACGAGTAATAAAAAAATGTCGTTTTCGTTTGGACAAAAAAAAAAGGAAATTTTTTTCACTTTTTTGCCCTTTTTTAAGAATTACTTGTTTTTTAATTTTTTTAGTTAATTTTATCTCAACTGAAATAGAAAAAAATTATTATTTTTGATTGTCAACAACAGTGCAATACAATATAAAAATTAATTAAATGGACTGAAAAGCAAATATTTTTTTTCACGAAATAGTTTGTTTATATTTTTCTAACGGGATTTTTGACATTTTAATTCAAGACCTAATCAGTCAACTGCAACTTAACGTGACAGCAGAAAATGTTGCCATCTAGCTGCTATATTTTTAATAGGGTGACAATTTTATCTCGTTGTGTTATAGCCTTTACAGACTTACGTGTTAAACACGTTTGAGGTAAATCATGTTAAGGCGTTGTTGATCAAAAAAGGAGAAAAACTATCAAAAACTGAAAAACGCAGTGATATTTAAAAAAACGCAGTTACGCAGTGACGACGGGCAAATCGCAGTGAAAAACTGCGATCGCAGTGAAAACGGCAACACTGCGTACACCTGATAAAAAGTAATCCATATTCATTAAAACACTCGAACAAGGTAAGTAAGTTTTTATCAAAATATATAAATTATTTGCTTTTTCGCTGCCAAAATTATTACTTATCAAAGAAACAGATTTGATTTTGCGGGATATCATTCCTTCCGTGGATCCGCGATTGAGTAAAATAAAAACTTAATCTTTATGGATAGGGAACTCAATTTAGCCATTCATTTTAATAAAAATGTAAACAAAGCTATAGGCGAAAAACATTTTTGAAAAAAAAAAACTTAATATTATTTTGTTATTGAAACCGTTTTGTAAACAATTAAATTAAAAACATCACTGGCTTAGCTTTTTGAAAAAAATATTTTTTTGCAGAAAATGTTTTATAAATTGTCAGTACAAAGTTTGTTTTTATAGAAAATTTTCCAAAAATTGTTTGTATAAAAAATATGTGTTAACTTTTTCTTTTTTATAGTACTTTATGAAAGGCTAAGGTGTGTTGCACATAAAACATAATTTTAAAGACTCTACTAAAACATTAGCAAGTAGAATATAGCAAATGCTTTTAAAGTTATAAAAAGCAAAGGACCTAAAACAAAACAATGCAACCTAGAACTAGAAACAAAAAGAGGACAGAGAGAAATTTACTTATTTCACTTCACTAAAACACTAAAGAGTTTATTATCCCCATATTTGTTGTTGTAGTAGTTAATGTAGTTGAGTCTTTGTGCAGTGATATGACATCTTATTTACATACATACATACATACATACATATGCATACTACATAAGCAGCATGACAAAGGAGAAAGAAGAGCGAGAGTACAGTTAGATTATTCTCCATTTTAGGGGGGAATTAAAACAACTACTACTAAAAGTGGAAAAGTAATAGTGTTTCCAACATTTTAAGAGGCTGAAGTTGCCTTTTAGCATTATTATTTTTTAACATTAGAGACTCTTGTATACATATCTTAAAATTGTTAGATCAAAGCATGTTGTGATTTTCAAAAACAAAACATTTAATTAGTGTAGTGAGTTAAATGTTAATTATCACCTTTAAAAACTTGTAAATTATTTTTAAAGTTTACACTAGGGATATTTTTAGCACATTTTTTTAAGGGAATAAGTATGAAGAACATACTTAATATTATACTTCATGCGTTTCTTGGATATGTATGCAAAAATGTAAATGTGTGTTAATAAAGAACTAATCAAGAGTCTAAGATAAAAAATGTTTTAGATGATACGACAACTGACAACAGAACTTTCGATAATGCGTATAAAGTGAAGTGTATTAAAATATCGGTTGTTAAGTAAGTTATATGCTCAACTAAAAAACAAATCGTACTGAGTTTTAATCAAAGCTTTTTGTGTAAATAATTTAAATAAATAAAATTAACGATAGTGATATTCTTTAAAAAATGTTCTACTACTACGAGTACAACTACCAAAAGCAAAAACAAACTTTTTTGACCACTCAAAGATTAAACATGAATTATAGTAGAATTTTTTTTGGAAAAGTATGTGTGTTATCGTTTATACACGGAATATGATATCCCACAACGGTTTTATAATTTTCAATGGAATGATTACTTTGGTTTATTTTAAGGACTTAGACGTTTAGGGCTTATTGGCCTCTTCTAATTGTGTGAGAAAAACTTTAAAGGGGTTCAACTGTACTGTCTAATTAAGTTCACAAATTTACGTTTACACTCGAATAGTAAGTAATAAAGTGTCTCAGTAGTCCTCATTTACAAGCCCTAGATAATAAATAATAATATTGATTTTTTTTTTATTTTCAAAGATTTAAACATGTAAATATATAAAAAAAGTAAGAGTGCTATATTCGGTCATGCCGAATCTTATATACCCTTCACAACGTGTAGTCATGCAATTAAAAATTAACGTATGTATGTTAAAAAAAAATAAAAAAAAATTAAAAAAAAAATAATTAAAATATAAATAATAAATATAAAACAAAAAAATTAAAAAAATAATAATAATAAAAATATAAATAATATATTAGATAAAAAATAAAAAAAAAATAAATAAAAAATTAAAAAAAAATTTAAAAAAACTTAAAAAAATTTTTTTTTTGGCTCAGCTGGGATTCGATCCCACGTTTTCTCTAACCAGTATACACGTTTGTATGTATGTATGTTGTTGTTTTTGTGAAAAAAAATCGAGGTGGTCGTGGGTTTTTGCTCATATCTCAGTTGTTTATGAACTGATGTTACTGATTTTCAATACCGATCTACTCCTGAATATTTCTGATATTTTAATACCTCACCCGGGTCCAAGCGATTTCGGGGGGCTTCAAAAAGTTGATTTCAACATACACACGGACAGACGGACAGACTGACAGAGCTCAATCGACTCCCCTATTCACAAGCGTTCAGAAAATATATACTTTATGGGGTCGGAAATGAAAATTGTAGAAATTTCACACGGAATGACAAACCTAATATACCCTTTTTCACTGTGTGAAAGGTATAAAAACAACCTAATTATATTCGAGTATTATTAAGGTTTTAAAATATGAAATCTAAATAATATTAAAAAAAATGATACGGTTTACGAAACATTATAAAGCAAAAAAATATATGTACTACAATATACTCAAACAAAAATACTCACTACTATTTTATACAAGTGTGTTTGTTATTTTGATTCTTTCTGTTATTGCCATTTTCCTTTTATTCTTTCGTAGCTTTACAACCGCAAAGTTGCTACTGGCATGGCCTTTGTCGGCGTCTGTGTTTATGTAGGAAATTAACAACAACAAAATTTTACATGTTCTATACGTGGAGGAATAAAACAACAATAGACTAGTTTAATGTATTTGAATGTACTTTTTACTTTGTTTTGTTTCTTTAGATTTTGTTATATTTTTATTTTTTCACAATTTTCTTTGGAGTCATCTAAGTTGTTGTTGTTGTTATTGATGCCCACACACACTTGTTGAACGATTTCGCTAAAAGTAAGTTTGCATGAAATGATTTGCCTACAACAAAAGTTTACAAAGTCAAAACAAACAAAAACAATAAAAAAAGTGCAAATGAGGCTTGTCTGCCATAAGGCTACTAAACTCCCTCTATGTTAGAAGCACTATGGGTAGATAGAAAAAATAATGAAAACCAAAAACAAATATAACATTTTTGTTAATTATTGATAGAAAATTGTTGATAAAAATTTAAAAAATTTCTATCTAGAGAAATTTTAAAAAGCTAAATTCAAAAAAAAATCTTTTTTTCTCTTGCATCTTAATAAGTTATAGCCCGATTTTGCTGACTTAAAAAAAAATTCTCAGAACTATGAAAGATAACTGACAGAAATGAGTATGTCAAAATATAACTTAGAGCCTTCGAAAACTTGAATAACTACTGCCTACTTTATTGATTGACATAATTTCTAGCCTGAAACCAAAAGCATACATTTTTGATCTTATAAAATTCCTAGTTACAAATACTGTTAATTGTTTTTGTAAGATATAAAATTAATACTATTACTGCCTGTTCAACGATGTCGAAAGAAAACACAAGCGAACTTTCATTCGTACAAATATATTGAAAACAACAACAAAAACTAAAAATTTGTTTTTGTTTTCAACGTATTTGTACGAATGAAAGTTCGCTTGTGTTTTCTTTCGACATCGTTGAACAGGCAGTTAATTATTTTTTTTATTATAAAAAAATAAGTTGTTTTTACTAAAATTAAAATTTTTATTTCGACAAATGAAGATTTTTTGAACGAAAATTTCTGGCACCACTGGCAATTACCTACAAAGTGGTAAAGCTGTATTTTGTTTACAATTCTCATTCCCTATCTCTAGTTTTTTACAATGTTGAAGCAAAAAAGGTAAATATTTACATATAAGAAGACAACACAACAACTACATAGAAAGAAAGATATTGCCATATTTTGAGTGTTTCCTTATTTAAGATCGAATGACAATAAATATAAAAATTCGTAAAATATTAAGGATTTTGTTGTAAATAAAAATTATGTTATTAAATATTTAATAATATAATACTTTATGTACTGCTTAAGAACTTTATATAATAATAAATATATTAAAGTAATTATTATTTCTTAATAAAAAAAATTTAAGCATTTTAATCGATTTTTTATATTTATTAAACTTTTTAACAATTTTCTGACAAAATGTCGTACCATAATGCAATTTTACAAGCAAAAGAAACAGCATGACGTTTCATACATATTTTCTTCTTTGTAAATGCATTTTATATAAAAAAAAATAAAAGTTCCATGTTTGCTTAAAAACACGCTGCCATGAATAAAATGTTTAAATGAGTTAGTTGCTGTTGCTTGGTGAGATGAGTGGGTGTTGTAAAAGGATGTTGCTGGATTTACAATGTATTGAAAGCGCTTCCGTTTAAATGTTGTTTAGCAACAAAATGAAATCTATCAAACGGCAAAAAAAAAATCACTTTTAGTTAAAGAGATTTTAAAATATCAATGGAAAATTGCCTTTATATAAAAAAGTTTATGTAAAATAAAAAGTGTAACAACCCTTCAAACAATTTCTTTCCAAAAAGAGACTTAAAAGTTACAGCAGGAAGTTGAAAATCATCGAATTCGATATCATTTTCTTATCTAAATAGTGTCCCGTTCGCTAAAAAAAACGTTCCACCTCTATAATACTTACTAGATGAGACTATTTAGTGACTTTCTTAGTTTCATATGTAGTACAATGCTTCGGTGACGAATTATTGTATGTTTATGATATCGCTTTAGTATCCTTTTCCTATCCAAAAAGTTTTATATTTCGGTGCATTTTACAATACCGCTTAAGTATCGTTTTCTTATCAAAAAAGTTGTATATTTTCTATATATAAAAAATACTTGTTTTTAAAATTCACTTAAATAATAACGACTTTTAACCTCCGAAGTTACATTAACGCTAAACAGCGTCTGATTTTTCTTCAATTAATTGCATTAACTTTATTTTTGAAAAAATTCTTTAGTGCAAAAGTTAAGGGATCAAAGTTCAATAATAATATAATTTTTGTTTATACTTTTGAAATAACCAAAAAATAACATTTTAAGTACAGAAAACGGATTATATTTTTATAGTTTTATTAAAGTGGGTTATTAACTAAAAAGGGAAGGGAAACACGTATTTTTTGTTTTTGCAAATTATTTTACTACCCAAAAAGTAACTTCTAATGCACAATAAAAATGTTATATCTATATAATTTTAGTATACTTTTTAAATGACTAAATAGTCACTATTATGATATTTTAAATTACAATAAAATTTAACCAAAGGAAGAGTAAAAATCGAAATTGAACACTATATACTAGTTGTGTCAAAGTATTGACTATTAAGACACAACTATGCAAAATTGAACTTCTATTTGCTGGACGGGAATCTGTAAATAAAATATATATTTATACATACATATGTATAGATTAAAGAGGCCAGCATTGCGTATGATCGTTATAAATTGCATTTATTTAATGGTATATTACTCATACGTTTTATAAACACACACATAAGCAGCGAAAAAAATTTTAAAGTGCAAAAGTAAATTACATTTTCGTGACATATTCAATCTATATGACTCCCTAAATAAAACAAAAAATCATTAATATTGTGCTTCAAAATGAATGCAAAATATATTAAACAATTCATGTAAACATCATCACTAGCTCATGAAATGTCGGTTTCTTTTCACCTAATTAGAATGAATGCTTTTGTTATTTTTCTTGAGCTTGAGATCACTTTTTGTTTTTTTATACAAAATTCTTTATTAACACCAATATTTCGCTAACAAACAGTGGTTAGCTTCTTCAGGATATATATAGAAATTGTATAAACAAAAAACAAATTCAAAACAATTAAAAATTGAAAACATATTTGTAAAAATGGCGGAAAAAAACATTTTGTTTATATAAAAGGTTTTCCAATAAGAGCGATATAATTTCTTTAAAAAAAACCCACACTCTTTGTTAAGGAAATTCATTTAATTTAATGTGAAGTACAATCGATACAATTAAGTTCTAAATAAAACGTCATTCAAATGGCTTCCACGACAAAATGTCTTCGAAAACTTTTTATCATGCAAACAGTTAATATTAAATTGTATAAAACTATCACCATATTCCTCTATAACGAACGAAATGCCATTTTTCCAAGACATTAAAAAATTAAAACATAGAAATGTGGTCCTTCAAATCAAGAAGTTATAAATTTCTGCAGTAAAAATATTTCACTTTAAAAATCATACATAAGAATATTGAAAAGTGTGTATCGTTCCTTTGTATGTATTTCATATTATAATTTGCTTTTACAATGCTGTTTTAAAATTTATTTTTTTTAATTTTAATTTTTTTTTTATTTTGAGCACAAGTCGTTTCATTAAACATTTGCACGTTTTACTTAATTAAATTGCCGACATACAAATGTCACTTCAGCATCAGATTTTAAATAGAGACATGTATGGTATTTTGATTTACTCACCTAAGGACATTGTAAGCAGTATATTAATTAGTATATTTTAATAATAATTTAAGCAGAATGTTACCTGTAAAGAAAGTAAATTAAAAAGTTTAATTACATTTTTAGTTATACATTTTTTAAAGAACGAAATAAAATATATATGTATAAAATTACTAAACATTAAATTAATTTTATTAAAAAAAATATAAATATAAATACTATATAAATATTGTTATGATTTTTAATTTTTTTAAAGTCAAAATCATGAAAATTAAAACTGCTAACTATAAAGGTTTATAAATTTATTTTCCATAGAAAATCAGTTAAGGCAGTTATTTTTTTTTTTAATTTTTATTAAATCATATTTTTAACAAATTTGAATTATAAACAGAGTTATTCCCCACCCAATATGGAAATTTTTAAAACGTGATTTCTATTGGTTTATTTATTTATTTTAAATTCAAAAATTATTTCAAATTGAATATGTAGTAATACAATAAAAAAAAAAGTTAAAAAAATAAAATTAAATATTAATTAAAAAATAATATATTTATGCACTAAAAATAATTTGTAGTATTCCAACATCTTTACCTTTTCCTTTATAAATACTTGCAAGTAAAATTATTGGGCTTCATATGCTAAGAAATCTTCAAAAATGTTAGAAAATTACGGTTTTGTCGGCAAAACCCATAATTCATATGGCAACATCTTAATAAAAACCCCATCTTGCTTGTTTTTTGTTATTTTCTTTTCAGTTCTCCGTTTTTTTTTTTTATATTTTTTTGTTTCAAGGCGAATTCAATATCAGGTGATGTTAAGAAGCCAGCTGATTGTTTTTTGCTTGTTTTATTTTTACGGCACAATGTCAAAGTTTGTTTACATTTAAATTAATTTTTATGTGCGTTAGTTAAAAATGTATATAAAAGTGGTAAAATTTGTGAAAAATAATTGTAAAAATATTAATATTTGTACAATAACTTATTGGAAAATAAGTAAAATACAATTTATAATTGGAATAAACAACATTTTTAATGTTTTTAATTCAGAAAATACAAAATTTCCATTGTGTTTGTCCGAGTGATTTAAAGTTGTGACAATTGTAAAAAAATTTAAAAAAAAACACAAATATGTATGTAATATAAGCTAGCACAAATTTATTAAATAAATTAAAAATACTTATTTATTTTAAAACTTTTTGCGTAAATTTATAAAAATAAAATTTGAATAAAAAGTAAACAAAAAAATTTTTTTTTGTGTTTTGACATTCTCTTGGCCTTTTTGTGTTTGTTGCAGGGATGTTATCACCTGATAGTGAATTCGTCTTGTTTTGTTTGTTTTATATTTGTCATTTTTGTTATTAAAAGAGAGTGATGTTTGCAAATCAAATATGGCAACATCTTACAGGTAAAGTACACGACATAAGCATGATTGATCTATTTTACGGTATGTTTGTTTTGGGTGGGTGTGTATGGCTTTGTATTATAAGGTACAAGTATGGTATATACTAATATAAATATCAAAATGCTTTTAATATTTACAGGACTGAGCAAATATATTTGTTAACAAAAAAAGTTTTCTATTTCGAGATTTTTTTTTTCATTTCTCATGACATCATATTTGGAAAATAAAATGTGATAAAATTATTTATTTGGCAGCGCTAATTGCCGTAAAGCGAAAAGAGTGGGAATATAAAATCGTTATATTTGTTACGTAGTTGCATTAAAAATTGTTTTATTATGCATTTAAATTTTTGTAAAAGTATTTGCATCTATTTGGTAAAAAGCTTAATTTTTGTATTCAATTTAAATTATGCTTTACTGTTTAAAATTTTTTATGCTTCATTTTGTTCCTTTATAAGTTGTTATTAAATAAAAATTTGCAAAATCTTGTTTCAAAAAAGTTTCACAAACAGCGTTCTATTTTTTTCTGCACGTAGGGTATCCATTAGGGGGATTTGCTTATTCTAACAGGAAATCTAGAAAATTTTACTATAAAATAAATAAATAAATGTTAACAGACGGGGGGAATTGAATGAAATTTGCAATACAGGTAGACCTGTTTTCAAGGACTTAATAATCTATTAATGATCAAGTCTTTGTTTTTCAAAAATTTTTATTATAATCTCTTTCTTAATTTTATTTAAAAAAATACTACATCTTTCAAACTGTTTTTTTTTTTTTTTTAATAAAAACCCTATACGCATGTCAAAATGATTTGGCGAATTTCGTTTTTGTACGAGTTGTTTTATCGCTGTTTTTTATACCCTTCACCTGTGGTGCACAAGGGTATATATAGCTTTGTCATTCCGTTTGTAATTTCTAAATTTTCATTTCCGATCCCATAAAGTATATATTTTCTGAAAGCTTATGAATAGAGGAGTCGATTAAGCCCTGACCGTCTGTCCGTGTGTTGGTTGAAATCAACTTTTAGAAGCAACTATATGTTCCTAAGATCTGTGTATGGTATCAATCTCTTGGAAATATCCAGGAATGAATCGCTATTGAAATTCAGCACAATCGCCCTATAACTTTCTGAGATATGATAAAAAAAACCACGACCACCTCGTTTTTTTACACAATTACAACAACAACATATATACATACATACATGTAAAAACCATACAAAAAAAAATTACAAAAAGAAAAAATATTAAAAATAAAAAAAATAATAAAAAAAATATTACCAAAAAAAAAATTAAAAAATTTTTAAAAAAAATTTTAAAAAATATAATAAAATATAAATAATAATTTAATAAAAATTTAAAAAAAAATAATAAAATATAAATAATATATTAAATAAAATAAAATTTTTTTGGCTCAGCTGGGATTCGATGCCACATTTCTAACCAGTATATACATATGTATGTACGTATTTTATATGAGATGAATGGTGATACAAACAATTGTTATTGCATGACTACACGTTGTGAAGGGTATATAAGATTCGGCACTGCCGAATATAGCACTGTTACTTGTTTTTTTTTTTTTTTTTTTTTTTTTTTTTGTTTGTAGACTTATAAAGTAGTAGTTAGTTAGTTAGTAGTTAGTGTCAAACAATAGTTGTGTGTGGCAACTAAGTACGTAAGAATAAGTTTTTTTTTTACATTTTGACACAACGTCAAGAAGTCACAAAACGTAAATGTATTTTTAAGTACTATTTAAACCATTACTAGAGCATGAGGCAAAAAAAAACGACTATAAAAGAATATTTTTGAAGATAATATTGCAAGACTGCACTGTAAATAAGAAAATATATTGCATATACATAGATATATGTATGTATGTAGGTATAGCTTTTATTCGCGTTACATATGTAGATAATTAATAAAGAATAAAATTTATGTAAATTTATTATAAAACAATAATTTTATTACGAATACCCAATCACCTTAAATCACATTTTATTCGCTAAATGTTTACTTAAACGCTTAGAATACCAAAAAGAATTAAATTCATAGTCCTATTGTAGAAGGTTGTTACTTAAAGTTATAATACATACTAACGATATAATTAAATAATTACATAAAACAATTAGTTTTGTTAACCCTGGATAAACCTTTAATAATTTGTATGAATAAGACGTTTAACATAAAAATAAAAATGTTGTTAAAGAAGAAAGTAACAGGGAACATAACCTTTTGCGATGTTGCCATACTTATTAAAATTTAATTCGTTTGTCGAATATAGGGTATTTCATCTTTAAATTTACCAAATATATGTCAGTATATTTTTTTAGAGGGAAATAATAGTTCCTTAAGTACAAACATACATACATACATACATAACACTCTAAGAGCCATTATTATAACTTACCGATAGTTAAAGTAAGGATGTTATCGGACAGATAACTAGTTTTTCGCTATTACAATTTCACTTTAACCTAAAAGTGTCCAATATGTTAAAGGGAAGATCACTCTACCTTTAGCTTTTAACGTGAGGTTTATAAGTAAATTAAAAGTTACCATATTTTCTACGGTATAAAGGCATTGTTTACTATTTGTTTGTCGTTGCCACTTTGTTTTTAAAGAACTAATTAATTTGTTAAAAATAGTCAGTATTTGCTTTGGTGCTGCCATATTTACAAAATATACAATTTATTTTACAAGGAGGTTGAAATAAGGAAAACTACTTAATGGTCAGTTTTTTGCTCACGTTAACAAATGTTACTTTTTATTAACATTAACTTTGTCGGCAAGTTGTAATAATGGCCCTAAAGCGTTATTTATAAACTTTTCACAATAGCATATTTATAAACAACAACAACAACAGTACAAGTAGAATTTTTAGTATCAAATATACAAACAAAAAAAAAAAAAAACAAATAAATAAATGAATAAAAAAGTAACACGCAAAATAGCAAAAACTAGGTAAAATATGCATTTGTCATGGCACAAATGTTAACTTCTTTCTCCTCCTCTAACTGTCAGCAAAAATATTCAATAATATTAACTTAACGGATACAAGTAGAATTTTTAGTATCAAATATACAAACAAAAAAAAAAAACAAATAAATAAATGAATAAAAAAGTAACACGCAAAATAGCAAAAACTAGGTAAAATATGCATTTGTCATGGCACAAATGTTAACTTCTTTCTCCTCCTCTAACTGTCAGCAAAAATATTCAATAATATTAACTTAACGGATGGCAGACCATCACCTTTTTGATGTTTTTGCTTAAAAAAACAATTTTTCTAAGTTGACCTTTCATTTTTCTTTTAGATGGCAAACTATCATTTCCGTTTGTGTGGATTGAACAGAAATTTACGTTTTTGCTTTTTATTATATTTTCCTTAAGTAAAGTCCATTAGTAACGCATAATTTATTTGTTTTTGTTTTATCGTTGTAACAAGGTGCTGTATTTTATTCTTCTTTTTCCTAGCCTGTCGTCTTGTTGGTTTTATTTTTATCTATACACTATTCTCTTATTTTTTTTTGTAGCACTTACAAGTCATTTAGACGCAAGTAAATCAAATTATCATTAACCGGAAACTACACCTTGGTAGTATTTATTAGAAAAAGTAAACATATACATATATTTTTTTAAATTTATTTTGATTAAAAAAAGATATTTGTAAGGATATTTTCTTTGTGAAAAAGTGAAAGTTTGGTGAACGAATTCAAATTTTGTTAGGAAAAAAATATGGCAGCCAACTTAAATGGTATACATAGCAATAACTACAATAACATGTGGCAACCTTCTTAAAATTATATCCCAATCAGGGATGTAATCAGAAAATTTTAATATGTCCAAATAGCTTAAAATTTTTTACTTTTTTTACCTTAATTGTACTAAAATACATTTTTATACCCTTCACCTGTGGTGCACAAAGGTATATATAGCTTTGTCATTCCGTTTGTAATTTCTACATTTTTCATTTCCGACCCCATAAAGTATATATTTTCTGAAAGCCTATGAATAGGAGTCGATTAAGCCCTGACCGTCCGTCCGTCTGCCCGTCTGTCCGTGTGTTGGTTGAAATCAACTTTTAGAAGCAACTATATGTTCCTCAGATCTGTATCAATCTCTTGGAAATATCCGGGAATGAAATGCTATTGAAATTCAGCACAATCGCCCGATAACTTTCTGAGATATTAGCAAAAAGCCACGACCACCTCGTTTTTTTTCACAATTACAACAACAACATGCACGTATACTGGTTAGAGTAAACGTGTCATCGAATCCCAGCTGAGCCAAAAAAAATTTTTTTATTTTATATATTATTTATATGTTTTTTTATATATTTATTTTTAATTTTTTTAAAAAATGTTCTTAAAAAATTTTCTTAAAAAATTTGTTTAAAAAATTTAAAAATTTTTTTTTGTAATTTTTGTTGTTGTTTTTTAAATATATTCTTTTCTAATTTTTTTTTAGAAACATACATACGTAAACTCAATTTATAATTTTACAATGGTTTTTTATATGTATGTTTTTTACATGTATGTACGTATTTTATATGACATGAATGGTGATACAAACAATTGTTATTGCATGACTACACGTTGTGAAGGGTATATAAGATTCGGCACGACCGAATATAGCACTGTTACTTGTCTTAATTAATATTATTATACCCTTCACAGTCAGTGTAAGGGTATACATAGATTTGTCATTCCGTGTGAAATTTCTACAATATTCATTTTCAATCCCATAAAGTATATATTTTCTTAAAGCTTATTAATAGGGGAGGCGATTAAGCACAATCTGTCTGTCCGTGTATATGTTGAAATCAACCTTTTGAAGCTCCCCGACATCGCCAAGACCCGTGTAAGGTATCAACAAATCAAAAATATTCAGTAGCAGATCGGTATTGGTGATCAGCATTCTTCAAATGAAGAATTTAAATGCCACACTGGATAAAACAAAAATTTCTATTTAAACATAAAACAACAAAAAAAAATAATTGTCACCATTTAAAGACAAATTAAAAAATTTATTGAAAATTTGTCTTAGAATAAATAAAATTTCTATGAACTCGGCGAGCATTCATCAGAATTATTTTTCTTTAAACTTTAGGTAAGACAACAGTATGATTACAAATTGATCAAGCTATGATTTTTTTTCATCATAATTTTATTTCAAATGTTCTTCTCCTTGCTGAATAAATTTTTATTATTTTAAAAGTTTTGAGATGTCAAAAAATGTCCAAAAATTTTGAAAAATAAAAGAAAATTTACAAATAAACGAGAAAATGTAAAAAAATATTGGTATAAAAATTCAATTAAATTGGTAAGTACAATAAATATGTGTATGTACAACAAAAGACAATAATTTGCGTAAAAAAGCAAAGATTGTCGATTTCAATTGCAGTCATATATATGATTATTGAATGATACTTTAATTAAACATAATAATGATAACTGGTAACCATTATATGTTTTAACGATAATCATACAATTCAATCATAGTATGTTGCTCTTCGATTATGGTTACCACAACCATATTTTTTCTTTGCGTGTAAGCATAAGCAAACACGTCAGCAGAATAACGGCACTTTATTGTTAAAGTGTTTTTATTTTCATTGGGTGGAGAACACCACACAAGTAACTTATTTATAAAATTTAATAATTTTGTTTTAACTTTTATTGTTTTTTTGGAATACCTCACTCTAAATTATTATTAGGTAAAATTATTTTAATTTTCCTTTGTTTCTGCAAACAAAAACAAAAATTTAAAAAAAAAATTAAACGACTTTGATAGCTAATTGCTTAAGCAATCAGCAGAGCAATGATTGCGCAATAAATTGTCACATATAGCAATTTGCGGTCTAAATGTCGCAATCTCTATGGACGCAATCAAATTTGACAATTGCGGTAATAAATATTGCTACGTGGAGATCGCGGGTTATAATTATATTTATTTGAAAATTAAAAATTTTCCAATTTCTTTGATATATGAGTGCATTGCCATTCAAAAAATAATATTCCTTAAAAATTATTTTAAAATATTTTTTCATCTATATAAACCGCAAAAAAAATATAAAATTATAAATTTATTTCATGATCATAAGCAAATTTAGCATAAAAAAAAATAACAACAAATACGTTCAATGTCATTATCATCAGCCCCACACAAACATCAATTTGAACTAAAGAAAAGTGTTTATTTTATAAGAATTTATTATTGTTGTCGTTTACTTTTTTTTCTTCTTCTTCTTTTTTTACGAATTTTTAAGATAAGATATTAATTATATCTTTTTAAATAAATGTAGGTATGTACGTATATGTACACATTTAATATATAAAAAGGAAAAAATTGTGAAGGTCTTTCATTTTTTTGCTGATAATAATTTCAAAGTGTACGAAAATATTTTAATGAATTTCAAAAATAAGGTATAAAAACTATCAGGACTGGTGGTATAAATAATTGTTCTACCGATTTTTGTTAATTTTAGAAAAACATGAAGATACAAATAATAGCATAATTTTTGTTTTAGTAATTACAGAAAATGTCTACAATTTTCGTTTACGTTTTTGTTTTAATCAAGAGCTATTGTGTGAATTTCGGTAATTTTGCCACTAGAAATAAGTCGGCTGATATTGCATGCTATAAAAGCGGTGGGCTAATGTACACGACATGTGGAAAAATTTAATAGCTGAATGCCGTCCGCAACCGTCTAATAATGTTTTCATCTGGTTTTACTTTTAACTCACAGTATGTCCAATGAATTTTTTAAAAATAAAATTCATTTCTCTTAGAAATAAGTGTATTTCTTAAGTATTTTAATAATACTTTTGTTAAAATATTTGTTTCACACACTGTGTATCAGCTGTTTTTGTTTGTATAAAAAACTAAGAAATTTTTTACAATGCGCTCCAAGCAGTCGCAATTCACCTCTGGTCGGGTCAAGATTTTTTTCAGGAAAAAATTTTTTTTTTTGCCATAAAATTTGTAATAACTTCGAAATAGTAATAGATAGAAAAGAAATGTTTTGGGTTAGTTTAAGCAAAATTTTCCGGTGCATCTTCTGATTCTCCTGCTATTAAATTGGAGAACCCGTTTTCAAGTTATGACAAAATATTTTAGGCAACCCAACGATTTAGGGGGTGAAATATGCCACGCCTTTAAAAGAAAATCCTTACGTACTAGAGAAAAACGGAAAACAGATTTGAATTAAGGGCATCAAAATCCATACACTTAGTCCACATACTTTTTTTCTAGGGTAAACAAAAATTTTTTTTGTAGCGCAGTGTTATTTTTTCAAATTCTGCCACTAGACTTTTTATGTCATGCCACACCTAAAACTATCAAAAAACTAAGACTTTTGATTCAAAAAACACGTTTAATAATTTTGGCCAGCTTTTCAGGCCAAATACTCCTCTGTGCATCGTGATCATGTCGTAACCATGGTTTTTCTTTGCGTGCAGGCTTGAGTTCATTTTTAAACATTCTTATTTTACAAAGAATTTTTTTTTTTTTCATTGTGATAATAAAAGAATAATCTGAAAAAGTATGTTTTACCGACACAAGCCGCGTGGAATTCATTTTCGAAACCAGCACTCTTTGATCAGTGATAACGTGTTGGATAGGGTGATCGATTATTCGACGTTTTTAAGAAACCGGTTTTCAAATAGTTTGAATTTTAGATTTAAAAAAAAAACCGGTTGCTATTTTGAAAATTGAGAAAAACCCGGTTAATCGTTTCGAATATATAAAATATAATATTTAAAGAAAAGATCAAAAAATATTAAAAAAAAATATTATAATAAAAATAATATCTAAGTAGAAATTTTTACAGTTTATATACGTTTGGCTGCACAATTACGCAATAACTGACATGAATGCAGTTGACTAATTTGGTTTTAATTATTTGAATTTAACGACAAAAGGTACTCTTTAAAGTAAAATAAATAAATACATAAATAAATAAGTTATACATTTTTGTATCTCCTTCTGTACATTTTTTAAATGTTAAATAGATCTTTTAAACTAATATGCACTAACGTATTTTGTTTGAAATGATTTCTGTAATTTGAAATACATTTTAAAAGCTAGGGAGAAAATCCTTAAAACTTCATTTTGAAAATTCTTTCTTATACCCCCCCCTGACAGACATACAAATATAGGCATAAACTAGTTTGTTCGATGGTTTAAGTGAAATTTAAGTTGAATGCCATTAACTAAAATTAGGATCTGGAAGGAGAGATTATTGGTTTTTCTTTATTGTAACTACACTTTTTACCTAAAAGTAATTGATCAGCTAAGTTTATGCTTTAATTACCTTTAACTTTTAACATTAGGCTTATATCCTATAAAAAAATAATATTTAAGCTAAATTATTTTTATACCCTTCACCTGTGGTGCACAAGGGTATATATAGCTTTGTCATTCCGTATAAAGTATATATTTTCTGAAAGCTTATGAATAGAGGAGTCGATTAAGCCCTGACCGTCTGTCCGTCTGTCCGTCTGCCCGTCTGTCCGTGTGTTGGTTGAAATCAACTTTTAGAAGCAACTATATGTTCCTCAGATCTGTATATGGTATCAATCTCTTGGAAATATCCAGGAATGAATCGCTATTGAAATTCAGCACCATAAAGTATATATTTTCTGAAAGCTTATGAATAGAGGAGTCGATTAAGCCCTGTCCGTCTGCCCGTCTGTCCGTGTGTTGGTTGAAATCAACTTTTAGAAGCAACTATATGTTCCTCCGATCTGTATATGGTATCAATCTCTTGGAAATATCCAGGAATGAATCGCTATTGAAATTCAGCACAATCGCCCCATAACATTCTGAGATATGAGCAAAAAACCACGACCACCTCGTTTTTTTCACAATTACAACAACAACATACATACATACATACATACATACATACATGTAAAAAACATACCAAACAAAAAAAATTACAAAAAAAAATATTAAAAATAAGAAAAAAATAAGAAAAAAAAACTACAAAAAAAAAATTTTAAAAAAATTTTTTAAAAAAATTTAAAAAAAATATAAAAAAAAATAATAAAATATAAATAACATATTAAATAAAATAAAATAAAATTTTTTTGGCTCAGCTGGGATTCGATGCCACATTTATTCTAACGTGTACGTATGCACGTATTTTATATGGGATGAATGGTGATACAAACAGTTGTTATTGCATGACTACACGTTGTGAAGGGTATATAAGATTCGGCACGGCCGAATATAGCACCGTTACTTGTTCTTATTTTACATTTGTTTTTTAAACAACAAATAAATTTTTTACAATATTATGGAAGAATATTTAATAGTTTTTATTTTTTGAGTTTTGAAAACTTTTCGCGTACTAAATATAATCTGGTACGATTGGTTACAAAGTTATATGAAAATAAACTTTAAAAAAAACCGGCTTTTTTGGATAAAAAACCGGTGTATTCGATATTCGACAAATCAACATTTAGAAAAAAAAACCGTCAGCAGAAAGAGGAAAAAACCGGGTTTTCCACCGGTTTTAAAACCGAGTCGATCACCCTAGTTTTGGATGTAAATATCATCTATTTAACTCCCAGGTTACTAATTTGTTTACTTTCTTTATATTATTTTACTAAGAACAACGAGTTAGAACGAAATTTTACCAACAGCAACCCTTTTTCTTTTAATATAACTAGTTTTGTCCTGCTCTAGCCACCAGTTTTTATTTAACAATCAATGTTTATAATAATTTGTTAATTTTATGTTTGGCCAGTATTCAACAGAATGTTGGTTGAATACAGTGAATTATTGTTTGCACCTTGCCCTGTGCTTTTGTAATTTCTTTTATATGTCGAACTTTCTTAAGTTTTAAATACTAATTATAGGTAACTGATTTTGTCTAATTCGTAATAAGAATAAAAATAAATATGAGGAAAACCCAATACCAAAAATTCAGGTATCAATTTCAAGACAAATACAATTTCTACAAAACAAAATTCTTAATTTGGCAATAAAACAGAAACAAGTTTCTCAAGAATTGGATTTTATTACTGATAATTTAAGATACTTTTTGACAAGGGATGATTTCAACAATTTTATTGAACACCAAGATAGATTAGCTAAGATTTTCAGTATGCAGATAAAAGAGGTACATAAGAAAAAAATTTGATTGTTTAAATGAATTACATAAAAAAGACCTAGGTATTAGACTTAAAAGAAAATGGTTTGTGAACAAATCCGACTTTGACATTCCGTCTGATGTACAGTGGGTTCTTTCTTTAGGAAAGAAACATGCACTACCAGTGAAAAGGGATAATTTTCCAATTGTGAATGTTATTGCAGAAGGTGAGGATTTCATACAGACACTGACAGAAAAGGAGGAACAGGAAACTGCAAGAAATAAATTTACAGGGATTATTGATAGCCATTTGAATAGGGAAAAATTGACAAACAGAGACAAATTTTTATTAGATAAGGTTAATACAACTAGAAAATTTTTAAAGAATAATAGGGATTTACTTATTTTAGATGCGAATAAAGGTAATACTACAGTGGCAACTAGGAAGAGTGATTATGACTTAAGGATGAATAACATTGTGGGGGATATTACCACATACCGATTATTGGACAAGGATCCAACAACAAAATTACAAACTATGAATAATAGTTTAGTTGAGGATATTTTTAAATTAAAGATTATTACATCTTTAGAAAAGAACAAATTGAAAACTAATGTATCTACCGCACCTAGATTATATGGTGTGCCGAAAATCCACAAGGAACAATTTCCTTTGAGACCAATATGTTCTTTTGTTAACTCTCCATCATATGAACTTTGTAAATATATTACAAATATTCTAAGGAAGTTAACTGAGTACTCTAAATACAATGTAAAGAATTCTTTACAATTTAGAGATAAGATACGGAACTTAAAGATACAAAATGGTGAAAAGTTAGTTTCACTTGATGTTGTTTCTTTATTTCCAAGTATACCAATAGACGTAGCTTTAGATATTATTGAGGAAAAATGGGACATGATAGAAAAATACACGAAAATGGATAAAAATCTTTTTCTACGTATTATAAAACATTATATAGTAGATAATAGATATTTCAGATATAATAATAAAATATATATACAACGAAAGGGTCTTCTTATGGGATCTCCAGCATCACCTATTATATCTGATATTTTTATGGAGAAATTATTAGATTGTTGTATTGGGAAATTAAGTGTAGAACCAAAGATAATTACGAAATACGTTGATGATTTATTTTGTATTGTTCCTAACCAATTTATTGATGAATTGTTAACAACTTTCAATATATTTCATGACAATATAAAATTTACTATTGAAAGGGAATGTAACTCAAAAATTCCTTATTTGGATACATTAGTTATAAGAAAGGGCGAAAATTTGTTAATAGATTGGTACCAGAAGCCAACTTCTTCTGGAAGAATAATCAATTATTATTCTAAGCACCCAAAGATAATGATTATTAATACGGCAAGAAATCTAATTGAGAGGGTTTTGAAAATAAGCGATAAAGCTTTTCATAGAAAGAATATAGAGATTATAAAAGATATTTTAATTAATAATAGTTATCCGATCCAGTTGATTTGTAGATTTATAGGTCAGTATAGGAAACAAAACAATTTGGACGCAAGAGCTGTTATCGAACCTAAAATTCATAAATCAATAACTTATGTTCCTCTTTTATCTGAAAGATTGGAAAAATCTAAAATTTATGATAATAGAAAATATTTAATGGCCCACAAAATGTATAACACATTAGGTAGATTATTCAGTAAAACGAAAGATAAATAAGATAAATTAGAAAGGTCTAATTTAGTTTATAAAATACCATGTAGTGGTAATAATAATGAAAATTGTGATAAGGTATATGTAGGTACAACGAAAAATAAACTTAAAACTAGGTTAGCT
Source organism: Phyto melanocephala (assembly GCA_941918925.1). Taxonomy (NCBI): domain Eukaryota; kingdom Metazoa; phylum Arthropoda; class Insecta; order Diptera; family Rhinophoridae; genus Phyto; species Phyto melanocephala. The sequence goes on from OW799235.1 coordinate 17,965,809, forward strand.
GGACATAAGTCAGACCAGAAGAACAGGAACACAACAACTGCACAAAAAACTGCATTATCATTACACTGCACTAATTCTAATTATTATCCCGATTTTAAAAATATAACAGTTTTAAATATAGAGAATAATTACAGACGTAGATATTTATTGGAAATGTTACAAATTATAAAAGTACCACATACACAAAGAATTAATTATAAAACAGATACAGCTAATGTTGCACAAAACTATAGGCTATTAGATCTAGAATTATGTTAGTTTTTTAGTCAGTTAGTTTTAATGTAATATTTTATATGTATCTGTATTTTTTGTTTTGTATAATATTTAACAGTTTTTGTAATTTGTAATATTTTATATGTATTTGAATTTTTTGTTTTGTATAATATTTTAAATGTTTACAAATAATTTTCCCGTCCTTTTTTAAAAAAATTTTAAAATTGTTGACAAAAATATTTTTTGTGATATATGTATGTATGTATTTGAATTTTCGTTTGTCATTTTATATGTAAACAAAAAAAATTTCCCGCCTTTTAAAAAAAAAAAATTGTTTTTTAAACAATTCTAATATTTTAATTGTTAATTGTTAAAAAATTGTAAAAACTTTCCCTGAAGAGGCTACCCAATGTGGTAGCGAAATATCGGAAAATAAAATTATAACTATTTTTTATAAAAGAAAGTGATCTCAAGCTTAATACAAGAAACAACCGCTTATATAAATTAAAAAGATCGAAAATATTAATTTATTAAATAAATATGAACTAAAAACCTTAAATATTAACACAGAAAAAACTTGTTTTGGGCTCAATTCCAGCAAATTATAATTGTATAGTTTGGAAACAATATTTCAAAAGACCTCAGTATACCATTTGGTAATTCAATAAACACCACACAAAAGCACACTTTAAGGCTTAATTTAATTCCAAATTTTATTTTTTTTTTATATTTTTGTACCTTTTTCTATGCTTTATCAGTGTTTTTGTCAATAGAACTTTCATTTTAAAACAATAATATTATTCTTAATAATATATGCTTCAGCACGAAGAGAAAAAACAAGAAAATAAAAAAATTTTTAAATAAGAAATGTTTTTCATCGTTTGCTTTGCTATACTCAGAACTTTTGATTTAAGTTTAAATACAAATACGTACAATGTTTTAAATAAACATCCGTTAAATAAATTCTATATAAAATACATATTTTATTGGCTACATAAATAACATTTCCAATTGATTGAAATATGATTACACAATTTTTAAAAACAAGTAAACGTAATAAATCAATGTCTTGTAACAAATACTTTTTAAAGTAAACATCAACTATTAATTAAGTAAAAACAAAATCTAAAATATTACGTTTTATTAAAAAGCTCTTTTTTTAAACTTCCGTTAAAGTTAATTTAACAATGCAGCATATGTTTAGGTAAACTTTACCTTCAAAATTTATTTTTAATTAATTGAAAAAAAAAAATCTTAAAAAAATTCAGATTTAACAATGGCTCATAAATTTCTTCCAATAAATTTAACTTTACAGTATTTTTTAAATATACAAGAAACATGAACAAATTAATATTGGTTGTATTTTAGAGAGTATTTAATTATGCTTAAAATTTAGGACATATTACTATAAATTAACTACCCAAAGAAATTAATTAAAAATTAATTGAAAATTATTTTGTAGCCAATTTGTGCATTCTATTTATTTTGAACTAGCTAACCCGGTGCGCTTCGCTACACCCACCAGGAAATTTTTATTGTTTTATTTATATTTATACGTAATTGTTTTATATACATATGTGTGTGTAATTTTATTTTTTATAATCTAAAGCGATTTTTTTTAATGCAGCTTATTGATTAATTGATGATTATTGACAGAAAGTATTACATTAGTGGGGGATAACACTACCTCTGCTCCGATCGTAACCATTTTTGGCTATAATAAGGAAATTTTCGTCAAATTGCTCGTACAAAGGATTAACTAAATTTCGTTTATTATATCCCATTAAATGTATTTTTTTATGGGGAAGAGGATGCCCCTGCTCGGATCCTAACCATTTGATTCTCGAATAAGGAAATTGTTATCAAAGTAACTCGTACAAAGTTTGAAAGGAATAGCTGCTATAGTTCTTAAAATATGTTATAAAATGTTTAAATTTGTATGGCAGGTACCACGCCCACCTAAAATATAACACAAAAATATAGCCTTTGGACGTTCGGAGGATAGACCTGCAGCATTGGTGAAAAAATTTTAGAAATTTAATAAGTAGTTTTAAAGAAGACTCATAACATACATATGCATTTCCTCTTTATTATATTAGTATTATATTGAATTTTTTGATATTTAACCCTTTAATTGTTTATTATTTAAACAAACTAAAACAAATAGCGTAACAAACTTCTTTCAATCTGGCAGCCTTTTTAGCACATTGTTTTTATTTTTTTTTTCTCACACTCTTTACTGCAATAACAGTGTTGACAACGAACCAGAAATTTCAAATTCAATGAAAAAAATATTTTTTAATTAATAAAAGAATATAAAAATAGTGCCTAATTTTAGTACCTTATTAAAATTATACAATAAGTTATTTATTTATTTATTTATTTATTTATTTATTTATTCCCATTTTCTGTATAACAAGACTGAATCCTATATTTAGAGTACAAGATTCCGTCTTGTTGTACAGAAAATGGGAATAAATAAATAAATAACTTATTATATAATTTTAATAAGGTACTCAAATTTATTATTTAATAGTTTTTAAAATTAATTTGTATTTAATATTTTAATACTGTTTAAATGTTTTCAAAGGCATTTATCTTATTTATTAACAGGCAAGTCGATTTTTTACGCAGTTTACGCTTACCTTATACAAATACCGTTCAACAAGCCACAAGTAATACTCAGAAGTAAAAAAAAATTTTTTTCAATCTACTATGCTTTAGAGGGACGTTTTTTCCTGGCATAACATATATACCACTGGGTTTTTTACAACAACAATGATTGGGACTTTATATACCATCGTTAGCATTTCTCAAAGGCCCATCTATTTCATCCTCGGACTCAGGAATATTTTCGGAATCAGAAGCACTAAAATCACTGAGATCAAAGTCGCTGATATTTGTCATCGCTAAGATTTCGTCTTCCTTCAGATCTACACCTGATTTTTTTTAAGTGTTGTATCGTATTCATACAGGGATAGAAAATGAAAATTTTTTTTTGCAGTTCTGCAGAAAAAAATTTTATCAACTTTTCTGATTTTTATTTACTGGACGTTTAATATCCATTGACGTTAACAATACAGCAATAAAACCGATACAACAGGAATTGTGTAATTCAAACACAACTGTATTTCAATAGACAATACAGAATACAATGCAGGATTTTGAAGTGAACAAATATATTTTAATTTGAGTTTAAACCAATGGGATCAATTAACCAAAATAGAAAGAAAACCACATATGAGAATTTATATAATAAAAAATATATATGACTTACTTGCACTATAACTTAAAACACTTAAATTATTTACACAAAAAAACTTTCAGAAGAAGAAACACTTTTATTTGCTTATAAATTTAAAAACACGTGCGCACCCAGCCGAGATTTTTGTCAACTTATTGCAATAAAAAACAATACATTCAGCTGACAATAAACCAAAAATATTTGAAACTATCAATGGGATATTGTCTTATCTAAATACATAGTATGAATTGAATTTTTAACGATTTTTTTAATTTCTTTTGGGTTGCATGAACCTCAAGGTAGTGCAAGGGTTAAAGAAATTTTCCTGCAGATGTGTACAATCGAAATCTAATTAAAATTGGTTTAGTATTTAAGGAGTTATACGCGTTTTAAGTTGCTACTAACACATGCACAAAACATATGTGTGTAACAAAAACAAAAAAACATGTTAAATCATCAATGTCGTTACAAATTGTTTTTGCAAATAATGGATTTTGTGTATGGCATAACAAATCTAAACAAATCTAAATTATTTATATTTTATTATTTTTTTTTATATTTTTTTAAAATTTTTTTAAAAAATTTTTTTAGAACGGTTAGACGGTCAGGGCTTAATCGACTCCTATATTCATAAGCTTTCAGAAAATATATACTTTATGGGGTCGGAAATGAAAATTGTAGAAATTACAAACGGAATGACAAAGCTATATATACCCTTGTGCACCACAGGTGAAGGGTATAACAATTAAATGCGGTCGAATGGGTCGACCGCAGAACATGCCAGTTTTATTTAAGGTACGAGTTTATTTACATCCAAATTGATAATTTCCATTTCTATTGAAAATTATTATTAATGTTGTGTAAAGTATTGTTAAATAAAAAAGTAAACTAAAAATAACAACTAACACAGATGAAAAATTCTATTTATTTCAGATGAAAAATTATTTATTTAATTTTTTTTACAAACTTATTAAAAAAAACGCCTTTTTATTGTTTTATTTATATACAAAAAATAAGTATGGATATGTATGTACTACATACACATCAAATTAAAATAAAAGCAATTTAATAATAAAAAAAAAATACAACATCAACATTATGACAAAGGCACACCCACCAGTCATCAACACACTACAAATATATTAAAACAGAAATAGTTTATAGTTTTTATTTGTTTCCCTTAACAAACTCTGGTGAAAATTGCTTAAGTGTCAGCTACAGAAAGTAGTTTTATTTATAAAAACGTGCCGCTTAGCTTGTGTTTTTGATGTTGTTGGTTAGGGTTTAAAATTTGTACTTTCTTTATTTTGCAATTCGCAAAATCTTTAAAAATATTTCTCATAAAAACCTTTTTTTCATAATTTTTTTATAAAGTATTAAAATATTTTATGTTATACTAGCCAAGCCCGGCGAGCATTGCTACGCCCCTTAATGAATAAAAATCATCCTGGATTTTAATTCAGTATCAAATGCAAGAAGCTAAACATTATAACTTTTCTTTAATGGGCGTAACACTGCACACTTTTCTAATCAAGAAACTGTAGCCATGACAGCTCAATATGAGTGCAAAGTTTCAGAAAAATCGGTCAAGTGCAAGTACTTCAAAATTATAACTTTTATGGGAGTGGCACTGCCCACTTTTCTAAGCAAGAAATTGTAAATTCATGCGAGCCCAATATGTGTGCAAAGTTTCAGAAAAATCGGTCAAGTGCAAGTAGTTAAAAATTATAACTTATTTTTTATGGTCGTAGTCCCGCCCACTTTTTACCGTCCAAAAACACTTTCTGAAATGTGTACAACAACTTGCCAAAGTTTGAGTCCAATCGGATTAACGGTTTCGGAGTCCAAAGCTAACATACACACACAAAGACAGAGTTTCACTTTTATATATAAAGATTTATGTATACTTTTGTAAATGTGCATTAACTGAATTTTAAAAAAATGTTGGGGAATTTTAAATTGAGAATTTTCGCTATAAAACCCTTTTTCTTTTTAATTTTACAGAACTATGGATAAATATGGTGACAAGGATGTTTAACGTCATCATTATTATTATTAAAATCTTGTTTTTATGGTATAAAACAGAAAATGATTAAATACAAAATGTATGGTAGATTCACATAGTGTCCTAAGTGTATTATTGTCATATTTTGTTCAAAATCTTAAAAAGGTTTAAAAATTTTACCATAAACAATTAATTTGATTTAAATTTATTTGTTTATATAATTATAGTATTATGACAATACGACTCTTAGCACTTCTTGCGATTACAGCAATAGTGAACATATGTATATATAGAATGCCCTAGATATTTTCATGCAACGCAAAGCAGGATTGCAATTGAAATGTATTGGATGTGTTTTGTTGTGTTTTGTTGTGTTAAAGGGTGTGATTTAATCTGCGTTTACATTGAACGGTTTTTTTTTTGCATAAAGCTTAAAGCGTAATTTAAAATCTTAAGTTAGCTGCATATGCATTCATATTAAAAAAAGTTTGCAATAAAATTTTTTTTGTAAACACAAAAGCAAATTAAAGAAAAAAAAAAGACGACGTACAAGAAAACTTGTTTAATGTTTAATGTTTTACTTAAAATATAAATATAATTCCAAATATAATATATATAATATAATATATAATTCAAGAAAAATATCACATTTACTGTAAAAAATTACAATGCCAAAATGACAACTGTCAGATTGCGCAAAGTCTATAAAAATACTTTTTAAGAAACTTTATAAAGCTGCATTTTATTGTCTTGGGGTGTTTTAGAAAAATCGCTGTAAAACGTTTCCATAAATTCTAACGCACCATGTTGACCTGTGTTTGTCATTAAATAAAATAAGGAGTCGTGATTCAGCTCTGGTCGGGTCAAGAGCTTGCGTCATTGCCATTATTTCTTAAGGGCAATCAGGCCGTCCTTTTTATCCGGCTTTGAGAGTTTCGCGTCTCACTGTCGCATTGGTTAATTGCGTGGAGTCGGTTAACTGTACTGAGGTACAGTCATCCGGAGTCTCAATTAATCTTTGCAAAAGCTTTTAAAGAAAAGAAAAATTCGCGTTCAGCTCCGACTTCCTATATGAAGGTATAGGTCGGCTTACGGATACGGATTATTAGTTTTTTAAAATTAAAAACTTACAATAATAATAGGTAGAAAAGGGGGATGCAGAAAGCAGTATCTGCCTCCTACACCCACACTCGGAGACCAATAAGGTCCATTGCGTTACATAATAATAATAATAATAATAATAATAATAATAAATAAAAAAAAAGCAACATTGCAAGTTTTTAAGGTTTCTATAACTTCAGTAAAGTCGTACGTTAAGTAAACGGTGAGTTTACGTTCCATCAACCAAGCCTTTACTGTGTGCAATATCTGGCAACCGTTTATACGTTGCCGGTTGAAAATGTTGTCACAAATGACTACTAACAGTTGCCAATTTTATTTGTTAGAAGATGATTCTGTTGGTAACCTTGAAGTTAACAATACAACTGAAGTTTCGTTGCTTTTCAAAATCAACTCATCACTTTGATGGACTAACATAAAACTACTATAATCTTGTTTTTTTTAATTTTTTAATATAGAAAATTTATATATTTTTAGCCATATACCAACAAACATGTACTTTTTTTGAATATGCAAATGCCCTATGACAGTTTCTGTTTATCATTATTTTAAAGCATTAAATAGCAGAGAAAGAACATTTTAAGCTACACGAAATTAAAACAACTAACACGTTTTAGAATACAAAACAACAAGTTACTACTATATATAGTTAACCATTTTAACTTCTAGAAATTCTTAAAAGAACTACAAAAAATATTTGCACAGGTTTTAAAATGGCATGTGACTGCAGTGATAAAATAATGATTTTTCATACACGAATGACTGTTGAAGTCAAAGTGATACAAGAAAGTATTAAAGGCAATGAAGAACAAAAATATAGTCCAGTACTTATGTCACGTTCTTCAGTTTTATGTATGAGATAGTGAGACTCAACAACATTTCTCTTTACGAATTAAAGCGGCAAAATGCAAAATACTACAACAACAAAAAATGAAATGTGTAATTTTGTTTTATTTTATGAATTTTAATTATAGTTGAACATTAAACATAAACTCAACGTTAACAAAGTAAACAATTTACGGAATTATTTACGCACAGCAAAACTAATTGACAACACTTAACATTTGTTGTTGAAAGAATTTGGAATAAAAATTGAATAGAATCGGACCAAGGCGAATTCAATCAGGTAATCTCTTAAAAAACACTAAACTACTTGTATTTTGTTTTTGTATAAGTATTTCAACTAAACTGTCAAAAAATTTCTGACTAAACACAAACAAACAAGCGTTTGTGTACATTTTGTACAAATATAAAAAAACACAAATTTTTACATTCTGGTCTGAAACTTCGTACACAGCTGATGAACAGCTGGGCTAAACAGTTCACCTGATGTGGATTTGGCTTGAATCGGACTTTGGAGAAAAATAAAAAGTGTTAAATCCATTAAATACAGACATAATAAATTTAAGATTTAGAAATAGTACTGATTTCTTCCACTATTGATATTGAAAGTACATATGTACTAACTGCCGTATTCATAAAAAATATTTTAGGTTTGTTAAAGGCTTATGTGACAAATTTCTGTACAACATCTGTCAGATAAGCCTTTTACAAACCTAAATTTTTTTAAAATTTAAAAAATTATAGTAATACTTTGATGAATGGAAATATTACACAAAGAAAACTGTTTTAACTTTGGCCTCTGAGTTTGTAATAAGTCTAACAATCAACAGAGTTAAAAAACTTAAAACTGCACTTGATTTTAAGTACAGGACATATTTAAATTAAATTATCACTTCTTCAATATAGAATATCAAACAATTCGTTTAATATTTGTAATATAAACAAACTAACTTTGTGCACAATCTTAATCTTGTTTAAATTGGTTCGATTTTTTAAGAGTTATAATCGTTAAAGTTGCTACTAATACATGCGCAAACCATATGTGTGTAACAAAAGAAAAATAAACATTATTCACGCAAAGAAAAAATATGGTTGTGGTTACCATAATCAAAGAGCAGCATACTATGATTGAATTGTATGTTTATGGTTAAAACATATAATGGTTACCAGTTATCATTATTATGTTAAATTAAAGTATCATTCAATAATCATATACATATATGACTACAATTGAAATCGACAATCTTTGCATTTTACGGAAAATTATTGTCTTTTGCTGTAACATACACATATTGATTGTACTTACCAATTTAATTGCAATTTTTATACCAATATCTGTAAATTTTCTTTAATTTTTAATGTTACACTTTTAAAAGCGGTTGATATTTGCCTTAAGACATTTCATAACTATAAAATTTTTTTGTAAAAAATTTTTTTCGTAATACAAAAAATATATTTCTTAAGGAGAACACCAAATTTTCGTAATTTTCGTATATTTAACGAAAGATTCAATGGTCCGAAATAACGAAATATTTTGTAAAATGTACAAACGATCCTAAAATTTTAAGTTCAAATGAAAATATCAATACAAAAATTTCAATAGTACTGAATTTTCCATCCCTGATCTATTGTAAAGTATCTGGCATCTTTGCTCACTAATAACGTATCAGGTAGCTTTGTTTACATTTCTTAATTTGATTTAAAACTGTTAATTAGCAGTGAAGCCAACTTAATACAGTAGACTCGCGGTAACGTGAACTATTAAAAACCGAGCGTGTTCACGTTTGCGAAGTTGTTCATGTTAACGAAGGTGTAACTCTTTAAAATTTCCATAAATTAGACATGTGATTTAACTCAAATTCATATGTTTTTTTGTATTTTGGATTGTTATGTTTATATGGTTTGTAAGGAAAAAAAAGTACTTTAAAATAAATTTAAAAGATGTGTTACCTTATTTTGTTCTTGTTTAAATAGCGTTGTCACAACATTTGTTCGAACAACGATGTCTGATATTAAAAGGCATGTTGAATATGAAAGAAAGAGACGACACATAAAAATTAAAAGAACATGAATAATTTTTTGACAGTTGCTCTGTCGACGTTTTGCTCTAGTCTGGACAAAGGGATGGCTCGTCTAGACGTAAAGTAAAGAACTAAAAATGTTCAGGCAGCATTTTGCTATTGTTTTCTTTTCAAGACGTTTCCAAGTTGAATTTAAATAGCCAATAGCGTCCATTAATAGCTAAACCAATTTTCAAAAATTGCAGCTCTAATCCATTACGATTTAGAGCAATTGTAGTCCACAGGAGATTTAAAATTTCTAAAACAGCAAAGATTTTTTGCCTTTCCAATCACAAGAAGTTTAACTTTAGAATTTAGGTAGTTTTGGTGACATTTTTCACGAAAAACTTTAGATTAGGTCATGCTAAATCAGCAGCACGCACTAAACTAAACCTGTGCAATCATTTACGGGGATACCCCTTTTTATGGAAACGATTTGCATAACCGACAAATTTGTTCACGTTATATGGCTTTCTCACTGTGTTCACGCTACAGAGTAGTCAGTGTAAAAAAAAATTATGTTCATCTTATCCGGTGTTCACGTAAGGCAGTGTTTTTGTTACCGCGAGTCAACTGTATATATATTTTTTTAGTAACTGTGCTTTTCGATACATTTAAATTTATTTCTTAGAAATTTTATTTATTTAAGTGTTAAATACTTTTAAACCATCTTATAAGTATTTTAGGAAAAAGAATAAAAAAAATAATTAGTGTTTTTAATACAGAAATGTTTCACGAAAATTTTCTAAAACATTAAAAATGTCTCTGAACTGAAATATTTAGAGCAAACGATATTTATTGAAAAATTAAAGTATTACAAACAACTACAAATTGTAAGATCCTTTATAACATTTTTTCTAAGTAAAAAATACTTTTTATTATGGTCTACTTTATTTGATGATTTGATTTTTTTATAATTTTACAAACCAATTTTCTTTAAAGAATAGTTCATTTAACCGTAAAATTATTTTGTACTTTTACAGTCAATTTCCTTTCATTATCACACAAAAATTCATACGTAGGTTCTCTAAATCAGTCAGACATAAACATCGCAAAAACAGACAAAACAGAACAAAGGAAATCAACATTGTTAACATTATTGTGGAAATAACCACAATTGTATTATACTTACATGTAAAGTATTTTGTTAATTTTACTTTTTTGTTACACTCACAGCCATTTTCTTATATCATCCGACTGTGCGTCATGTATTTTCTTTAATCTTAAAATTGCCAAGTAACAATTAAGCTGACTTCAAGTGTCTGCAACATCTTCTACTTTATATTGAATAGTAGTAGTCACCACCACCATCATCGTAATGATTGTCAACATCATTAGCACTTAGAAGTAACCAGACAATTATGGCACATTTTGTTGTAACAATTAGATACGAATGTAGAGAGTGGGCCAAAAGTCACCTTAGGGTTTAATTTTTTTTACATATTCTTCTTAACAGCAAATAAAATAAAAAAATTTAAGCCCCATGCTGAAATTTGGCTTATACTGATTTACTGACTTATTTATAAAGATTAACAAGGGTTTATATATAGAGGGTCAATAAAGCTAATTTGCTATGAAAATTTGATTTATTAATTCGTAATAAATTTTAAGCAGCTAATAAATAAAAAAAGAATTCAGCATAACTGACAATTCTTAAGTGAAAATAGGAACATGGTTATTTTATTTATACTTAAGATTTATTTTATAATACTTCATCAATTTTATTTTTTAATCACGGTCTATATAAAAATCTATATAAAAATTTCCTAACTTGTAAACAATCATGAATAAAGCCATGCGAAAAATTCCGAATTTTAAAGTTCCGAAATCTTTGACTTAGTCTGCTTTAAAATTTTAACTCAATTTTGAATAGCTCTTATGTGAAATATTTTGACAATTCGTAAAGAAAATAATACATACATTGTGAACAGAATTAAGGTTCTAATTTTGGTAAATTTTTTTTTATTTTTTCAAAATTTTTTTAAACAAATACAGTAATTAAAACTTTTGTTTTTGTTTAAAATATTTAGTTTATTTACATATTCGTATGCATATATTTCTTAATCACACGATTGCTGTTTGACAAATAAAACATTGAAGAATGTTAGAAAGCAACACCAAATAAATAAAAAAAATAATAATGATGGCAAGTAAAAACTGAGTAGAATTTTAACGAAAGAAACTTAACAATATAATAACAAAAAAATTATATCTGTCTGCATACCTAAGCTTAGTTCACATTTGATAAATATTCGCCTAAAAAGGCGTAACTACTATTTTTGTTATATATTTATACAGTTTGTTCTTACACCAAATAAAATCACAGCATGTAACAATGAATTGTTTTTACAATTTGTTTAATTTTAAACAAATTTTAATAAAAGAAACGTTAAATTTCAAGTGCTTACATCTACTTTGCCAAATATTTGCCTAATGTGGACATACCTTTAGCAGAAAAATTTTAAAAATTTGCCAAAAAAAAATTTATAGTTTTTGTATGTTTAATTTTTCCTAAGATGATATCATATAATTGTTATTTTTAATCGAAAAAATAAATAGAAAAGATATAAAAAAAGAATTGTTAACTTTAAATACAAATATTATCATTTTATGCACGTGATGTTATTTAATAGAAAAGCGTATGGAAGCAAATTTATATAAAATACTCTACTTAAATCTACAAGTAAGCAAGATAAGTTAAAACAACAAAAATATCATTCAAATGTTTTTGAAAAACAAATAATATAATAATAACAACAAAACATTGAACAAAAAAAGATAAGATTGTTGTTAGAGGATAATAAAATATGTTTTAATAAAGGTCAAAGTAACAAATTACACAAAAAAATAAAAAAATATATTTCTTTAAACAATTACGACGGCAATTTATGTCTCTTAAGTTGGCATCACTTAGTTTTCTCTTTGGAACATAGTGTTGGGTCATACACATTTTTTACTTGATCGGTTTTTTGTTTAGTTTTCTTTTAAACCTGCGTTTACGTTCACGTTCTTTCGTCAATTTTCGTTTACGGATAAGAAAATGAAAACACAAACTAGACTAGTACGGTTAAGTCTGTACACCTTTTTAACCTCATTGTCTTCCTTTTCCGAAAACCAGGACTTGACGAGACTTGAGCTGATGTATGTATGTATGTGTATAAGCACATAATAAGAGAGAAACTGTGTAGTAGAAACAGTGATGCCAGAAAACAAACAATTTGTTTGACAAGCTCTTCTGTGATTAAATCGAATATTTTTCACAATATTAAGATAATTTGGCAATCACATTTAATATTCTACGTATGTATGTGTAAAACATGCTCGTCCAGTTGCGTGTTTTGTAATAAATAAAATTAAATGTCTATTAGATTTGTACAATAATAGTGTTTGCACAATAATACTTGTAGTGTATAAAATGTGACAATGAAAATATTTGTTGTGTATCTACAAACTAATGCACGTAACAGGTTTTTTTTGTGACAAACATCTATATTTAAATAAATTTATTTGTTTTATATTTATTTCCAAAACAAAATCAAATAGACCAATTAAGGTGAAGGTCAAGTACAATAAAAAAAATATTATTTATTATTACAAGTTTTATTCATATTTACAGTTAAAATAATAATAAAAAAAACAACTAAAGCAAAAAAAAATGTTTAAATTTTGCGTTAATAAATATGACTAAAAATAGTTTAATATATTAATTAATTTTAGTTCAGTTGTGTGGAAATTTTTTTAAAACGACGCAGATATTAGTATGTACATATGTATATATAAACATACACTTATTTAGGATGTTTTAAGCTTTGACCAGTTCAACGACAACATGCTGTTATTATTGTTCTTAATTGCGTATTTTTACCTGTTTTCTATAAAAAACAAAGCAACTGAAAATGTAACCCGCAGTAAAAAAAATTAATCTGACAACTAAAATTAAACAAAAACATATTAACTAGGTAGTTACGCCTACTTGGTTAAAACATTTTCAAGTCGTCGACCAGATTATGTAACATTTGTTGCAAAAGTTTTGAATTTGTACAAATACAAAAAATCACTAACAGTAATGACGTCTCTATCTATATGTATAAAAGTGAAACTCTGTGTGTGTTTCGTGATAAGAAAAGTGGGCAGTGCCACGCCCATAAGAAAAAGTTATAATTTTTAGCTTCTTGCACTTGATATTCAATTAAAATTCAGAATGCATTTTTATTCATTAAGGGGTGTAGCAAAGCGCGCCGGGCTTGGCTAGTATTAGATAAAAAAATAACAAAAATTCTGCACACATTTAATTTCAAATGTGTAATGTCAAGCTAAAGGTTGCTTGATAAATTTTATAAATCTAGATTTTAAGTTGTTTTTTAATATACTTCATCCATATGCCAGCCTGAAATTAATGCAGAACTGCATATTGGCTCTTAAATCGTTTAAAATGTAACAATTAAAATTTATTTATTTAAAGATGTCCATAATAAGTATAATTGTGTTTTAATATGTAAGAAGTTATAAGCGTTAAATGATTCAACTATTTAACATACATATACACAAATCATATAAATTTTTTGTAACAAAACTAGAAAATAAAATAATCATTTTGTCTAATTTATAAATTTTTAACGCATTTTTTCTGTACTTTAAATTACATGAGTTCAGGGTTGGAAAAAAAATTATTATTGAAATGCAATAACAAGAAAGTTCAATAAATGTTATTGTAGTAGTGCTAAAACTAGTAATTGCTTATTAATAAGATATTTCAAACAACTATTTTTTTTAATAATTTTCAGTTTATTTTTCTATTATTTTACAAAGAACCATACAACATTTTTTGACCTATTAAAAATATCTTCTCATATTTGAAAAAATCAATAGTGCTTATAAAATGAATATAATACTAGTACCAAATTAGAGAAACGGTCATCATTTTCGAAGGATAAATACAGTTAAATACCATATAAATAGTTGCTTCGGCTTAAATCATAGTTTACATATCCTTGATTTAATTTTTTTTAACTTCCATATAAACAATATATCTAAACATAATACTAAATAGTAGTATTAAATCTAGCGTCTTGCGTAAGCAGAGATAATGAATATAAGTAAAAGTTTTAATATTGCTTTTATTTTTAATTTTATTTTATACTAGAAAAGCCCGGCGCGTGTTGCATGCATTCTGAATTTAAATTGAATATCAAGTGCAAAAAGCTAAAAATTATATCTTTTTTTAATGGGCGTGGCACTGCCCACTTTTCTAATCACGAAACTGTATAGTCATGACAGCTCAACATGTGTGTGCAAAGTTTCAGAAACATCGGTGAAGTTCAAGTAGCTAAAAATTATAATTTTTTTATGGACGTGGTACTGCCCACTTTTCTAATCAAGAAATTGTATAGTCATGACAACTCAATATGTGTGCAAAGTTTCACCAAAATCGGTCCAGAGCAAGTACTTCAAAATTATAACTTTTTTATGGACGTGGTACTGCCCTCTTTTCTAATCACGAAATTATATAGTCATGACAGCTCAATATGTGTGCATAGTTTCAGAAAAATCGGTGAAGTTCAAGTAGCTAAAAATGATAATTTTTTTATGGACGTGGTACTGCCCAGTTTTCTAATCACGAAATTATATAGTCATGACAGCTCAATATGTGTGCAAAGTTTCAGAAAAATCGGTCAAGTGCAAGTAGCTAAAACTGATAACTAATTTTTTATGGGCGTGGCCCTGACCACTTTTTTCCACCCATAAACACTCCCTGAAATGTGTACAACAACTTGCCAAAGTTTGAGACCGATCGGTTTTACAGTTTCGGAGTCTATAGCTAACACACACACAGAGTTTCACTTATATATATATATAGATTCATGGCGTCATTGCCATACAAAAGAAACCTTTTTTTTTAAAAAGGAAAGAAAAAAAATATTTTCTTTTTGTAAGAGAATAAACCACCAATAAAATGAAAAAAAAAATATGTAAACAAAAGAAGTTTTTTTTTTCAGTATAAATATATTTTGTTTTTGTTATACAATATGCCCACATAAAACCCAAGGGGAAATACACGAACACATAAACTCTGTTATCAAGAATTCTAAACGCTTTTTCTAGTTTGTAAAGCTGGATTCACCCATAAAATTTTAGTTCAGAACAAATTTTTTTTGTATTGAGTTTGATGTTTTACTTTTGAGAGAGAGAGAGATTATTTTGTTCAGAAAGATTTTTCTTGAATTGGTTTAATTCTAATTCTTGTTCAGAAGAAACTGAATTGGGATGCCACTATTTTTCAATATTTACATGAAAATTGAATTTGGTTGCCACATCACACAGTGTCAGTACATTTATTATACAAAAATTGTTTTTGCCGAAAATTAACAATTAAAATGGAATTTAATGAAAATATTGCTCAAAAATTAATAGAAGAATTAAAAAACCAGGAAGAAAATGTTTGTATGACATGAGCAATAGTGCATACAAAAATAATTATTTAAAACAGGGTTTATGGAATGAAATAGAAGCTACTCTTTTTATTTTCGATTTTTTTTTATAAATTTCTTTTGCAAACAAATTGACTTTATGCACTTCAATTAAAAATAATAATTTTAGTTTTCTTCTATCCGACATTTTCTTCACATATATTTTAATGAAATAATTTACGTTTGTATTTATTTACATAGTTTGCTAGCGGTGCTTCCACTTTGTACAACTGTTTGCATTTTATATTATATGGCAGCTTTGTTTTTTCGGACAAATTTTCTTAAATGGGTGAATCGTTCTGCAGAAAACTCTCAGTAAAAAATGTTATTCTCCGGAAAAAATTTTGTTCAGAACAAATGGGTGAATTCACCTTAAGAAATGTGCATTTGGGAAATAAATAAATTTACGTATAAATAGTTATAGAATTCTGCTTTGTTTATTAATTTTTAGTGGTGTCAAGTCTCCTATGGTCTCCTCTATTTTTGTGCTTTAATATAAGGATATTAGGTAGTGTTTGTATAAGTTTAACTTTGTATAAGTTTACTGTTACTTTAGATTTCAGTTAGATTAAAAAAGAATTTTGAACTTCATTTTAGAGTTGAGCTGTATGATTGTTTTTATATTTTTAATTTTTAAATTCTTTTATTACAGACAGCCAATGATTTACTACGTTAAAACTTAACTACACAAAACTCATAATAAACGAGCGTTAGGAATTGAAATAGTTTCTTAGTAATAAATTTAATAAAAACAAATTAGAATGCTATATTCGTCCACGCAGAATCTGATAATATCCTTCGCCATTATGTACATAAATAGGTGTGAGTGATCACACCGTAGCTTACCTAAATTTCATGCTTTATTATTTCCAACGCCATCTTTGATTTTGAAATTTTCCATAGTTAGCTGTTTCTACTAGTCAAGCCCCTTTCAATTGATACCCATGATAGAACGCCATCTTGGATTTTAACTTTTTAAAAAATTACTGTAGAAGGTCAAGCCCTTACGTTTGATGCCAATTATTATAGAGGTTGAAGTGGGCACATTATTATTACTAAATTACATTCACTTATATAAATTTATTGTATGCCATTTTAAAGTGGCGGTCATAATGGATTTTAAATTTGTTTATACTGTATTTTTTTTAATTTGTTTGTACTGTATTTGCAGGTCAAGAACCAATATCGCTTCTCTCTGTAGTTCAGAAACTGAAAAAATTTTCGTTTGCAAATTTTTTAAAAAAAAATACAAGCATTTGTATTGTTGTGTTTATATCTCAGTTAGTTTTAAAAGGATTTGTCAGTATTTTCAACAATACATTTCGAAACTAAGGCTTGTATTTTATTGTCTTTAGCGTATCTAAAATTTAATTAGGAGCATTAATAACTTGATATAAATATTCAAAATAAATATATATTTTTAAAAATTATTTTTGCCTTTTACTTTGCTAATTGGTCGACTGATTTGTTTAATATTTTTTTACAAATATCTCTAAAGACATATTGCACCTATAAATGAAATCAAACGTGTCCATAAATTATTCTAGGGCAAAAAACATGCAAATTTTTATGGTAAAAAAATTGTAAAAAAAACAGAGGCAGTCGTGTTTATTTGCTGATAACTCGGAAAGTTACAAAGCGATTGCGTTGGATTTCAATAGCGATTAATTCCTGGATATTTCCAAATGATTGATACCACGTAAAGATCTGTGCAAGATGTGGTGGCTTCTAAAAGTTGATTTCAACCAACATACGGACAAACATTGCTCTAACGACTACCTAGTCATAAGCTTTTAGAAAATATATAAATCATAGGATTAAAAATAAATAATTTAGAAATTACAAACGGAATGATAAAGCTATACATACCCTTGGCACCGTAGCTGAAGGGTTTAAAAATACATGTTTAAAGTATAAAGAAATTATAC
Organism: Phyto melanocephala; assembly: GCA_941918925.1. Classification (NCBI taxonomy): domain Eukaryota; kingdom Metazoa; phylum Arthropoda; class Insecta; order Diptera; family Rhinophoridae; genus Phyto; species Phyto melanocephala. The sequence continues at coordinate 17,983,688 of OW799235.1, forward strand.
TATAGTGATTATA